>ML976038.1:89126-208214 GCA_010015635.1 Clathrospora elynae
TTCCTCCCTTTTCCTCTTCCTCCCTTTTCCTCTTCCTCCCTTTTCCTCTTCCTCCCTTTTCCTCTTCCTCCCTTTTCCTCTTCCTCCCTTTTCCTTATTTCCTCCTTCCGTAATCATAGTCCTGGCCAAGTAATAATGTACTGACATTTCTACAGGCGGCGTAATCTACATAACAACATTCAACCACCTCGTCCCCACCTCTGGCTTCCCCACCGCCATCCGTGCCCTTGCCTTCATCGCCCTCGCCTGCGCCCTCCTCTCCATCCCAGCACTCCTCTCCGGCTCCGCCTGGCTCAAGCACAAACGCCCCCGCCGCGCCCTCTTCGACGCATCAGCCCTGCACGACCGCCTCTTCATCATCTTTACCTGCTGTTCCTTTTCCACCTTCCTCGGGTACATCGTGCCTTACTTCTACATTCCAACGTATGCGCGGGAGCAGCTGGGGAGCTCAGAGAGCACGGCGCTGTATATGCTGGTGTTGAGTATTGCGGGGAGTTTCTTTGGGAGGCTGGTAAGTGGGGTTGCGGCGCATTGGGTGGGCGCGATTGTTACGTGGGGGGTTTGTGCGTTTGCTAGTGCCGTGTTGGCGTTGTGTTGGATTGGGGTGGAGAGTGAGGGGGGATTTGTTGCTTTTAGTGTTCTATGGGGTAAGTTTTTTTTTTCGTTTTTTCTGTTTGTGGTTTGCCTATCATGCAACTCTGTCGTTGGTATGTGAAGACTGACTGACTGACACTGGCGATAGGTTTCTTCTCCGCGGCCCTCGTCACAGTGCCCTCTGCGGTTTTTGCGAACATCACGCCTGATCTCTCGCGTCTGGGGACTCGGCTTGGTATGAGTTGGAGTGTATCGAGTATAGCGTCGCTTATTGGAGCGCCGATTGCAGGTGCTTTGCTGAAGAGGACAGATGAACGGACGAATTTCATCGGTGTGCAGGTGTGGAGTGGTGTGTGTTTGATGATTGGGACGTGTTGGTTGGTAGTATTATGGGTTGTGACTGTTAGGACTCAGAAGAATGGCTGGAGAGTGTAGGAAGGGAAGAAATGAGAAGTGTAGATGAAAAGCTGGTGAGGGTGAATGAAAAACAGTATTGCATTGATCCTCCAAGGTCTGCTTCTTCTCGTGATTGTGTTCGCGATGTATTCTGATGCAATGCATACGAGAGACGCCAGTTCAATCTGGGTGACGCACGTCGGCGTAAAAGTTCAAGGGAAACGTTTGGCCCTGAAGACTATGTTCAGCTATTACCGGAGCACTTAGCTTTTTGCATAGTGAAGAGATTCGTCGAGCAGGAATGGCTAGACCAGCAGTCGAAGCGCTCATCGTCAAGACCGTTTAGGAACCCGCCCATGTTCAACCAAAAGTCGTGAAATATATGGACGTAGTCTATTTTGGCATCGAGTATGCCTTGCATTTTTCGGCCCTGGTGAGCCTGAAGCTTTTTTCCCCTGCGCTATTGCCCCAGTGACAAACGATGGAGTCTAAATACTCCTCGCTTAAGCCTTGCGCTGTCGCACGTCTATTCACAATTCTATAGGCTGCTTTGTATTTGCGTCAGTCATCGATAAGTGCACTGTCTGATTAGATCGAGCACGAGTGCGCTATGTAGGCTCCGCAACCGCCCCTTTCTCTAAATCACAGTCGTCGAAGTAAGCTTTGTGGCCTTAATATTTACCAGACTGACGGGTTCTGGAGGCTCCTCGTGGGACCCGCGTGGTTGACATATGGCGTGCATCAGAGCTTGTTGCGCAACTTCCCAGGCCGTTCCACCAATCCTTGAGGTACCGTATGCGGGTTGAGAGCGTTGTTACTGGTAAACGGTGACCAGGAATCGTCAGCGGGCCCTGAAGGATTACCAGGAGATGCTGTTGTGATCTTGTGGCTTTGGCGGGTAGGCACAGTTCGCGTTACGGGCTTGGAGTTGATCGGCGATTTGGTTGCACAAACGTTAGATGTGCACCAACAACGGCTTTGGACCGCTGGCTAGGGAGTGTTTCGGCACTGGCGACGGGAAAATCGAATTAACTGCCGTAGGGATGAGCATTCGTAATGGTACCTTGGGGGATGGCGTCAACAGGTGTATTTACCAGTACCACAGCACTCGTCTGGCAACAACGAATTGTTTGCTGATCAAGCGGTAATTGAGACATTGGGCATAGTGCTACTCGATAGCCACCTGTAGCCTTCAGACTGTAAAGTTGTTGTTTATATCATGTTTGTTAGAGGAATGCCAGGACTACTTGAACAAGATGCAGCGAAAAATGTCAGGCTGCCGCAAATTCGGAGACCAGGAAATCGGGGGGGGGGTGTATTCCCCCCAAAATCGTCTACATAGAGTCTCAGATCCAGCTGCGCGATCATGGACTCCCGATCTGAAGCAGCACGATCTGTGAAAATAGTGTAGCAGGGTGGCGATCCTACGTCTCCTCCGGCTAAACAGGGTTCCGTATCGTGGAGCACGCGTGGCTTGGCTTTTGTTTTCCGCGTGGTTAATAATGCCCGTATTCTGCCGTTCGCATGGCGTTTGATGTTGTGCAACAGCACACGACGTGATGCAATGATCACAGGTTGCAGCGGCTAGTTTCCTATTGACATGTTGATTTTATTGCCGAGGCCTCTTGCATGAGATCGATCTCGGCTTGTGATTTTGTGGAAGCCCTGATCTCAGGTGGGGTGTTGTCGTGGCTTTTGTCTTGTATGACACGAACGACTTTCGAAATTAGTGTAGGTGGCACTCAAGCTCTTGAAATTACTGCATCACCGTCTTCCACGTGAACATAAGGAACCTCGTGGCTACCATGCTGTCTCAGAGGCTTCGACTGTATACTCCCATAGCAGGGATTATAATTAACGGAAGGATTTCGTTCCGTTCCCTCCCAACGCTCAACCAGATTGGGGTAGTCAATATTCCGACAACCTGGGCGTAAGTCCGAAAGCACAGGGTTGATAACGGCATAGAAACCCTTGGGGAAAACCTACGCGCTTGGGCATCTAGTGGGGTGCTTGCGGCAACAAGCAGCCGCCAGTATGCGTCCTCAAGCGTTATCGTCAGTACTACTATCCAAGAGAGTTGCATCTATGAGGAATAGATATAACCTTAAGCTGATCACGACCAAGCAGGGATTCGGGAAGAGGAACTTTGCTTTATTGTAGCTTGCACGACCTCGAGCGACGTTTTGGCGTAAGATTAAACACGATAAAACGAACGCATAAACGAGTAACCCTGCCCCACGCGGCGCCCCTGTATCCCGGATCCCCGCTACGTCAATATATGAAACATGATTGCCGAGATTGGGAAAAGCTCCGCCTACACGATTACCCAATGCCTACTACAAACTTGACCGATGGTGAAAAGGGTGATGTAACAGCGCCGAGTGATTCACAACAATGCCGTGTCTCATGCCTCACTCAGTGAGCGATTGCCCGAAATTCTTCGGGCACCTGCATCAACCCTCGAAAGAAAAATAGTGCAAGGCGCCCTGAATGAGACCGCATCAAAGCCTAACGACTTCGAGTACTCAATACTGTGGGTTGTCAGAAACGATCCATTATATGAGCCACTTGTGGAGCTTACCCTGTACGACCCATTCACAACTATAGGCTCGGCCCGTCCAACAACGGTAGTATCAGTATCCATGCGTACGTGGAGCTTCATGCCCAAATGCTCTCTGCCGTTCAATAAGCTAGCCGCGTGTTGGGCTGCTTCCTTCGAGGCAAACTTGGCGGTCGCCACGCCCTTGAAAGCCCCAGTCCTGGCATCTCGTTGCAATTGGGAATCGATGGGATACCCGACAGTCCGCATCAACAATCCATTGAGGTCTTCAGGGGTACATTTGTAGCTCAGGTTGCGAATGAAGATGCCACGCGCTTCTGTCAGTACTGCCCCACCCCGGACGTTGACAGGCATACCGTTTGTGCTTGTCGAGTAGACCGGCGATGGTATCACATACACTGGATAAACTGGGATAGGGGCGTATGTTTGCGTCTGAGGATAAATCGCATACGGGTGTTTGTACTGTGCTGTCGTGTATGGGATTGTCGATGCAGGAGCCTTGCCGCCCAGCTGGTGCACTCTTCCGATGTCGATGCCGCACCGTCCATGGGAGTGCTGTCCCTCCTGCACTTCGGGGAAATGTGTTGAACAGTTGCATCTCATCAATCGATAACCCTCGTTCCTGCGGCCCGTCTCCCATAGATGCACTAGCATGCCTTTCGACCTGTAGTACACTCCTATATGTATGGTGTCAGTTGTGTCTTTTAGGGGGGTTCTGGACCACGCACGGTACGCTGCATCTGCATCTTCTCTGTCTCTGAGTCGACACCAGCCCTGCATCTCACCCCTTCGTTCGCCCTGGCTCGAGTAGACATCGGCCCACCCTGGCTGCTCCTTGACTACTTTGCGAAGGTGATCTTTGAACTCTTGCCATCCAGTCAAGTAGGGGGCGTAACGCGTCGTCCCGGACACCACAAGCAGAAAGTCTCCATTCTCCTCTGACCATCGCCCTACAGAAGACATTGTAGTCGGTCGAATTGGAAAACTAGCAGATGGGGAGCTTGGAAGGTTGTCTGGAAATGATATTGTTGACCTGCAGGAAGGGATGGCTATGAATGAAAGAGCTTTTTTTGGCAAACAAGTGCAGTCAAATGACAATAGGCTTCCTGGCAGTGATGTCTGTTAGAGAGCAGATGTGATAAACTTGTGTCTGGAGAGATGGTGTAGCACCAGGCCATATTTATACTTGCAACGACAGATACCTCATAGCCAAGTTGACACGGCGTTTTTCTACAGGGATGACATTGACCATAAGGAGCAGTTCTATCGCCATAGAATAGAGGTTCGGGTCAAACCACTCATCGTTGGCGTTGGGAGCATATTACTTTCTACGAATAATACGTAGGGGTACCATTCCGCTTCCCCGGGGCTCGATATATCTGCATTTAGTCACTAAGAGATCATCATAACTAGGCTTGTGGAAGTGGCGCTAGGAGTATATGTCACGGCGCCACCAACGGGGATGCCCTGCGTTACGGACAATTGTTCTGTATATACATCTCCAACGTCCGTCATCATTCGTTGAAACGCCGGTAGCGTACTTTTTATTCGTCACCTACCCTCCAAACCACAGGGTGGGCTGTGTCGCGATGTGGAGGTAAATCCTTGTCTGCGCTAGCCTGCCAAAAGGAACTCGTGCCCCCCCAGCACTCGATTACACGTGGATCTAAACAGCCACTAGATTTGATCCTTGATTAGTGGGATAAGATCGGTAGTCACACAATCAAAAAACAAGAAGTGCTTCGGTGGCTGCGGCCCTTGCCGCTGTCTATAGTGCGCGAAATGTGCCTCTTTACGTAGATGTCTTGATAATGAGATGCATGTAAAATGACGGCTCTCCTTTAATAACCGATGTTTTCCTTTTCATTTGCCGGCGCTTCGGATACAGGGACAGATGGCGTTGATTACCTGTTTGCTTTGTGTTAGATCAGTCATCACTCTCTTAGGAAAGGCGCTTGTCGTGGTAGAGAGCAACCTACCGCCGGCAATTTGCTGTTACGCTGTGGCACTGGCAGCCTGGTCAGCTTCCCAACAGTCCAACCCCCCCTTGATTCGAGGCGGTAATGCGTATAAGCAAAATCAAGATGGACTCCAGATGATCAGCTACCAACATGAAAGTACAATTAGCACGGCTCTCGACGAAGATAGATACTTAGTAGGAAGTGGTATGTTTTCGAGAGTGAGATATGTGACACTTTCGCATAACGGTCTCTCTGAGGCGTCGCTAATACAGGGGAATAGCGTTAACGTACTAAAGGCATGTTAGCAGAACGTCCAGAACGTTGATTGGAGAGATAGATTTACCCTTCTGATCGAAGCCGCCGCTAATGAGATACTCGGTCTTGTGGGTGGACTCTGAGCCGTCCACAGGGTTTGCTTTCATTTGTCCCGCCCAAAGACAACGCAGCTTTGATCCGGGTTCGTGTGCCTTCAGAGATGCAGCAAGTTTCCCGCTTTTAGCTTCGATCCCGCGGACAACTCCGTCGTCCGAGCTCACATATACGCCAGAACCATCGGTGCGCCATACTAGCCGAGGTGTGGAGTAAGCTGTTTGTGGCGCCAGAGTTGAAACGTTGACTAGGATTGCTGCCTCCTCCTTGTCTGCAACAAGCAGATCAGCCCGCGCCTGTGAGGCCTGCGTAACGGTTCCATCCGGGCCTAGACTAGGTTCTATATCAAGTATCGGAGATCGCGTGGGAGGAAGCAGTAGCTTCACGATTAGTAGCTTCATGTGCGGCGTACTGGAAGTAGCGATAGCGGCTAGCCGTGGATTGGTAGGACATATCTGTATGTCAGATGGGGTGAACGCGACCCATGCATTCGAGTGCGGGGCGAGGTTTTGCTTGCTCAAAAGGACAAATGCTGGTGACTCTGGGCTGGACACTGCGTAGTAGTGTAGGAACGTCGAATCTCTTCGAGCCACTATCAGTACCGGTGTTTCGTCTCCAGGCAGCGTAATGAATACAGTCGTTTCTGGGATGCTCGGTAGAGCTAGTGTTGCTATCGGATCCCCGAGTTGTGGCTTCTCCGCGCTGACATCCAGCTTGTACAGAAATATCTTGGCGTCCCATCCTGCAGTAGCCACTAGAACGGAGCTGCCATTCGGAGACCATGTGGAAAGCTTGACAAGGTACTTCGTGTGGTCTTTTCGTTCGTCTGCAACCGTGTTGTTTGTTGTGTCGAACAGAGTCAATTTGCCGGACATTGAAGCGATCAGCAAATATCTTGAGCCTATGGGGACGATATCCAAAGACGGCGAGTCCTGGAAATCGGTATACGAGTGGACGAGGTCAAGCGAAGGTGTACTCGGATCTATCAGGTGCAACTGCCTGTCCGCTGTGGTGACCGCAATATATTGCCGGATTCCTGCTGTCGATGGCAGTAGGAGATCGAACACTGATACGCTAAGTATGTTCGAACGGTTCGGTAGGGACTCCACAATCGTCGCATTGACAGGCGCCGGTAATGTCCATCCTCGCTCTGCGTCATCTACCCCAAGCTTCTCGAAGCTGAGACTGAGATCGAAGCTTTTCTTCTCGTGCAGGATTGACTCAATGGTAACCAGTCCATCATGCGATGCACCAATATCTGCAGGTAAACCAGCTTCCTCCACAAAGCTGCTCAAGGTCTGGTATGGTGTTAGCAGAAACATCTCCAATGGTACGATGACGTAACTTGAGTGTATCCGTTAGCTCTAAGGAAACGAGCAACGAGCTCAGCCACGGACGGCAGCATGATTCTCTTGACTCTTTCAAAGGGTCGCTTTCAAAGTGTAAGTGATAGGATTGCTGATGGTATGAGCGTACCTATGTAGACGTGAAGAGCCACGTGAGAGCGTGTTGGTGACATCAGGCCGGGGGACGATTAAAATTGGAGGCGCTTATCGATAGCGTGCTCCCCACTTTGTCCACCAAAAAAACCGAAAAGTTTCACATAAACTTTCCAGTGTAAGCAGCCTCACTAAGAGAAATTCTGTAATGGATGTAGGTACTATGAGGCCTTCTTAGGAAATGTGATCTGACTTCTACAGAAAAACAACGTCCTGCGTGACAGCTTAACGCGGGAGCTCGGGGCACTGCAGCAAAGTACACTTATCGAGCCATATAGCATAGTACACCGTCTCAAGCTTGCAAGAGCATACAAGAATCTTGGCTACCCAGATCTCGCTGCAGGTGATGCATACAAGGCCCTGATCTTGGTAGATGAAGTGGTGGACGAAGGTGAATACTACGATCAGGCTCTCGAAGCGGCTAGAACGGACTTCATCTCGGAAAGGATGGCGACCCTGTCTGTAAAAACCGATGAAGATGCTGCTTCCACAGAAGATGAAGAAATCGTCACCTGGGCACAGATAAGCTGGTCAAAGAGCGCGTATGTAAGCATGAGTATGCTCAAGTTACTCGTGGACACAGCTAATATTCCTAGATACGATCTTCTCATCGGATGCTTGCTGGACTGCGGATGCCTTCGTAGCGCCTATGACTATGTTATTCGCGCGAAGAAGGCGTTTTCTGGCGACACCGTCTTCGAAAATCACGACATATCCTTGTCGAGACTCTTGCGCTCTCATTTTGAGGCGAATGGAGAGAATTTCGATGACACAGATATCGATGAATACCCTGATAAGGGCCTTGTTCGTCGCGAGCAATACCCATGGAACCATCATGAGCCGGATCGCTTCTCTGATGAATGTTTGGATTTCCTGAACGAAGAGTTGGCAAGCATAGCACCAAGACTAAAGGTGAAGGTTGCTGAACTACCTGTCCTTTCCAGCAGTTCGATCACGAAGGATACAAGTTCAGAGATCCAATACGCAAAACAGCTGGGCTTATTTGCAACGGAAGACATACCCCCGGGGGAGCAAGTTCTTGAGGAGAAGTCTCTCTTGACCGCTGTTGCGAGGCTCCACGAGTCGTATTGCGATGCTTGCAGCATCCCACTAGCAACTTCCGAGGAGGTGGGAAATACGATCATAGCTTGCGAAGAGTGCGACGTCGTCTTCTTCTGCAGCATTGATTGCCATGATTTGGCCCAAGACAGCTATCACTCTTCCCTATGTGGTGTGAGCGTCGAGCAAGGAAATGTGCCTCTGCGCGAAGCCGCAGACTATCTTTATACGCTTCTACTGTTCCGCACATTGGCACTAGCAGAGACCCAAGACCTACATCCGCTAGAGCTCAAAGAAGTACGTTATATCTGGGGAGACTATCACGCTCTGGACCTCGACACAATATGGAAAGCCGACTCTTCAGGGCGGCTGGTTGACGCTTTCGGTGGCGTATCTCGCACTCTTCCCTTCTCGTTCAAGAACAATATACTCATGCCGTTACACGTTTTGGAGAAGATGGATGTCAACATATTCACGCAGAGTCACCGCTACGACACATGGATCTTCAACACTCTATATGCCAAGTTTCGCGGAACAGCGTCAGCACGACTGGGGCTTGATGGAAAGCCCGAGATCAGTGCTGTACATCCAATGTGGTGCCTCGCAAACCACAGTTGCGACCCAAGCGTGTCATGGGACTGGCGAGGAACCATGCGTCTCTGGACGCGTGAAAAGCTGGTGGATTGGGAAGGCAGAGATTCAAGCAAAGGACCCGGACTCAAGATAGGCGAAGAGGTCTTCAGCCATTACTGCGACGTGCGTTTGCCAGTCAAGGAAAGACGGGAATGGGCTGTCGGGGCACTTGGCGGAGATTGTATGTGCGACAGATGTGTCTGGGAAGAGGCGGAAGAACAGAAGCACGATATTGCCCAGTAAGGGGCCTACTGTCAACCTGCAACTTTCACAGCTATCCTCAGGGGTACATCAGCATTAGAGAACAACTGTCCATCATTACACCCCCATATGACCCAGGTGCATGAGGCATAAGACACATCAACTAGTGTAGGGAAGAGGTGCGAGCCCGCTGTGGAGATCTGGTACAACACCGGTATACCGGGGATTGGGTGTTCGATTTCCAACACAGCGGCTCATCGTACCTAATCCCGATGTAGATTACGGTTGATTATCCCAATCTGAAGGCGCAGGGGGTTAAGTTGTCAGAACCACATCGAGCGGCGTGCATATGTGTTCCAAAAATCTTGCCACGATTCAAACCCCAAACCCACCATGTTACACTAGATCTCCAGTGCCGACGGCTTTTTTGTAAATCGAGGATTCTGCATCATGGCGTGTTGCACTTGAAAGAAGCCGCCTTGTCTCGCCGTTTTAAAGCCAGCATGCGGCCACCGAACACCAAACACCAAACACCATTATTTTCTTTTTTCCGCCACCATTTCCGTAATGGATCAGGGGGCATGTGTAGACAGCACCCGCTACTTTCAGCCAAGATCCTGCACCTCGTATTTAGTGTTTCCAGTCACACTTCACTTCGTCCCAGCTCTTGTCTGTATATCTAATCGGTATGTGTTCTGTACTTCTACTGCACTTCTCCTTGTTTTAGTCGCACCCTCAATCTCTAATCATGTTCTACAAGGTGTTAGTTCATTATCGAGGAAAAAGAAGCCATTTTCCGTGAAATCCGAAACCCAGCCTTGTGATGCAGGCACACACACACACACTCCAAGGACATTTATGACTGACAACGTGCACATCAGCCACAAGCGAGAGTAGACGAAAGCGCTTATGGGCCGCGCGTGCCGTCCCACACCCCCTGAGATCAATATGAGATTTGCTTCTGCGGCATATGTACCGCGATCCGCTGTGGCGGACGTCACAATCGGCTCCACGCATCGCCAAGCATAATGAGTAAATACCTGGACATGTGGAGCCGCATCACGTGCACGCAGTAGCTACAGTAAGGTCAGGATATGGCGGTGTCACGATCACAGCTTGGCGATTCCAAATATATTGACTATACGAAAGGGATCGTATCCCAAACTATGTCAGGGCATCCTATAGAACGACCAACACCACTGACACTATTGAGATTCTACCGCAACGACAGCTCATGGCCGGACCCTCCCCTCACGCCGTCGAATATCGATTCGCTTTATCACGTTATGAAAAGACAAGGTTAGCCAGAGTTTCGTTCAAAGCAATAATAAAAACTGACACGCGGAACACACAAGATCCTACCACCAGACGTTAAATCGATTTCTCAATATTACTCTGTTGGGGATCGTGGACAGTGCGCATGCAGAAAGAAATTGAAGGATTGAACAGAAGTTGTATTGCATGAAACCACGGACGGTATTTGTATTGCATGAAACCACGGACGGTATATGTAGGTGAGTGACCATAAACAACGCTAGTGCAGAACAGGCAGCCTCCTTTCACCAACAGTAAGGTACTGCCGCACGTTGGTGTGAGAGAGACCCCAAACCGTGATATACTCTTACGCGCCTAGGTGCAGGCCAATCCTTACAAAGCCAGCTCAGTACAGTTTTATAGCCGGTGTCTCTATATTCAACAAGTCGAATTCGCTCAGTCTGTAGCCCTGGACCGTCATCTGAGGAGATGTGTTAGTGAACATATAGTTAATAACACCAGTGCATGCAAACACTGCAGTTTAGCACATATAAGCGAACATGACAGATATCACAGGCTAATCCTAGTACGATAAAATAGTGGATAGAGAGATTCAATGCCTGTAGAGCGCTTCTTGTCTACACTTTCTTCTTCTGCGTGCAGCGCGAGTTTCTTTCCCGTCACTTCCCTGACGGGCTTCTGCAGTCTACTTGCTAGCCACTAGCAGCCAGACTTTCGAACATCTTGCTCACATCCCCATCTTCAAAGTAAACTCAATCACTACTGAAATGTCTAACACTTAATCCACACATCTCGCTACGCTTTTCTAGGCATTGAAAGATCTCCTCCTCTGCGCCTCCCTCCCCTTTCCATGCATGCGAATAAAACAAGGCCTGTGTTAAATGACCTACCTACTAGTGAAACTAGTATGCTAATACACCCGTACCGCTTTCCCAACCAAGCCAACCGACCACCCAAATGTCTAGATATGCACATCTCCCGGGGAAAACCGTACAATCCACACACAGCATCAAGAACATATCCGCTAGCTGAAAGCGATTATCGAACAAATACACAGTTTCCATTGAATCTTAGAAGCTATTCACCTAAATAAACAAAACAGTCCACTGAGTCGGGGGCGGGGGTTCAATACCCCAAAACACCCACAATACACAGCTAACCCCAAGGAAATGGGTATATCCAACCAGCAACACCACCATTACCACACATCACCAGTGTAGAGAATGACCTACTCCCCACCACCCGCTCTGCTGAACTCCAATCTCGACCCCCCAAGCCCTTCCAACAGCCACCAAAATCGCCCCAAGCACACTCATACCCCCTAGAACCTTGACCAGCACCGCGCCCCTCCTCCTCACATCTTCTCCAAAGTTACAAAGACCGAGCGGATCACGCGAGTCGAGTCTCACAGTCTTGCCATACCGCTGGCCGGTCTGGCTGGCCTTCTTCTCATCCCCTGATCTGACGACTGCCCAATCCGCTCTCGGCGACCTCAAACCAGCAGGCAACGCAACGATGGTACCCTTCGAGACTTCTTCGCCGACTCGCTCGAGCAGCCATTTCGCGCGGCCCTCACTTTGTACCTCTTCGAATCTGTCGCGTTCATTGCGGAGACTGCGGTGAAGGTCTGTTGCCCATTTCGCAATTCGGAGTTCGCTCGGGTGCTGCTCGACGTGCGCAGAAGTGGTGTACCGTGCTAGGGAGAAGGTGGCTGGGTGGTCGAGGGTTTCGGAGGTGGCTAGTGAAGGCGAGTGTAGGCTTGAGTGGTAGAAGGGGGATCCTGTGCCTGGGACTAGGACACCTGAAGGCGAGGCGGCGGAGAAGATGGACGATGCGGTGGATGCTGATAGGGGAGTTAGCTTATAATGACTAAAATGAGTTTGTACTTACTGTTCATAGCGGTGCCGTTCAGCCCCACTGAAGCCGTTGTCGGACTACGTGGTTGCGGAAGGCCCTGCAAGATGAATGAGTTGCCTGGTAGCTTGGTCCTATGCTGCCATGCGAGGAACTTCTTCGCTGCCGAATGCCGAAGCCAGGCGATGGACTCTGGATCAAACACTTGATTGACTAGAGCAACGAGTTCCGATGGTAAGAGAGGCTGCACATAGTCAGGCGACATGAGCAGCGACGCGTCCATGTTATCGTTGTCTGGTCCAGGTGTCGAGGATATCGCGTAAGGATATGTGGGCGTGGTGAAGGGACACTGTGATGGCTCGGTCGCTCTTTCTGTGACGGGAAGACCTTGCACGGCGAGTAGTGCATCGTCGAGGGCTTTCCCAAAGAAGAAGGGTCGGATAGCAGTTGTCTGTAACCGGGCGAGAATAGACGTCTTCAAGGCTATGACGTCCTGCGCTGAAAGCGTATCAGACTTCGCGATGACGGGGATGACGTTGGTGAGAGACGATAGGCGTTGCATGTAATCTATATCCTCGGTAATGTCGCGGTCTTATCAAGTCAGTAAGGTGCGTAATGCGAGTTGTTGAGCGGCTTACTTGGTGGTAACAAATAGACGACGACGTCTACCAAGACACCACCGCTGCCACTGACAACTCCGAGTACATCGCCGTCGTCTAGAGTTGTTACCGAAGAAGTTTGGTACATCAGCGATTCCACATAATGCACAGCCTTGCTCATGTCCTCCTTCTCCGTCGGACCAGGAGAGTAGCCGGGTGTGTCCACGAAGCAGATGTTCCGTTCCAAGACCGTGTCAACGCTGCTCTTCCTCCTTCGCAGTACACGACTCTCCTCTATATCAGTCCACCAATGCGGATAGGGCTTGGTGCTGGCGTGGGTCTCGGTCACTCGTCTTGTACCTGTATGCTCTGCCTTCCGTGTGCGTGATTTGGACTTTGGTGGCGGTGGCTGTGAGAAGGACTGAGAGGGAGATAGAGGGTCGACGTGGACGATGTCTTCGCATAGTTGCACGATGGACCGAATGAGGGAGGACTTGCCGATACCTGTGAATTATTATTAGCACTGTTCGCGTCTTGTGCGTAGAAAGGATGGCAGTACGCACCTGTCTCGCCAGCGACCATTACCTTCAGCTTGCCCATGGCTTTGCCCCTAATAGTAAATGGTCTCCTGGTTGGCATCTGTATACTGGGCATGACGAGCTGTGGGAAGCTGCTCGAGGCCGCCTGCTGTGTGTCTGCATCCTCTTCCTCCTCGCCACTTGACGCAACGGCTTGGCTTGTAATGTCGTCGAGTACGGACTCTTCGTCGGACAGCTTGAACGAGTTCACAGAGGCTGACCTCGGTGTGCTCGACATGGCCGAAGTAGGGAGCGTAGACGGCATGTCGCTGAGAGGCGTGGACAGCACAGAAGGGCCATGGTTCGAGAACTTGCTCTTCAGCTTTCGAACCGGCGCTATCTTGGCGCCATCCGCCAGCGTAACTGAGTCTCCTGACGAGCTATGCGACCCTGACCTCGCGCTCGTCTTCCCGTGATCTCTTGCGTCACTGGCCCGCTCTGGCTTCTTGCCCGCTGGTGTACTCTCTGCACCAAACGCAGCTTCCAGGGTATCTGCCAGACTCTGTACCCCAAGTGCACTGTCCTGTTGTCTTCCTGACGTGTCTGTGCTTTGTGGCGAGACCATGGAATGCTCCACATCCTCGACGCGCTTCATAGCAAACGTAGTGGGGACATTGCTCGACGGGGCAGCGGGATGATCGACGCTCGACTTGCGGGATCGCGACTTGGCAGCTGGAGGTAGGGCATCGCCGCCCAGTAGAGGTCGCATGTTTATAGTTTCCGGGGCATATAGTGTAGAATGTAGGAGGCTACAGAGGGTTGGGGACGAGAGACTTGGCTAGCTTCAATAGATCGGGTGTACCAAATGGTGACAACGGCCCCACCTTGGTACAGTAGACCCCACGGGGAGAGCTTAGGCCGCGATCTTCGTTGATAAACGCGCCAGTGTCCTCGTGGGCGGATTGTAAAAGAGAAAGAGTAGAATAGGAGATTAAGTTCGAACGTATCTCGAAGTTGTGTGCATGTACATGAGCCTTGCCGCGCCTTCCACCTGACGGGCTGTCGTTGATGCAGGTGAGCTCAGCCGTCCTCGAATCAGCTACTAGCTCTCCCGTCACACTATCAGCTGACCTTATCAGGGCCAATCGAGACATTACGGCACTAGTTGTGGCAAAAGAGGAGCTTGTACATGTTTGGTATTCTTTATACTTGTACTGTACCATCTTGTCCGAGCCATTCCATTCTCCATCCCAGCCTGTTCTCGCCGGTACTGCTGTACAGGCCAAATTGACGCTGCACCGAATCCCATTACACCACATGCTTCCCGCGTCCATGATCCGTATCCAGCCCATGAAATATCAGATGGCCGTCCATATACACTACGTGGTTAAGAAATGCGCGCAAAGAAGAAAAAGAGGATGAAGGGCCTGTTCGAGAGAACTTGGCGGATACATAGGGGTACAAGAAGGGAACATGCAGAAATGAAACCACTCGCTATGCAAGGGCTCAATACCCCAAGTCAAACGCGGACGCCTAGACTTTTCCTCGAGATAGAATGACTTTTATACAAGCGCTGAGAAGGGCCGGGTAAATTACATAGCTAAAAGCTGTCAGTCATTACATAGGCAATCGAGTCAGACGGACTCGTGGAGGAATAAGAGAAGATGGGAGAAAATGCAGGGCGTGTTAGCAAACGTGGGTACCCCTTATGCCTCTTGGGGAGCGCCGCGACCGCCACGCACTGGTCCGCCACGACCACGAGGCTGGAAGTTCCCGCGAGGAGCCTGGCCGCCCATGCCACCTCGACCACGAGGGGCACCGCCGCGAGCGAATCCTCCCCGGAACTGCCCAGGGTTCTGCTTGCGCTCTTCGATCTTCAGCTCGACGCCGTTGATGGTGTGGGGGTTGGCGGCGATAGCGGCCTGGTATCCAGCGGGTGTCTTGAAGTCGACAAAGGCGCAGTTCTGCCGTCCAGTTAGTTGCGGTCATTGGTTGTCTGAGAGCTTGTACATACCTTGGCACGGCTGAGGTCGAGATACTCGATCTCACCATACTTGGTAAGAGCGGCCCTCAAAGCAGCCTCCTCGACCTGATTGGAGACGCTCTTGATGTATGCTCGCTTTTGATCGGGATCAGCAGCGGGGCCCTGGTTCTGTACGCGAGACGGCTCCTTCTTGTGGCCAGTAGCCGTCTGCCAGCCTGCCGCCTCACCCTGGGCAGGCGCGGGGGACTGGTCGCGGACGGGTGCTGAAGTTTGACCAGGCGTGGATGATGCGGGTTGAGCGGGGGCTGCGGCCTTGGGCTGAGAAGGAGCTTGCTGAGAGGCGGGAGCGGCCACAACCGGGGTAGCGACCTTGTGCGCAGAGGCTGCGAGACTGGCCCAGGTTCGGGGGGCGGCGGGCTTCGGGGGACCTGATGGCTTCGCAACGGGTGCGGCCTTGGGCGCAGAAGGAGCGGGCTTCGAGGCAGGTGCAGCGGGCTTCTCGGGCTCGGTAACCTCTGGCGCTGAGGCTTCGGGCTCTTTGCTGGATGCCTCGTCGACGGCTGCAGGTGCCTTCTCGGCTTGGGGCTGCTCGACCTCCTCTGGCGTCTGTTGAGCCGCAGCAGCGGGCGCAACCTCCTCAGCGGCTGGCTCCTCGTGTGCAACCTCATCAAGCTTCTCGTCCACCTTGTTCAGGTCCTCCTCGCTAGTCGCGGCCGCCTCCTCCTGGCTTAGGGACGCATCTTCGGTGGCGACGACGGTAGGGGCTGGCTCGAGAATGCCGTTCGAAGGCGCGGCTGACTCGTTCTGCTCCTCCTCCTCCTCAGCCTCCTCTGCGAGGTAGCGAAAAATGTCGTTAAGGACGAAGTAGCCGTTGGTCTGCTCGGCGAGCACGAAGGTCTGCACGAAGCGCTTGTGTGGCTGGCCCTGGTTGGAGATCTCGCCGATGACCTGGATGACAATGCTTGCGTCGGAGCCCTGCGAGTCGACATTGGTGACGCGGACCTTGGTGTCCTTGAAGTCAAGCTCCTTGATGCGCTCGTTGATCGCCTAGGCGTTTGTCAGCCTGCATCGCCTCCTATGGGCAGTTCGCCACGTACCTTCTGGCCTAAACAGACATTGACCTTGTCCTCCTCAACGCCAGAGACGTACTGGGAGCGCTTGTTGTAAAAAAGCTGCAGCGCATGTCAGTCGCCTGTTCATTAGTCACATGGATTGTCCGCGGGCGACTTACATAAAGACGGTCGGGACTCTTGCTCAGCGTGGTGTAGTACTGCTCGACGAAGTACCAGCCAACCTCGTCCTTGGGGACCTCGGAGGCAGCGGCCTGTTGTGCGGGCTGGCTGGCGGTCGGTTGCTGCGAGGGTGTGAAGTTGGAAGCGCCGGTGGAGTAGCTGTTCTCGTAGCCCTGCGGTGCGTAGTTGCCGTTGACGGGGCCGGATGGATCGGTGCTTGCCATATTGAGCGTGGAGGAAGCGGCGATGGTGGAGGTTGAGGGTTGTATGTGTTGAGATTTGCTCGGGCGAGGTGGAGCGGGGTTGGGCGCGAAGTAGAGACTAGGGCCTATGATCTGGATAGCCGAGATATCAGCAAAGTGTAAAACTTGAATTATTCGTCGTTTGCGCCTACCGGGCCGTGTGGTGGGAGATGGAAAGAAATCCGCAAAGGATAGTCAGGCCTGGACAGATGCGCGGGTCGAATTAGATGGCGGTATATACGAAGATTCCCTAGAGAATGAGTGAGTGATGGAAAAGGGGTGTGACAAGCAATGGAAGCAGTAGATGTCGGTTGGGCTGGGTGGTGTGCGCGTGCAGGCAGAATGCTAGTGAGGAGCACACTTATGCGGAAGCAAAATGGAAAGCTTGTGAACCGAGTCTGTGCGCACCAATGAGCCGAAGCCGCATTCTCAGCCGTCAGCTCCATGGGTCTCTCCTCCCTCTGAAATCGGATTTCTGCGCAACCTTGGAATGATTGGAGTACATGTATGTATTTGACCGTGGCATGTGAGGTTAGCCAACTTCTGTTCAGGGTCAGAAAGGGGTCCTATCACGAAGGGCAAGTCTGAGGTAATCATCTCTCGCGTGCTCATATCGTCGTCATCATACTTCTACTAATTGAAGAGTAGACTAATTTCGAGGATAGAATACTGCAATGAGGACTGGAGTTCGTCCTGGTAGGCGTCTTAATACTTTTGCAGCAGGGACGTCTTCGCGTATACCGCCGTTCTCCGACTTCTCTGCATCCCAGTCTCCGTTGTCAAACCTGTCACGACTTGTCGCCGATATATCCTGCACGCAGCAAACATAACCGTGAATGGCTGCATGGATGAACCAACGAAGACTCCACACAGCGATTTTTTTGCTCGTCTTTATCGATTGTTAGTCTGTGTATTGTTTCATGCTCAGTGTCGCTCTGTTGGTAGGCCGAACGCCGAGCGTGAAACGGCTTTGTGGCGCCATTCATATGTCATTCCTTCGAGCTTACCCAGATTGAGAAGAAGGACTGTACGAATGGGATGGTGATTTGTGTTAGAGCGATTCAATTACTGAGTACGTACTTAAGTATCCCGCGTTCCACAACTTCTAATTAACACCACACCTTTCGTGCACTCTGAAGCCTGGCATCAACCTCAGTATGCCGCAAGTGACAAGCTCAGCCCTGTCCTTCCGTGAGGACAAACCACGTCTACCAGACACCGATATCGAGCAAGCGCCACTACAGGAGAAGCGACCAGATGCAACTTAGCACACACCGGCAGCTGGAGCTGTAAATCCATACCACCCAAGTCAGTTTCCTGAAGGCGGCAAAAATGCCTATCTTATCTCCTCGGAGGCTTCTGCTGCCTGTTCTGCTCATTCGGATGGCTGAACTGCCTTGGTGTCTTCCAGTCCTACTATCAGACGAACCAGCTCAGCGACCATACGCCCTCGATAATTGCATGGATAGCCTCGCTCGACTTCTTCGTTATGCTTCTGCCAGGGCCGATGGTCGGCTTCGTGTACGACAACCACGGGCCGAAGTACCTTCTCCTGTTCGGGACATTCTTCCACTTATCTGGTCTTAGTACGTAACATACATGCCTGATGTATGTAGGCCATGTGCTGACTTGATTTTTTCAGTGATGGCTAGTGTTTGCACTGAGTATTGGCAGTTCATCCTTGCTCAAGGAATCTGCAGTCCTCTGGGTCTGAACTGCATCTTTCAAGCGGGAACGAGCATAATTCAAACCTGGTTCCTAAAAAAGCGTGGCATCTCATACGGTATCATGGTGGCAGGCAGTGGACTGGGTGGCATTATTTTCCCAATCATGACCTCTCATCTCATACCCAGAATCGGTACGTATGGTCCCGATACGCGTAATGCCATATCCTCTCTTTCAACTAACTACTAACCACAACGCTACCTACAGGCTTCGTTTGGACGATGAGAACGTTCGGGTTCATGATTTTGGGCTTGATGGGCATTGCCATCATCACAGTCAGGTCTCGACTACCACCAAAGCCCCGAGCATTTGCGCTACGGGTTTTTCTGGACCCTTTCAAGGATTCCAAGTGTCTCCTACTCACTATCTCCTCTTTCTTCTTTTTCCTGGGCCTGTTCATCTCGATCAACTTTATCGAAGTTCAGGCTCTCGCAAACGACATGTCAATTCGCCTGGCTGGGTACCTCTTAGCTATTCTCAACACTGCTGGGTTAGTTATCCCCCTCTCTCGTTCTCAAATTACACTCAACTAACCTTGAATTAGTATACTCGGCATAATCATTCCCGGCGCCCTTGCAGACAAAGTGGGAAAATTCAACATGCAATCACTTTGGTGCCTAGTCGCCGGCATCATTGTCCTCGGCTTCGGCCTTCCCGCATCCAGTAACGCAGCCTTCATCACGTTCGCAGCATTCTACGGTTTCGCATCCGGTGCTCTCGTGTCTCTGCCCCCCGCAGAAATTGCTCATATCCCCAAGGTCGACCAGATAGATAGGCCTTCGCGTCGGTTTAATATTTGCATGCATCTCCTTCGCAAGGCTGATCGGAAACCCCATTGCTGGGGCGATTGTGAGCCAAAACCACGGGAAGTACTGGGTCTTGAACGTTTTCTCGGGCGTCATGCTGATGGCTGGTGCTTCTATGTTTGTTCTCACGCGGACGTACATGGCGGAGTGGCGGCTGCTCGCCAAGGTATAGGTGGTCAGCGGACTGAAGAATGCCTTTTGGATGATGTGGCTATATATATTGAGCATGAAGTATGTACGTTGGGGCGTTCGCTATAGGTACTGCCTCTACTTTCTCAGCGTAATACAAACATTCTATTAAAGTAAACCATGCATAAGAAGATATCCACGGTACCTTCGAATGGCTGTTTCTTCTGCATGTTCAAGAGACCGCGCACGAAGTCTTGCAAGACTCGGGCCTTCCGTGGCTTAGCTAAGCGCCCATACGCTGGCTTAAACTTCGGTTAGGTATCGGGGGCATCTCCAGCGCACAGACGATGAGACGAGGTTTGAGTTCATCGCGCTTTCCCCACCCGCAACATCGCTCCTTCGTTCATTAACAGTTTGACTGGTTCTGGTGGTCACATCTAGTTGCAGCAGTTGCAGCATGCGTAGGCCTCGAGACTCTAAATCGGAATGATGAGTGTCGTCACGGGGGACCTGAGCTGACAAAGCTGAGCGGACTTCTTGTACAATCATTTGTACAGTCTACATCAAAGCTTGGGGTGGTCTTCGTGAAATGGTTGGGATTTCACAGGTGAGCGACACTATTCCATGCCAAATTCCGATTGCTTACCGTTTAGGCTTGGACCGCACCCAGACGATGATCGGATAGTGGAAGTAGAACCGGACCAGAGGCAGGCATTCATTGAACGTGAGATAGGTCGAAGGACGTGGTACACACTAGTATGCCAGGAGTGGTACGTGTACTCGCTGCGCTCAGTGAGACTATCTTGCACAAGGCCAAAGCACTTTGTAAAAGAAAACTGCGTTACAAGGTACCACAAGCCAACTGAAAACAATTGCTCAATGCTGATTGTTTTCATCAGGCTCTGTTTAACCTCACAGTCCGCTTATACCCTGTCAGTCCAGAAGTGTCACCTCACCCCTACAAGACCTCTCGATCTTGATGAAGAGACCATACTCCCGATCGTGGATAGCTTCACCTCGACCTTCACGCTCGTTGGCAACTACTTCTTTGACTGCGCTGCCCCACTTATCGAGGTCCAAAATACCATGGTGGACCATCTTGACGATGACGACCCTACAAGATAGGCCATTATCCTCCAATTTGACGGCGAGATGCGCTCGTTGTGCGTGGAAAAGGTGCCCAAGTGTCTCTCACCTAGTATGCCATCCAGTCCCAGTTGGCCGAAATGGTTTATCTAGGCGAGAAAACTGCACCAAGCGTCTTTCAAGCACAAGCTCATCATGATTCACCAGAGCCTCCTAAGCAAGAGTTTCAAGGACGTGCGGTATACGTACAGTATACGTACAGTCGATGGGCATGCGCGACTGCAGCAAATAACATCATCCATCTCTACAGCACACGGGCGCCGGAAGAGCCTCAGTGGTGGGTCGAGCAAGCGTTCGTGGTAAGCAGCGTCTCTGTACGAACTGCGTGTGGGTGGCATACGACTGCTCATGTCGCTACTCCAAAATTGCGAGAAGCTGAAGGAAGGATCAAGCTCCAGGGCGGCTACATCGACGCCAACAGCAACAAGGAGCTACCTTTAGACCCCGAGGTGTCACTGTCATACGAAGATGCGACGGCGTTCAATTTCGACATTGACGCTTTGAGGTTCTAGGAACTCACGGCCTACCTACCCACGGAAGGCTCACTTGACAGTATATTCTCGGCCAATAGCCGGCCGACGTGGTAGCTCCTGCTGCTGCCGGGTCTGTTGTTGTTTTTGCCCACTGTAGCTCCTACCCATCGCGGCATGCCGGGTACGTCACGATGTGTCGCAAAGGCATCCACGGTCTTATACCCGGTTTCTTCTGCAGCTAATCGAGAGGTATTGTTGTTCTTGCTCACCTCACTCTGCCGCGACGCTGATCGCAAGGAGCTCAAGAAAACCTCATCAACGACTCCGCTACCGTCCACTGTCGTCCAACCCCTGCGAACATCTCAAAACCACCAACTCCTGCGGTATATAGACATTACAACCCCAAACAATCCAGACTTCGTCACCGACCCGCCATTTTCCGTCGCTTTCCAAGCACTGCAAAGATCTTCTGGCCACATCAACACCTGCAGCAACGAAACACCAGAAATCAAAACAATACACACTTCATCACAGACTCCGCTACCGTCGGTCGTCTTCCAAGCATCACGAACATCTTCAGGCCACTCCAGCGCCTGTGCAGCACATCATGACGACTACTATGACGGACAACTTCGTCGAATTCGGGGACATGACCACTTTCACGACGACCACGATACCGATGATGCCGTAAGACGTCATGCTAGTTATTGATGGATGACTCTGACTATCTTCAGCACCGCCCTCACCCGTCAGAGGCGAGGAGCATTCACTGCATCGGACGGTTCTGTAGACGTAGAAGCTTTGAAATCAGCAGTTGCGAAATTCCAAGACGGTGCGAGGTCAGAAGCTGCGCAATCAAAACTTGCGAAATTGCAATACGTTGCGAAATTGCAAAACCAAGCGGATGCGGAACTTCAAAAGGAACAGGCTACGAAAGCAGCAGCTGGAACGGACACGATTCTGCTAATCATGACGGTCGTCGCATGTCTCTTATTGTTCACCTTCCTGTTGTCCGTCCTCCTCACCAAGTGCTGCAAGGCTGACAAGAAGCGGAAGAGAGAGTAGACGTCTTGAGAACGAAGAAGGGCCAGAGACGGCAGTGGATGCCGCAGCTACCATCATGGGTCAGAAAATATAGATAGACATTTGCGAAAATAATACGCAATACAATGCTGGCTCTGAGAAAAGCTTCGCCCTCGAATGATGTGCTGTGGCTGTAGCAGAGCTGTGGCTAGTGAGGTGAAGCTCGGATCCGTGGCGCACCTCTTAGCGCGGTTTCTTTGGCTGCACCTTGTCTGGGCGCGACGTTCCCAAGTTTACAACAAAGCCCGTCGCCGTCGACGCTCGACGTCTGCTCTCACCTTTCTCTCCTCTCTCTCCTCTAGCCCTTCCAACTGCACACTTGCCTCTCCGCCTTGCTGCGGGAGAAGCTCGCCCTCACGTCTGCGTAACTGCTCTGGAACACCGACTAGATCCGTGACAGCTTCTACGGCCGCGACGCTCATCCCTCAGCCCGACACTCCTCGCTATAATGAATCACTATGGTAGCGACGCCGAGGAGGAAGAAGAGGAAGAGTTTAACCCGGCTACGGAAATCGACGAGGATGACGTCGCCCCGAGTAACGGCGCCTCGCGCAGGCCGGCCGCAGAAGACGAGGAAGACGAGGTCGATGCGCCTACCATGACAGGCCACGGCGACGAGGACGAAGAGGGTGGTGGCATAGACCTCGACAATGACGATGATGATGACGACGACGAAGAGGACGAGGACGAGGACGATGTTGTCGTGCGTCTCCCCATGAAGCAACTCCTCTGCGAGTTGATGCTGACAGAGTGCAGGCCCGACCCGCCAAGCGGAGAAAGAAGCAGAAGCGCAACATGTTCATCGACGTCGAGGCCGAGGTCGACGAGGATGAAGAGGAGGAAGAAGAGGGCGACGACGACGGTGTCGACGAGGTGCACCCCGACGACCTGCTCGGGCCCACGGACGCCGATCTTGATGACCGCCACCACCGCGAGCTCGACATGCGCCGCGAGGTCAACGCACAACGAGATGTCGAGGAAATCGCCAAGGAGTTCGACGAGAAGTACCGGCGGCGCGAGATGCAGAGCGCCCGTCGCGGTGGAGCCGGCGCCGTGCCCCTGGCCCTGCCGACAGTCGACGACCCGTCCATCTGGGGCTGCAAGTGCCGGCCGGGCAAGGAGCGCGAGATCATCATGGCCATCCAGAAGCGCATCGACGAGAAGATGCGCGCGAAGCAGACTGTGCAGGTCTACTCGGCCTTTGAGCGCGGCCCTACAGGGCCGCAGTCTGGCTTCCTCTACGTCGAAGCCGACTCGAAGCAGGCCGTGGTCGAGCTGATCGAGGGCATCCAGAACGTCTTCATGGGTTCCGACCAGTTCTCAATCCCCCCCAAGGAGCGACCAGATCTTCTGCGCAAGAAGAAGCGGGCGCCGCTGGAGGTCGGCAAGTTTGTGCGCATGCAGCGGCCACCCGTATACAAGGGCGATCTGGCCAAGGTCGTTGAGGTCTCGACTAATGGTCTTGACTGTGTCGTGCAACTAGTGCCCCGTCTGGACTACGGCCTGAACGAGGACACCAACGCGGCCGTCGACAACAAGCGCAAGCGCGGCTTCTTTGGACGACAAACTGAACGGCCGCCTGCGAAGCTCTTCAACGAGGCCGAAGCGAAGAAGCGACACATGAAGCATCTCAGCATGACCGGGTCTGGCACCCAGAGGGCCTACGCATATAAGGGCGATGACTACCAGAACGGCTTCCTCATCAAGGAGGTCAAGGTCAACTGGGTCAGCACTGAAAGGGTAAACCCTAAAATGGAGGAGCTGCAGTTCTTCGCAATTCAGAACGCCGACGGTACTGAGACTATGGACCTCATGGCCGTTCAGGCTGCGCAAAAGGCCGCCGACTCCGGTTCAGCGTTTGCCGCTGGTGACAACGTCGAGATCTACACTGGTGAACAGAAGGGCATCCGCGGTACCACCGTCACAGTCATAGGCGACATCCTCACACTCCGAGTCAGCGAGGGCGAGCTGAGAGGCAGGAGGATCGATGCCCCTGTCAAGACCTTGCGGAAGCTCTTCCGCGATGGTGACCACGTCAAGGTCATTGGCGGCAGCAAATATGTCGATGAAGTCGGTCTAGTCACCAAAATCAGGGATGATAAGATCACCCTCCTCTGTGACTCGACCCAGCAGGAAATCACCGTCTTTAGCAAGGACTTGAAACGTGCTGCTGATTCGGCAAATGTTGGCGCTGATTCCAACTTCGACCTCTACGACTTTGTGCAGATTGAGTAGGTCACCCCCTATGTATACCGTGACATGTTCTAACATTGAGCAGCGCCTCCACAATCGGTTGTGTAGTCCGAGTCGACCGCGAAGTCTTGCGCATAGTCGATCAACAGGGCGACGTCCGCACACTCCTCCATACCCAAGTGTCGCAAGTTGTCGACAGGAACAAGCACGCTGTTGCTACTGACCGCGACGGATCCGAGATCAGGCACGAAGACGATGTCAAAGAGTACGGCGGCGAGGGTCGACAAGGCAAAGTCCTCTACATCCACCGAGGCACCCTTTTTATCCGGAACCGCGAGCTGGTCGAAAACCAGGGTATCTTCGTGGTCCGCAGCACAAACGTCGTCACCATGGCAGCAAAGAGCGGTCGTGCTCAGGCTCAAGGCCCAGACCTTAGTGGAATCAATCCCGCCATCAATGCGGCGACCAGCAACGCCACTGTCATGGCCCCACCCAGGGCCACTTTTGGGCGCGATAAGCTGATCGGTAAGACGGTCGTCATCCGGAAGGGTGCCTATAAAGGCCTACTGGGCATAGTCAAAGACACCATGAACGACGAAGCCCGCATTGAGCTGCATACGAAGAACAAGCAAGTTTCGGTGAAGAAGGATCTCCTCACTATCAAGGACCCCATCACAGGCAACAGCCTGGAAATGGTTGGTGGCAAGTTTCCGAACCGCTCGCGTGGAGGCTATTCTGGCGGCGCCACGAGCTACGGCGGTGCAGCCGGCGGACGCACACCAGCCTGGGGCAATTCTGGTGCTGGTGGCCGCACACCTGGCTGGGGAGGTGCCAGCGGAGGTCGAACACCAGGATGGGGAGGCAGTGCTGGAGCTTCAGCTGGTGGACGAACGCCCGGCTGGGGCGCAGACGGTGGTCGTACAGCTTATAGTGGAGGAGATGGAGCACGAACTGCCTATGGCGGTGGCGGTGGTGATGGTTCTCGAACCTCATATGGCGGCGCAACTGCATACGGAGGCGCTACATCATATGGTGGAGCAACATCATATGGTGGTAACGATGGCAATCCTACTGCATACGGGGGTTTCAACTCGGGTAGTCGCACGCCTGCTTGGGGAGCTTCATCAGGGAATACCGCCTCGAGAAGTGGCCTGTCCGCTCCCACGCCTGGCGCATACAACGCTCCCACGCCTGGTGCGTATGCTGCTCCTACTCCTGGTAGCTATGGTGCATATTCTGCGCCAACACCAGGCGGCCCGCCCACGGACGCTCCCACACCGGGCAACTACTCTGCGCCAACGCCTGGGGATTCCTCTGGCAGTCGATATGGGGCAACGCCCGCTGCTGCACCGACGCCGGGCGGTTGGGACGTCGCGACTCCAGCACCGAGTGGCGATCCCGGATACGAATAGAGGGATATCGAAATGTATGATTACAGAGCGGGAAGGGTTTCGGTTAGACTGCAAATGGAGGTCTATTGGCGACGTGCACTTGCTTCACATTAGGACGGGGTGTTTCTTCTTTAATATTATCTGTTTATCTGCATTGCTGGAGTTGCAAAATCTGATACTTGCGACTTTTCTTGCTAGACTTGCAATTGAGGCTTTCCTGGATGTAGTGAGGCTAGGTACTCAAAGTTACACCTGACGTCATGCTTGTATGCCTGTATGCTTCATCACCGCACATTACAGATTGTCATGAGCATCGACGGTACAGACATGTCTTCGGGCGTGGAAAGCCCTTGTCCCTGCCCTGCCAAGTTCCCACCAAGACAGGTGACACTGACAAGTCTGACAAGCTTCACGGTGCGCTATTTATAGATGTCAAAAAAAAGTTTAGCTCTAGGTACACGAGCACGCACAGGCACGCGATGATGTAGCCGGTGGGAGCTTTGGCCGCGCACGGATTCCCGACGTCCTCTCCTTTCACGAATGTTTTGTCGCTCATGCTAAATCGACGGGATGACGTCGTTTTAGCGGCGATGCGCGGAAGACGGATTCTGCCTAGCATTTACGACGTTTATCCCAACAAAGCGATATGGAGAACATTACGCGTACTTTTAATTGAACGGGGTTTTGTGTTGGGTGGAACGCTTATTTCCCTATTCCTAATCTCCATTTTTGTGACCAAACAACACTGCACTTGTTGTTTACTTTACATCCTTTCTAGTCCTGCGTTGCCCAGAAGGAAGAGGGCTCTAAAATATGGATGTTGAGAGTCGCCAAAATGCGAAAAGCGGAACAGACGAATTTCTCGACTTGATTGCAGATCCGTTCCAGGCTCAGGTAAGTTGTGTCCTGTCCTCGTATTACAACTCTCACTCACGAAACAAAGGTGCAAGAGAGCTCCATCTACGCGGCTATCGTCTATTCCTTCGCCGTATCTGGCTTGTTCGTCATCGTATTCTGCTTCCTTCGACCGCGAAACTCCCGCGTCTACGCTCCGAGAGCCAAACATGCAGATGAGAAACACCGGCCGATCGCATTGGGCAAGAAGCCATTCAGTTGGTTAGCCGCAGTCAAGGATGTGAAGGAGCAGGACCTTGTTGATACTATCGGTCTGGATGCGGTGGTTTTCCTGCGGTTCCTACGAATGGTTCGGAATATCTTCCTCGTGTTGAGCGTTATCGTTTGTAGCATCCTGATACCGATCAACGTCGTCGGGGGGTCGAACTTTTACAGGCAGTGGCATAATATCCCTACACTTATGAAGTTTACCCCGCAGTATATCTTCGGGCAGAAGTTCTGGGCCTTTGTTTTTGTGGCGTATCTGATACAGGGTACCGTGTGCTTCTTCCTATGGTGGAATTACCGCGCTGTGCTAAAACTGAGGCGGTCATACTTCAATACGCAGGAGTACAAGGCTAGCTTGCATTCGCGGACGTTGCTAGTGAGTCTTGTAGTCCGCACATATGGATTTGGCTAACACCGTGAAGCTCACGCATATTCCCAAATCTTCGCGAACCGATACTGGGCTTGTTGAGCTCGTCGAACAAGCGAAGCAGATAGACAACATGCCTCGAACAGCGATCGGGCGCAATGTTAAGGAATTGCCGACATTAATCGAGGCTCATGATGAGGCGGTTCGCGAGCTTGAGAGACATCTGGCCAAATACCTCCGCAACCCCAATCAGCTACCGGCCAAACGACCAACATGCAAGGCTGCGAAAGAAGATATTGCGGTTCATGGGAAAGGAAAGCTGGACGCGATTGACTACCTTGCCGATCGAGTCGCAAGGCTAGAAACGATGATCAAGGAACTCCGAGAGAGTGTTGACATGCGCAACTCCATGTCGTATGGATTCGCCTCCTATGTACACATCGAGGACGCCCACGCAGTCGCACATGCATCGAAAAAGAAGGGTCCCGCAGGCTGCGACGTCTACCTTGCCCCGAAGCCACACGACCTGCTTTGGCAGAATCTCCCCATGAGTCGAAGAACCCGAAGGATACGTGCGTTCTGGGATGGTTTATGGATAGTCCTATTCACCATCGCCTTCATCGTACCTAACATCCTGACCTCGGTGTTTCTCTCAGACTTCTCCCATTTAGGACTCGTTTGGCCTGCTTTTAGAACGAACCTCCAGGCTCACCCCACAGGCTGGGCTATTGCACAGGGTGTCTTGGCGCCTTTGGTGCAAACGCTCATGTACATGGGAGTGCCTATTGTGTTCCGCCGATTATTTACGCACTCTGGCGATGTATCGAGGACATCCAGGGAACGCCATGTGACGGCCCGGCTTTACTCTTTCTTCGTATTCAACAACCTCCTGGTTTTCTCGGTTTTCGGATCTGCCTGGCGATTCGTCGCTGCTGTTATCGCAGCGCAGGACCAAGGTGTCTGGGAAGCTATCCAGGAGAGCCACCTCTTTTCCAAAGTGATGACTGGTTTATGCAACGTTTCGACCTTCTGGCTTACGTGGCAAATGCAGCGCAATCTAGGTGCGGCTATCGATCTCTCGCAGGCCTGGGTTTTCCTATGGAGTTGGATACAGCGGAAATGCTTCTCGCTGACTCCTCGAGAGCTCATCGAGCTCAGTGCGCCGCAGCCATTTCCTTACGCGGAATATTATAACAACTATCTTTTCGTGGCCACGGTCGGCCTTTGTATGGGCACTCTGCAGCCGATTATCATTCCGGTCACTGCCTTCTTTTTGGCCACAGATTACATTTTCAAGAAGTACCTGCTTCAATACGTTTTCATCACCAAGACGGAGTCGGGTGGTAGGTTCTGGCGTGTCTTGGTCAACCGCATGCTCTTTGCCGTTCTCTTCGCGAACGCAGTAATCGCTCTTGTCGTCGGAGCACAGGGCGTAGGATCGATCAACTCCGTCAAGAACGGCAATATGCTTTACGCAATGGTCCCTCTACCCTTCCTTCTCTTCGGGTTTAAAGTGTACTGCAAGCGAGCCTTCGATGATAAGTTGCTGTACTATTCCACGCTCTCTTATTCGGATATCGAGGGCTCGCACTCCATCAACGACGCGAAACAGAAGAAGAGCAATAACGTTTCAACGAGATACGGAAACCCCGCACTTTTCAAGAAGCTCCTCACGCCCATGGTACACGCCAAGTCTCAACACCTCCTAAAGGAAATCTACGGCCACCGCCCAAACGCGAACCGCGACATCTTCGAAGCCCCGCACCACCGCTCCACCGACCGCGCAATGCTAGTTACACCCGGCTACGAGCGCTACGGCGACATCTTCATGACGGATATGAACCACGACGATCCCGGCAAGCAACCCGGCAAGCAAACCAGCAGCAGCGGACAAAACAACATCCCGCACCTAGAAATCGTCGCAGAATCCGACCTAGATTTTGAAAACTTCAAAAGGAGAGCAGATTTCCGCGAGCAGTTTGGCGGGGACGGCGAACTTTATGGTAGACCTGAGGATATGATTTCCAGGTCTGGGACGCCGTCGACTTTTACTACGCTTACTGAGATGGGCAGCCCGTATGGGAGGCGTGGAGATTCGGCTGAGGGGTCGAGGGCGAGTAGTCGGACGAGGTTGGGGGATGGGGAGGAGATGGAACAAGAGCAGGAGCAGGGGACGGAGTATGCGAAGGGCTATCAGCGGGCGCTGAGAGTGGATGATGGGTTCACAGATGTGAGCATCGATGTTAGTTCTCCGGCGACGCCTTTGGATGCTGAGGAGGTGTTGCGCGGGACGAGTAGTCGGCAGCCGCTTGTTGGAGAGGATGGGGAGAGAGGGTATTTTGAGAGGGGGCTGAGGGAAGAAGATATGAGTTATGAACGGCTTAGACATGTGGGATGATGGAAAAAGGGAAATAAATTACGATATATGAAATCAGCCTTACGAGTATCTCCAGGCTACATTTTCGTGCTGGTCTCTTACGAGGTCGAGATGGTAACCGAATCTTAAGTCAGGGCGTACTAGAGAATAGTAATTCAAATAGTAACGCGTTCGAGTGTCGATGTATGTTATAAGTGAGGTTCTAGAAGTAGTGACACTTAGTAGATAATGTTTATATATTCATCGAGTTAATCCTCTTAAATATGTTGTTAAGTTAGCGATGGTATTCGTTGGTTGATGTCGATCGTTTTGCCGAACCACTCAGCTTCTAAATGACTTCGCCCTGGTGGATTGCGTCCCAGAATTGCGATACTCGGGGGCCTGGTTGAGTATCCCTCGAACCTACACACTAAGCCGAACATCTGGATCCACGTATAACTCCTGCATACAGATGCAACGAGGTTGTAGATACATGGCAGGGCGAAAGAAGACAGATGCGGTCACTTGGCGCAGGTTGGAAGAAGCGATGCGCCAGAGACATTTTACGTAAAAATACCGACCAAAATCAGGCCACGAGAGTACATATGAAACTGCCGAGGAATGATTTCACGATGCCGGTCATGGTGTTGACCAAATGAATTCAGGAGTCCGGGTTCCGCCGTTGCAACTAGCGCAGGAGAACGTGCTTGGGAATGCGGAGATGAAACTCGGCCCCCGGACCTCCTTAAGCTTTTGACAGCTCCTTGACCGCTCTCCATTTTGTGGACGAACTGCGGTGATCTTTCTAGGCGCCGCGAGACCCGCCTACAGCGATCTCTGGGTACGATCTCTTGGGGGTTTGTTTTGTTCCCTTTTATCTGTAGGTGCTGCCAAGTTGCGTGTCTTGGTGTGGCTGGTTGGAGGTTGCGCCACACTCGCTGTGCAACTGACTACCGCTGCACTTCGGATACAATTCCTGACCATTCAACTAACACACAATGCATCCTTTGACCTCAGCCTACCTATTCGATCATGCAGGAATTCTCCAGTGCCGATTTCTGTTTAAAAAATCACTTATGGAAAGAGCGGCGCCACAAGAAACACAGACCAGACACGCCACCTCGGTTCATTGCCTGAATGCCATTTCAGGCAACCATCCTTTTCCCCCCCTTCCACTCGTCACCGTAATCCTGCGTTTCACATGTGGGCTGATTTCTAGGTGGGGGAACAGGTTGGCGAACCGATTTCGAAATGCCGGTATAACCGTGGCGCTGGCAAAGAGTGGGACCTGGGGTAGAGGAAGGGTTCGCATGCTTGTTCGCAGAGTCTCGTTCGTGGGACCTGGTTGGGTGTGGAGCTGCCAAGTGTGTTGTTCATAGAGGATCGAGGTCGGATGGGTTTCAGGTTAGGATTGATATGATTTTCGCGCATGGTAGGGGTTGTATACCACTCGGAGTGGGAGGGGGAATGGTTGCGGAAAACGCAGCTGGCAAACTCTTTGAGAGGAGCGACAATGATGCTTCATCGTCCAAAAAGCAGCCGTTGGATCTAGGACAGTTAGCAAGGGCAGGAACAAGGTGCAGAAAAACATCGTGGCGTCTACATCGCCCAGGCCATGTCAGATCTGTCACCGCCACATCACGAAAGGATTCCCCACGTCTCAAAGCACCAACATCCCAGACACCACCCGGCGACAAGATCCCTTAAGCAATATGTCACGGAGTCTTGACCCCCTGCTAACCTTGCTCTGGGCTGCTCTTAAGCATCGTGACGCCTTGGCAATACCACTCCCGGATGCTCAGGCTCTCGCCAGCTCCTCTCATCTCGATATTTTGCCTGTTGCTTCCATGATCTCGCGTTACTCGGGGTCTTGATGTATGACTTGGCTCTGCTGGCTCTTCTTGGCCTGCGCCTACGGAGTGAGTAACTGGCAAGGCTAAAGGCTTGGTGTAGGCTTGGGATACGGTAGGTAGATCGTCAGGCTTTGCGTTGCTGATGTTATATCCTGGTGTTGGGTATTGTTTTCTCAGTTGTGCATCAAGTCGGCTTCGTTCATCCTTTTCTTCGCTGTCCGTTCTTTTCAGTCTTTAGCATTCTAATCACGTTCGGGTTGATCCTGAGTTTACCTTCTTCACGTTCTCTCTATTTTTGCTGGTCAATCTCTTGCATCCTCAAAAGCATTCATTATCGAAGTATAGCATCCATCTTCATCTTGTTCCTTCATTCATCATGCTTTTCAACACACTCCTCCTTGCTTCAACGGCATCGGCTACCTGTCTCCACGGCCTCTCCATGTTCAAGCGTGCAGAAGGAGAGGGTGTAAAAGTCGGCACCTTTGGCTATGGATCTCTGAATGGCCCGTTCAACTGGGCAACCCTCGCTGTCGAGAACGAAGCATGCAAGGCCGGAGCAAATCAATCGCCCATCAACATCGGTATGTCACTGGCCCATACTTTCAAACCACAAACACCAACTAACATGCGATCCCATTAGACGCCTCCGTTACCGTAGCGGCCGAAAAGCCCAAACTCGACATCCCCAAAGTCGAAGAAGTGGAATTCGAAAACCTCGGCACGACAATCGAAGTCCTCGCAAACGGCACCACCTCCTTCGCAGGCGCCGACTTCCGCCTCGTCCAGTTTCACATGCACACCCCCTCCGAACACCACGTAAACGGCGAGTACTACCCCCTCGAAGTCCACATGGTGCACCAAGCTGTCGCCGACGAAACACAACTCGCCGTTATCGCCCTCATGTTCCAAGTGTCGGCCGGCGAATCCACGTCCATTATAAAATCCCTCAGCGCCTCCCTCCCCGCCGTCTCCACCCCCGGTACCAAGATCGCTATCCCGGGTGGCATCGACTTCACCGACGTGCTGGCTAAGATCGAGTCCTCGGATATCTTGCAGTACACTGGTTCCTTGACCACGCCCCCCTGCGCTGAAGGGGTCACGTTCCTGATCGTCAAGGATGCGCTGGATATCAGTGTTGCGGATTTCAATAGCATCAAGAGTATTATCAAGTTTAATGCGAGGTATATCCAGAACACGCTTGGTGCTGTTAATATGCTCGAGGTGGGTAACTTGGCGGGCACGGCTCAGGCACTGCAGCTGCCGATTGTGGAGAAGCCGGTTGCGGTTGAGGCGATTCTGACGAAGGGGCATACGTTTACGGTTACAGAGCTTAATGGCCTGGTATGTTGATTACTGTCTTTGTGCGATGTGGATATGAGCTAACGTTGTATAGCCTACTGAGATTGCTGCCGTTGTTGTGAAGAGGAGGAGTCCCAAGTACACCTAGAGCGGGGTGTTGACGATGATAGAGCAAAGGGCTTATATGTATGAGGTGCAGAAAGTACCTTGATGTTTGTAGAGAGGGCGGTTTTTTCGCATATACAAGGTGTAAGAGGGAAAGATGATACCACTTTAGCAATAATAGAGCAGCATATACACGGCTGAAATGCATGGCGCACACATGATTTTCTAGAAGAGCTAGACGTGAATACATACGACGCTTCACTACGAGGGGCAGCAATGTATCCCGCTAAGTAACGAGATTTCCGCATATCCCATACCGAAATACATTCACTTACAAAGTGGAAAAAAAATCCTTTATGCTGCTCCGAGATATCCTACATTGAAAACGCTGCCATCAACCATATCCTTCCGAACATATCCACCTCGATATACTTGTCGAGGTATAGTCGGTACAAAAGAGAACAAAAAGCCAATGTCACATATGCTTCTCACGCATAACATCGTACACCCTTTATAGTATACACCATCGTCATCCTTAAACATGGCTCTTTCGTAAAACAAGATAGCTCGGAATCCCTTCATCCATTTCCTCACAAGACAACGTGGTTCTGCGCAATAATACGATGTGTAAACCAGCAATAGTGACTTCTGCAACGTCGCGAGTATGCATCGCAAAGCAGTGTTGGGGAGGGCGTGCGTCTCGATGCCAAGTGGAGAGCGAAATGGCGACGGCGATGGGAGGCTGGTGTCGTTGTTGATGAATGGGGCGGCTTCTATTTCCTCTTTCACTGTCGCCGGAAGTGTCTTGTCGGCTATTTTAGGTGGTGGTGGTTCGTCCGCGACGAGATCCAGAGTCGGGAGTAATACGCGATTATATCAGGTATCCTGCTACATTACCCTCTGGAATGCGCCAATAACATCTTGAACGCGATGAGTTCGCTAATCGAGTGATATGGCGAAAGTGCTGGCAATACTGCTCGTGGTGCGGATGTCGTTGGAGGGGCTCTCCGTGATCTGCCAACCATCGACCAGGCGAGACACGAGATCTTGAATGTGTATCAAGCTGACGTTCCCACCGTCCATGCCGAACACCTTTGCAATAGCTCCCATATCCCGTGCCGTAACAGTGCTGAGGACAGTGTTCTTCTCTCGCAACTGAGCTGAGACCGAGGAGTTCTTCGCATGCTTTGCTGCTGTCTGAGAGCATCACTACATTTGCGATTGGGACATGACAGGATTTTAGGGCGAGGTACGGATGCCCAGACTATGCGTTCTGCGGAAGGTTAGTATACAGTTGATACATAGAAAACATGTGTATCTTACCAGCGTGACCCTTGTACCGTGCCCACCACGCCTATCCTTAATCCTTCAACATGCGCATAATTTCGGTCGCATGCAATGTCTTGTTGGGTGCAGTCAGCAGGGGGCGATCGAGCGCAACTACGAAAAAAGTAAGTTTACGTCTCATCCAACGTGTCAATATATGCGTGGTACGTACAAACTGCAATTTTCGCGTCCTCCATCGTCTATACTCTCACCATAACCTGTAGGAGACTTTTAGACAGGCTCACGAAGCTGGAGGAAGAGCCACCACACATCGACTGGTAAAGATTCGCCAGGAGCATCAAAGCTTGTTGACCTTGACCTTCGAAGGATAATGGCTCAAGGAATGGGCCTCGCCATATAGAGTGAGCTTCACTTACAAACCCGGTATCCTCGCTGAACTTGGTCCTGCTGTTGCCGTCCCAGACACGGAAGGTGATGTGATGGGCGGCAATCGGGGAACTTGGTGGCAACACTGTACGCATGACAGTGAGCTTTGGACAGTCTTCTTCTACGTTTATCCAAATCGCAGTATCCTCCCAGTGAGGTGGGGTAGTTGATGATATGCTACCGAGCTTTGGTACTTGGATGGCCAGTCTCTTCGGTGACGGTATTTGAACTGCTTTGGCTCTAGCTTCTTGACCAGCCCTTCTAACGAGCGCTTTTGTAGTTATTTCGGGTGAGCATTGACTTGGCCTTCGCAGCCTGTCCGGACGGCGACATGGCCTCTCCATCTAACCTATGAAGCTCGATGCCCAAATCTTGCGCAGTCAATTCGATCATGTTCCGCATCTCATCATAAACGCCATGGGGATCCTCGAAAGTTACTGCAACGAAGACCTCGTGGTACATCGGAAACGCCTTGGCTCCATGAAGGCGGATGTAGTCCTCGAATTGGTCCCTGATCTTCGACATGGACAATTCTAGACAGAACGCTGCATTGAAATTTTCTGCAAAGTTTGCTGTATGCCGAGTGTAGTGACGCCAGAGAACGCACAGGAACTCTCGATGATCGGGCGTCCAGCCTGTAAGCGGAGTTAGAATACATGTTTCGTGTGCGAATGCACACCGTATTTACGTACGATGCGGCATAAAGTACTCCGGGATTATCATCTTCTTCGAGACTTTCTGCGGTGTATGCTTCACAACTTTGTTCGTGGACGCGCTGTCGAAGTTGGGAGTTCGTCGGACTGCCAGCGTCTTCTTGGTGGTGCTGCCGCTCTCAAAATGTCGACTTGTTACGATAGGCGGACGTAGCTGAATGACTGTATTTCGGTGTGGGCAAGGCGTCTTTGATTCGAGACGAAAGTCAGTACGGTCGGAATGGTATGAGTCGCTGTCAGAATCGTATATTATCCTGCCCGGCGTGTCAAGCTCTATGCCAGATACCACAGGTTCTTTGGCAGGCGATCTAACGTAATCTCGGTCACAATCTGCAACTGCGACTGCGACTTCGACCGCGACCGCGACTGCCGCTCTATCGCAGCACCCGCAGCTTCTGGAGCAGGCTCCCAGAGCATGACCCCAGCGCCCGCTACCCGTCATACGTGTGCTTCCATCATGCCGTTGCGTACAGCGAGATGGCAAATACAAAGCTAGCAGCGAGGCATAATGATATCTGGCGTGAGGTGACTATGTTACTTACACCGCCACACCCTTCACATGATGCAGGGTACTCAATAGGCGGACTAGCCTGGTAAACGGATACGAGGAAAGACGCGTGTCAAAGGGCTACCGAGTACGGTGATAGGCTCATATATATTTGGATGGTACGTAGAGTTGAATGCTAGGCAATGCCATCCGTTGCGCTTCTGGGAGAACACGCGACAAGATAGCAAATAAAGGAGTGGTCTATAGCAAAGCGATTAAAAAGTGCAAATACCTCCCATGCTTCGTTATATTCGTGATTCATTGTTTCGTGGTTTACTGGTAAAGATGACAGAAAACGAAAGTACATAAATATTTTTGGCCTAAGAGATGGCTCCAAGAGAGCCCTCTGGAATGATAGGATATATAAGAAAACAGCGTTTGCGCCGCACGATGCTTTTGGCGATGACAATGAAAACAGACAGCTGAACGGCACGCGGATGTTGAAGAGACTAGACGAGATCGGCATGTGCCTCCGCAATGCTGATATGCGAAAACTGAAAAGCGCGACGTAGTACCGGCGCGCCCAGTACGGGTGGGCTATGCCTGCGTGCATACGGCAGTCTTCGTTGTACGTTTTGATGTGAACAGGTCGGTGGGCGTTGCATTAGCGCCGGGTCGATATCGCGATGGTTGCTGCGAACACGCATATGCGGAGTATGGGGGTACTATGTACAGCATACTGAATCCAGAGCGTGATCGAGCGTGCAGGTAGCTGGGCCATACCCGGTTCGACGGTAAATTGGATGTGTCTCATACGTCCGAGCGTTATCACCAACAAGTCAGCCTCCACGGCTTTACACGCAGATTAGTTGCTCACAATGGCGATGGGCGTTCATTTTTGGCCGTGCTCGGTACAGTTTTTTCTCACAACCCATTTCTCCCAGAACTTGCGCTGTTGATTGGTGACCATAATGCCGTCATCTTGTAGAGCCTCCACGCTGTCCATATGACCGTCGCAATTGCACCATGTGATTGAAGCAGGGGTGTCGGGCATTGGTGGAAAGTGAAGCATGCCACCCTCCAAGGGCTCGGGCTCGTCCGTCTCCGCGTTCGAGTCCGAATCAGCTATCGAGCCATCGCTGCCGTCGGCGTCATGTCCGCTGCCATGGTGGTCATCAGGTGCATCCTCCTGCTCGCCTTCATACTCCCAGTCTTCGCTCTCGTCGCTGCTGTCGCTTCCTACGAGAGGGTCATCCGGGACTTCGGCTCCAAGGACCCATTGCTCGTCGAAATGTTTCTCGTAATCAATTCTCCGCAGGCTGACCCAGTCGAGCCTTGTGAGGTTGTCTCGTAGATATGGAAGCACTTCGTTCCATCGACTTCCGTCCTTCAGAAGTACGTCCCGAAGCCTCAGACCTCGTAGAGTCTCTCGATGTCTTCGAGCTAGCCCTATGATCTCGTCCGCATCGAGCCGCCACGCTTGAATACCGAATGCCTGCAGCTTCTCCCACTTGACGTTATGGAATATCTCTTCTAATCGCAGAGTAAGTGGCCTGTGAGAGGGGAACCCGATATGTACAGCCTCGAGGTTTTTGGCTGCCGTGAAGATGGCTTTGGAGAGAGAAGATAGCTGCCGCATCCGTATGTCCAGGTCCGTGCCGTCATCGAAATGTAGCTCTAGACACGTTAAGCGTTCTGCAAGGACACCCAACGTAATGGGGGGATTAGAAGCGGCACCCAAAACGCTTTGAGGGCTCAGCATCGGCGATGAGAACCTCGAGCAAGGGGATCTTGATTCCAGAAGCGCTTGACCAATCGTCTTGGCACTATGCAGGCACGCTGGTGGCCATGACAAAGCGACCAGGTGATTCAACTCATCGTGTTGCCGTAAATAGGAGATCAGGTCGCCATCTTCCCGATCTTGCACCCGCAAAATCTGAACGTGCTGCAACGATGTGAAAGCTGTCGTGGCTAGTTTCAAGACTCGAGCATCTTCCCGTGTCCTTATTATCTCTTTTTGTTCGTTCACTTTCTGCTGGAAATGACGAACGTCAAGGAGACCGAGACCTTCAGGCCGCGTACAAAGGAGTTCTTGCACACGCTCCCGTCCTGCGATCAAAGTCAGCCATGTATAGACACTCATGAGCCTTGAGGGGGCAGTGACCTTCTACATAGAAGAACGGTACCATGTAACTGAACTTCTTTACGCGGCCAGCAATGTGAGGTTGGCTTGCGATCCTCTCCAACCGGCTAAGGCCCCTTCGTGAGAACCGGGTCGTCACCCGAGAGAACTGATGGATAACGCCAAGTTCTGAAAACTTCCTGCAGGTGAGTCGAAAAGCCGCGATGGTCTGCGCCTGGTCCGGCTCTGGAGGTGGGGGCAGCTTGAAGCTTTCCTGGGAGAGGTAGGCGCGACGCTCTAGGCTAATCGGCTTCTCTGGCTCAGAGGCAATATATTCGAGGATGATTCGGAGAAGCTCGTCTGCAAGATCGAGGATACCCATCGCAAATGAAGAGCATTGACGACTATGGAAATATGACTTAAACCTAAAAGCGCGACACAGGAGCGCACCGCGCAGCGGATATATCCTCAGCGCAGGGTAGGGGGGGTCCTGGCCGGCACGGGTTGGGTGCAGATGTGGCGGTAGGTCGTTCGATAGCGACAGCAGCAAAGTCGACTCAGTGCCAACGTGTTGTTATCCGACAGCGATGCACTGGGAAATCGCAGGCAGAGAGCAGCCGGAGGGGCACGGTCGTAGGAAGAAAGGCAGCATGACCTCTTTGCCAGCAACTGGGGCAGTAAGCTAAGCGTCGCTGAAGTTGCGGAGGACGACTGGACACGCATCCTCACTTGCACGTCCCAACCCTGTACGCCCACCTGCCAGGCCCAATGACACAAGACGACTCATACTCTGAACAGCTTAGCGCTCACGTGAACGCTCTTCGATGCGGCCGGGGTCTTCATCCCGCCATAAGCACTCGGGAACATGGCTGCTCCCGAGCGAAAACAGTCGATTCGTTGCTTTGGGGCGCTGCACAACCTCAAGAGTGGGGCCAGCTGGCATCTCTGATTCGAGGCGCACTCAATCCTGCTCTGCGTTGCCAACGAAGCATGCATTTTGCAGCGCTTGTGACGCCAATCAGCTGAACCCTAGAGCGTCATCCGGCTCAGACCATTGCTGTTTACTTGGGATGGCGTTTGTCCGTCACTGCAATAGAGGCGACTAGTGACGACAGTGGGCACAGGAGTCGCAAAAAGGGGCTGGGACGGTTGTCAAAGCGTGCCTCTGTGCAATGATTGTATGCTACGAAGCGCGGCTACTCGCATCGTTTCCTGGTCTCATGCATGAGACAAGCGGCGTGGTCACTGATTGACGCATATAATTATCACGTCGTCGCCCGAGTGTCTGACTCCAAAAGTTACTGATCCCCGCACGCCATATCGCATCGGCGACACTCGGTCACGAAGAGGGATCCGCCTGCACTGCTGCCTGCGGGTCAGATCGTACACAACGACGAAATAATGCAAGCAGACTGCTGGCGACCGTTCCAAGAAGGCTCGCCCATCTGCTATCGACGTGTTGCTTGTAAGCAAGCCTTATCCTACCACGGGTTACATCATGCGGACCTGCGCTGTCGTGTGGCTTGGTCACACGGAACGGCCGCAGATCGTTGCACAAGAACGCCATCCAGACAACCTCCTGCAGACTCGCCGACTTGTCAACTTTTAAGTCGGCTACAAATCTACTCGACCCATAACGGGCCACGCACCGTCCTATTTTGGTCGCAGCAAAACAAACACGGGAAGACAGATTGCATCCACCATGCCGCCCGGATCACGCCCGACATCCGTCATGCATTGGCCCTGGCTTGCATGCGTTCACTTCGTTTTCGACGAATTTCCGTGCTGCTCAGCTTGCTCTGGAACGTTTCGTCCACGCTGTCCTCTTCGCTGGCATCAAGAACGGCCACTTCGAAGATCTCCAGGGGGTGCCAACCTTGCTCACTGCGCTTGTTGTTCACTGCGGCACCACCGCCCCTTGTTTCGAGGGAAAGAACCAAAGCAGAGATGTCCTTGTCAGTGATGGTTGGGCCGAAAGGATCCCAGATCTCGACATATCTGATGATAAGCCCAAAGGGATAGCTGACGTGGACCGCATGTCCATTTGGCCCTGGCTCGTTAATTTCCTGAATGTGAATACGTCCATCATCAGGAGGTCCAAAGTAGACAAGAGACGAAAGAAATTCGTGCACAGATTCCTGGCGCTGCTTCCAGCTCTCGAGGTGCTCAGCGAACTTTTTGTTCTTTAGCAAGGCATCGCCGGTAATGCCGACGGTAAGTACGCTTGGGGTTGCATTGGGCGTAGACGGCTGTCGCCTCCCAAGCATGAATGCAAACATGGTAAGCAACAGCTTGTGGCCGATATGGAGGTGATCGAAAGTTCCTCCGACAGCGACAGAGAGGTGGTTTATGGGGGCGCTCGAGTCTTCGGAGGGAGGTGTCTCCTGTTTTGAGATTTCAACACTCACTATGCCGCCTCGCACTCGGGACACGCTAGGTTTGGTCTTCGACATGGACAGGAAGCTTTTCAAAACCCGCTCGCCTTCTTCGCTCTCCACGGAGTAGACGGCATCCCAAGATCTGGGACTCTGGGCAAGCGTGTGTATGTCGATGGCCGGGCCTTGGGATTCCTCCTCTGGAGTTGAATCGGGCAAGGGCATCTTGAGCTGGCCGTTTCTTGGATATGCAACAAGGACAATGCGAGCGTCGACAAATTCTGCATCCTCCGTGTCGATTGCGTCTCTGGTAGAGGTGATGCAAACGAGCTTGTAGAGGTCGGCTACCAGCTGCTGCGTGATTGTGTAGAGTGGTCCCCGCGGCGCATCAAGACGGCCGTACAAATGCGGACATGGTAAAGCGATTTCTAACAAAGCGGCATCCTGCGTTTTGCGTGGAGATGTAGCGAGTTCCTTGAGAGCAATGAACAAGGGTGCGTGGTAGGCAGCCCTGAGTGCGGCATATGATGGTGGTGACGGCGCGGGGGGCAGCAACAGCAGAGCGCGATGAACCCGGTTGGGTGATGGCTGCATGGTGAGACGCGGTATAGATGTGGTAGTGGATGTGAAGCTGGCGCGGCCTGCTGATTGAAGAAGCATGAATTGGAAGTGAAGCCATCACATGTTGTCATGCCACAAAGGGTCGGAGGGGTGGTGGGGAACATGCCGAGACACAGCCGCCAGGGCCTCAACCTCGACTGCAGCTGCTGCTCTTGACAATACGACTACGCGCCGCGACAGCGCCAGCTCCAACCTTGATTTAGCGAGCGCGGACCCTTCTGTACGCGCGATGCCGTTCGGCCAACACCACCAGAATACGCAGAATGACCCGGCGCAGGGCATCTATGCGGCGGCTTCGGCCCTCGGGAGTACGTAGGCGTATGGGGCAGTCGCAGGGAGAACAATGGCTGACCTGACTGCTGCGACCACAGGCATAGGGGCGCCCGGGGGAAATCTGCGCCAGGCCACGCAGGGCACCACCAGGGCAGGTACGGACGCGTTCGCGGCAGGACCCCCCCCCGAGGCGTACCTGCCCTCGACCGCACCGCCCGCAGCGCCCTCGAGCTTCGAGACGCCACGAAGAGCGCCCGCGCTGGGGCGTACGAACGAGGAGCTCCACATATCGACGTCGCTAGGGCAACATGTCTCGGTGCCGTCTGCGGCGTCTGCGCAGTCGCAGATGTACCACGCGCCCGACAACTACCGATCGGCGCCCAACATCAGCCTCGACCAAGGCACGCCCCAGCACAGCCAGTACGGCCCACCGGCAGTCCCCGGTAGCCTCCAGCCGGCAGGAGGCCCATCGGTGCAGCAACCACAGCAGCAGCAGCAGCAGCAGCAGCGACCGGGGCTCTCGGCCGCCTACACGACGCCCGTCGTGCCTACTCAAACCCAGATCGCGAGCAATGCGCAGCAGTACACGCTCCCCACGCGCTCCAACACGCTGAGCCAGGGGCAGCACTCGCCGCACTCCTCGCATTCCTACTCACGCTCGAGTCCAGCCGGCATGGGCCCGGAGCAGAAGTACATTCCCTTTTCGAACACGCCCGAGCAGCCCAAGTACGCCGCCGGTACGCCTGCGCAGAAGTACTACCCCTCGACGCCCTCTGGCGCCGCCTCGCAGTCGCCCCTCGGGCTGGCTGACATCCGCCCGCGCGCAAACTCGACCATGGACCACGAGGGCATGGGCCACGGCAACGCCATGATGAGCGACCAGAACAAGGTGCCCTCGAACAGCAACTATCTTGCGCCGTGGAGCATATACGCCTACGACTGGTGCAAGTGGAGCGTCCCGGGCGGCAACAGCGCCGGCAAGATGGCCATTGGCAGCTATCTTGAGGACAACCACAACTTTGTAGGCACACAGACTCTCTCGGTTTGCCTGGGCTAATGCAGTATAGATCCGCATCCTTGACACGCAAATATCGCCCCACGACAACTCGGCGCCGGGCGCAACACCCTACGGAATCGAGTACAACGCCATCGCCGAAGCCACGTGCTCCTTCCCTGTCACACGCATCCTCTGGGAGCCGCCGTCTTCGCAGAAGCAGTCCACGGATCTGCTCGCAACGTCGGGCGACCACCTACGCCTATGGTCGCTTCCCCCGTCCTCGGCCAACACTATGAGCAATACCATAACGCGCTCGTCCTCTGTCAACACTCGGGAGCCCCAGCTGCCGAAGCTCACACCACTCGCCCTCCTGTCCAACTCCAAGACACCCGAACACACCGCGCCGCTCACCTCCCTCGACTGGAACACCATGTCGCCCAAGCTTATCATCACCTCTAGCATAGACACGACGTGCACAATATGGGACATACCATCCCTTACTGCGAAGACACAGCTGATTGCGCACGACAAGGAGGTCTTCGATGTGCGCTTCTGTGCAGGAAGCGTCGATGTCTTTGTCAGCTGTGGTGCCGATGGCAGTGTCCGCATGTTTGACCTCCGCAGTCTAGAGCACAGCACAATCATCTACGAGCCCTCAGACAAGGGTGGCGACAAGGACAAGGGTCAGTATTGTCGTGCTTACCTCAAATCAATTACTAATGCGCAGTACAGGCTCACCAACAGGCGGCCGCATGTCTCCTACCAAAGCGCAACAGACCATGTCGTATGCGCCTCCACTCCTCCGCCTCGCCGCATCTCCCCACGACTCCCACCTTCTCGCTACCTTTGCCGCCGACTCAAGCCTCATCCGCATCCTCGACGTCCGGCAACCTGGCCAAGCCCTCCTCGAACTGCGCGGTCACTCAGCATCCGTGAACAGCATAGAATGGAACCCCTCCCGGAGAGGCATGCTGGCGTCTGGCGGTGACGATTCACTCGTCCTCGTATGGGACCTTCTACACGCGAATAACGGCGCTGCAATAAGCGGCGAGCACGCCTCAACGCAGCCTCCTGTCGCACCAGCGAGCACGCACACTGCGAATGGAGCTGCAGGTGCTCAGAACGTGCCAGTAGGCCAGAAAGGACCTTACGCTAGCTGGAGATGCGACTACGAAGTCGGCAACATCAGCTGGGCACCGCAGAGTGCATTGACAGGCCAGGGCGGCGAGTGGGTCGGTGTTGCTGGTGGACGCGGTGTCTGGGGCGTCAAGTTATGATGAGCAACTTTCGGCCTAGGGTTAGTCCAAGCGTAGCATATTTGGGATTTGAGATATAGCGAATGTGGGTGTGTGTATGGATGTCTGACGAACTGTCATGGGGAAGCAATGTGCCGGAGGAAAATCGGAAAAGTGCATGGGAAATTTCTGCAAGTTATGCAAGGCCCGGTTGGTTGGGTTCTTGGGGGACGAGGGCCTTTTCTCGAGATACCTAATACTCATCACTTTTGTTAGCGGTGGCATTTGCGCACTCGCTTCCTGCTATCTTTGTCTGTTTTCACAGGAGTAGACAGCTGGTTGGATTGCCGTTGGCTGCTTTCACTAGCATGCCCTTTTTTATCACGATATCACTAGTGTGAATCAAGCAATCGAGAGAAGAGATGGGCTGCTCGTTAGTAGCCTTCATATAGCAGTGTATTCAAGTGGTAGGTACTCTTTTAGGCCATCTAAACAACACATTCTCATAGTTGTTTAAGCAAGTGGTGAAATTTCGAAATCAAAATTGCAAGAGCTTGGGCTAAGGTGATAGTAGTTTTCATGCGACCTTAACCTCCTCCACACACTACTACACTCGTCTCACAATCAATTCTAGACCGACCTACTCGCTCGCTGTCCTGTCGCCCCTCGCTCGTTCATCGGAACTCTCCTCCCCACCATTAGCCACCGTTTCAGACGATCCCCTAGCTGCCTCGTTGACGTCGTTATCATTCTCGTCATCCTCAGCCATTCTCAACCTCTCCTGTCCCTCAGCATACCGAACCATCTCCTCCCTCAACCCCCACCACCCGTCCTCTGCTTCCGCAACCTCCTCCGCCTCAGACTCGTGTAAGTGCTCCACGGCGCCTCTTTGACGTAGGTTCAGAGGGGTGTCACCATGTGGGTCTGGCTCGGAATCTATGAGTGTGCTGCCACTAAGCGTAGAGGAGCGAGAGGTATGGGGGGAGAGGGCGGGTCTGGGGGTTTGTAGCAAGTGGATGCGGTGGGGGGAGGCTGAGTTGGGGAGTTCGCTGGAGGTTGTTGTTGTTGTGTGGTCGATGCTATTCGTGTGGTTGACGCCGCTCGCATTATAGTTCTGGGCCGGGTAGTACCCATTGCGAAACGTGTTGTCATCACTAGGATGTCTGCTATCCCGGCGGTAATAACCTGTATTCATGCCCCAGTCTTGCGGTGTCCCGGCTGGAGGGATGGTTCCGGGGACTGGGAAGATTTCGTCCGTGGATAGATCGGCACTGTCACTGTCATTGTCACTCTTACTGGCTCCAAACCGTGAATATTCGTCTTCGGAATCGCTTGTATCGTCGGAGTCGAGGAAGCTGGGGTATATATCGTTTTGAGGGAAACCGTCTTGGGTGCCGTTGGTCGTGATGCCGTTGACAAGCCGGCCATTGCCGTGAAGCCCATTCGTAAGTCCATGGATGCCGTTAACCAGGCGGCCATTCACTTGATGGCCGTCACCGTTCACTCCATCCGTCAGTCCAGCTCCGTGTGGCTGCTCATAGTCTCCCAGCGCAGCCCCATATCTCTGAATCACAGCCTGGATCTGCGCCGAACTTAATCGCGGTCGTACATTCCGCAAAATCAAGAGCAAAATCATCATACAATCTGCAATCTTGGTGTCTAATGCGGCGACTACATTGTTAAGTAACGCATCCTCCTCATGCCGTGCTATCTGACGGTCAAGTCTACTAGCTCGGGTGTTTCCATTTCGTCGAGTGGTGCCGTTAGCTAGCGAACACGATCTTGGATGGAGACTGGAGGTGTGGCATATCGTGTCATATCCGTTATGGCTCACCGAACGCAGGAGGTTAGTGTTGGAATCGGTTGGTGTAAGAGCATGCGAATCCCCGACTCTGTTGCTGAGCGGTGCGTCTTCTTCGTTGCGAGGTCGGGGAAGTCGGGGAAGTCGTGCGTTGAATCTTGTGTTTACGCCTTCTGGGACGGCCGCTCTCGTGGCATTGGGCAACGCCGAATTTGATGGTGTTGCAGAGAAGCTGAGGCTGGATAGCGTGGCATCTTCGTTGTGGCTGGCTTCGCTATTGATGGCTCGTAGGAAGGCTTGGTAAGCGTTAGCTCGGATGCGGTCCTGCTCTGGTGTTGTAGTTATGTTTTGAGGGTGGCTATAAGCAGTCTCATGTGTGGTCTGCTCAACTCGACGTGGGTTTCTTAGGGCCGCTGATCGATCACTGTTAACACGAATCTGGTCTTCATGGTTTATCCTTCGACTATTGCCTTGACGACATCCACTGTCAGTGTCGCGATGTGGTCCCGAGTACGTAGGTCGAGACTCCAGCACTTCCACACGTCTCCATGTCTCATATAGCTTGTACGTCAACGACCGTGTGCGCCGCCGCTCATCTCCCACCATGTTGAAAATAGGATCAAAACTTTCTATAAGAAGGGTGACTGCTTCCTCCGCGTTCCTGATGCGCTCGGTAGTTCGTTGATGAAGTCTGTAAGTGCGAAAGAATACTGATAGCGAGAAGAAAAAGGTTAGAGTAGCGAGGGAGGGGAAAGTTGCTGTGAGTAGTATGAGGATTGTTTTGTCCATGTTGCAGGGAGACCCGGTACAGAAAATGTAGTAGAGATGCGAGATTTTGTGGAGGAGGAAGCATGTTGGGAGACTTGTTTTATGGATGAGGAGCGCCTGGGTCACATTATCATCAAAGTACTGTGACAATTTAATAACTGACATAATGTCGTCAAACTAGCCAACATCGACAGACGTGTTGGAAACCCATCACTGATGGCACGCACATTATCTGTAGCATTGGTAAAACGTGACAACAATTTCATGTCAAAAGAAAATACCGTGTCAAGATGAGCAAGCAAATTTGATAGTGAAGAACTAAATTTGGATTGAAAAGTGTATATACATCGAAGGTTTGTGTGAGCGTCTCAGAAGTTTTCCATGAATGAACCATTCCCCTCTATTAAATGCGATCAATAGACGATCACAGTATCCATTCACAGAAGACAATTGAACATCTGAGCAGAGGGCCGTCCTAGCGTCTATTGACATGATCCTTAAGAGATGACGATGGTGTCGAAGGTAACCTGCTGGCAGATTTGGTCATTGAGACCGTCACCTCCAGCGCGGCAGTAGGTGGGGACATCGCCAGCACCCATCTTTCCGGCGGAGACTCCAGTCTCGTGGTAGATGACGAGACCGTACTCGGAAATGTGGTTGGGTCCAGTGGTGAGAGAGAATCGGTACTTGCTAGTTCCGCAGGTGATAACAGCGGAGGGAATGGCGGGGTTGGAGGTTGAGCAGGAGATGTTCTTGGCGTCGTTGCCAGAGAGCTTGAAGTCAACAGTGTTGACAGTCTTTCCATCACGGCGGAGGTTGAAGTCGCTGATGTCGATGTTCTCGTACTTGGAGGGATCGAGAGGGGCTCCGCAGTGAGCTGGGTTGGTGCAGCCGGCGGGCAGAACAGTGGGTGCCGCGATAGCAGCGGCAGCGAACAGGGAGGCGATGGTGATGAACTGCATGATGGCGGTTGAGAGTTTGATGGTTGTGGTTGGTGGTGATTGAATTAGAAGTTGGTATTGTAGTTGGATGAGTGTATTGTGATGATGAACCAAAGACAAGATGTTCAGGCAGTACTTATACCTACGTGAAGGTCTTTGCATCCCGTCCACAGACGTCACTCGGTAAAAAGCCTCGCCCAATTCATCGTCAGAGATGGGGCTCTCCCCGTATCCGCTACCCTTGCAGGGTTGCATGCTTCCGTTCCGCTAGGCATATGCCTTAATTAGATATCCCCGAGTTGAATTGGGCCATACAACGGGAACCCTTAGCCACTAGGCGTGTTTTGTGATGCCAGTAGTATCGATCGGCGCATCTAACGGCAGGCTATCTGCGTAGGGTTCTTCTTTGTTCGTGAAAGGCAGGGATCTGTTCCATTGGTTTCGTATTCAAGAACGTTCTCAGTCTATCGTGGCGGTGAAGCCTGTAGTGGGCGTTCGCGTGGCACATGACGCCTCCAGACTTAGTCTTTGAGTCTTGACCAAGCCAACTGTGGAGATTCCAAGTACTCGAAGGACCCACCCGAAATATTGGAGCCAATTTTAGAAATCGCGAGGCTGTTCATCCCATTTTTTGCTTGCAGGGATCCCAGAGCCGGACGCCACTTCCGCTCGCTCCGCAAGGCGACGTTTTGACCTCGTTGCGACTTGTCTGCCAGAAAATCTCTCATAGTGTTACATCGCGACAAGCTAAATTTATTAGTTGAAATTGGTGAAGGTCGTTGAGCATGCAGAGTGAAATCGTGGTGGGTGGAAGAAAACGATGATGCAGAGTGAAATCGTGGTGGGTGGAAGAAAACGATGGTCACTTCCACCGAAAATAGCAGCGGCTACTTCGGTCACCTGGCATCCACTCGAGAAACATGTTTCCGTAACATCGGCTCTTCAACTTTCCCGAGGTTTCCATGCCCGGTAACTGAGTCTATCATCTATAAGTGGAAGATGCGGCCATTCTTCGGCAGTTTATATAACGTCATAGCCCCTCGAATCTTGGCGTCGATGCAGAATGCTTGTACTACGGGTCGCGGAGACCTCGGTATGATATTACTATGCCTCACACATCGACTGTCCATCCGCTGTCTTCTAGGTGCATCAACAGCGTCATTATTGACGATTTGCCTGAGCAAACAGAATGGTTATTAGTCGTGAACATGGAGGTGGTATTCACCGCTTCGTTATTGAGTGAGTAATGGGTTGGGTGCTAGTCGTAAATAAAATTATAATTTCTCAACACCAGCACGGTGCCCGCGACAGGACGTGCATGCTTCGTTGTCGCGCCCACATTCCTTAGACCGTGTGTCTGGCGGACACGAAGACCAGTACCGTTACATGCTGCCATTCTGCATCTAAAGACACCAAGCCAAAGATCAGGCAAGGATGAATACGAACACTACCTCTAGTCTTTCTAGGCGCCGCAGAACACGAGTTTGGCCTTTTTGGCCACAACCACTGGCATGTTTCCGGACTCCGTCGAAGCCTTGCCTTTCGTAGACTCCACTTCTCAACTTCTCACTTCTCAGGACTTCCCCCCGCAAGACCATTCCTCGTAAGACTCCTGCACCTCTTCCGCCTGCCTCGCGCTAGACCCTCTCCACGAAGACGACGCACCCCTTTCCGCCCTGTCCCTTCAGCATCCGCCAATCTCCATAGGTGATACGTACAATTACGATGTGCACGTCGGCGAAATCATGGTCGAAGCAGAGGGCGTAGAATGGCTCTGTCGAAGCTGCTCATGCGGGGCTGTCGGATGCCACGGAAGGACATTGTCCGGTAGGAAGCCACGGAAGGACATTGTCCGGTAGGAAGGCAAGGACGAGCTCGACGGGCGGGACTAGGGAATCAACTTGCGTCTGCGTACACGAGTATACGCGTAAGAGGATGGTGTTGTTGGAGAATAATCTAATTATTATGCTGAGGACACGAGGTTCGTGACGCTTACGAGGGTATATAACATGATTGATAGGAGGTTCTGAACGCCTTGACACCGCGCATGTGAATGATAGACAAAGGAAAGTCTGACTGTTGTATGATAGCGTAAGCAAACTGAGGCTATCGCAGCCAAAGATTCGACATCCTCCTCTCCATCTTCACTCCTCTATCCTCTTCGTTACCAGGCCTGGTTGCTTGCAAGGTCGGTGTCTTGAAGGCGATTCGCTGTCTTAGGATTGGTGGAGGCGTAGCATCCTCGAGTAAGTCAGTAGTAGGTTCGGATTTCTGCTGCGTTAGTGTGGGCTTATAACGCTGCCAATAGCCACTCGGTGGTATGCTGCTAAGAGATGTCCAACTCCCTAGGCGCTTCTTGGATAACTCAGGAATGCTATTCGGAGCCGACGCTACGGAGATGGACCTTGGAGGAAGATGTGGTCTTTCGTCTGGGATGAGAGAGCGTGCCTCAACGGCGGTGAATATAGGTTGCAAGTCTGAAGAATTGCGTAGTGTGGGCGATAATGGAGTGGCACCGCCCATGTATTCGACATCAATCGACTCGTGAACTGCATGCGTGAGTTCTCGTTGTGCATTGTTGAAGCCGAAGTCGAAGCCCTCTTGTGGAGACGGCAATCTTATTGACATATGTATTTGGCTCTGCGGTACAGGGATCGTGGCGAGTGACATTGTCCTGGACGTTGCGACTGGGGCACCGACAGAGACGAGACCTCCAAGGAGGCCACTATCCTCCGCTGCGCTTATTTTGGTAGGTTCAGGGTGCTTTTCCCATGCGCTCGACTTAGAAGAGGCTTCGCTTGCTCCCTCGCTGAATACTGAGCTCGCTATAGAGCTCGTACTGTCAGAACGTGTAGGTGTTTCCCCCACCCCCACAACGGATAAGGGGTCGTGGCCACAATCGAGCTGGAGAGAGTCAAGTAGTGGCGTTCGGGAACGCGCAAATGTGCTTCCTGTCGAAATTTGCCTACTATGTGGGGCCGATGGAGTTTGAGATCGAAGCCACGAAGTCCCAGGCCCAGCCCCGTCAGGTAGAAGGGATAGTTCAGAGTAGGTCGAGGACACCGGGCGAGCGTTCTGTTGAAGTCTCGAAGATGTTGGGGGCTCATGAAGCCCGTCGCCATATCCCTGAACGATGATAGCACAGTGTTGAGTTGGCTTGAGGCTAAGACTATTCCTCCTTGAGCTTCGTGTTGACAGTGATCGCTCAATGAAAGATCTTACAGATGATTGACGGAGTGATTGGGATATTTTGAGGGGCGCGGGCACCTCGACAGAACTGCGTCTGCTTTGAGTTTGCGGCGTGAAGTAGTCCTCCCTATGACAGTCGGGCTGTATGGCATAGGGATTGCTTTGCGATTCGGCGAGGTAGTCATCGATCGCTTGAGGTACGTTGATCGAGGGAGTAGCCAATGGAGTCGTTTCTCTGCTACTTGTCCTTGAAGAGGTTTGCTCCGCCGCATAACACAGTGGGTACTCGGGACTCTCAGTATCCCTTACCTCTTCAGGGGCACGAAGAGCTGAGACCAGATATTGGAGCGTACCATAAATCAGGAGCCAATTCACTTTCCGTGCATCGATCGCTGGGATCGTCTCCTCGCGCTGGCTTGCTTTCATTGCCTTTTCGAAATGTATGTATGCCTGGACGATCTTCGAACTTGTCACTTCCTTATCGAAAGTGTTTGCCGCGACGGCTAGAGCACTCATGGTGTGAAGCTGATGCGTTTTGTTATTTTGTGAGCCTAGGGTCAACTGCCTCAAAGCTCTTTGCGAGCCCGTTCTTTTTGGGGACGACGCTTTTATGGGTAGTAGCGGCAACGGGTGCGGCTGCGGCTTAAAGTTGTGCCGCTTGTCGAAGATGCCTACGTTTTGAAGGACGCATATGCCGCCGCTCGCTGGCTTTTGCGAAGAGATGTCGTTCGTTGACTCGTTATCTACGAGGTATTCGTACAGGCTCCTGAAGTCGTAATACATGGACTTGTACAGAGCTTTCGGGAAAGTAGTGCCTCGTGGTGGTGGCCAGTAACCAAACTTTTCCGTATAGAAGGAATGTAGGAACCGACGAGTTCGATTCAGATGGCTCCGAGCCCCATCGGTAAGCCCCAGGTAAGTCGGGGAAAGATCATCTTCAAGAAACTTGCTAAGTGCAGTCGAGACTTGGGAGAGGTGGAAGTCGACGTTCAGGCGAGCACGCGTGATCAAGGCTTTAGTGAGCCTTGATGTCATCTACAGAATGGCGTCAGCGTCACATATTGAAATTCGGTTGATACGCTGCTTACTGCGAACTCTGGACTTAGAACGAGGCTATCGTTCATGCCGACACAATGAGCGAACGCGTCAATCCATACGTCTCTCAACTTGTAATGTTCAGCGTAAAAGAGACTCGCAAGAGCGTAGTCTGTGCACTCGGAAAGGTCCCGGTAGCCTTGGTTCTCTGCGTAATCGAGAAATTCCTTATGGTTGTTGTTATGAGTAGGTCGAAAAATGTGCAACCTTTCTTGTAGGTCCACGAAAGCTTGACCCATGTGTTCACCAACCAGTGGCTTGCCCAACAAGAATGCGAAGAAGTTGCGAGTTGTGATATGCCACCTGAAAGCATCGTCTCTAGATGTCTCTTCGGGTGCAGGGATGAAAAGTTCAGCAGTACTTGGTTCTCGATTTGCGTTGGTAAGTGAGCTGGGCATCCGTCTCAGTTGTTGCGAACTTGAGCCAGGAGCAGATGACAACTGAGCATCGTACTGGCTAAGCATAGCATTGCACTTCTTCTGTCGCAAGACCCTGAAAGGTATGCGGAAGGACGGACCACGACGCGAGACTCCTTTAGCGTGTAGGTGCACGTAACAATCTCCATCTTCATACCAAAGCTCAGGATCCTTTCAATAAACGTCAGCATGTGTCTTGACATATAAGAACTTATACATACCCTTCGCAGGCCATGGTCCCAATCGCTCACGGTACGCGTCAGGCCTGACCACCGCTGTATCTGAGGATGCATCGCGTTTCGTATTGTCACAGTGCAACTAGCAGACGGTCGACGCGCTCTGGCCGGATATATACAAACCCTTTTGGTATCGTCCTTAAGAGTGATGGAAGAATGAGGGTCGTTGTCGCAGAAGCTATGACGTGCTGTTGTAGAAGTAACTATTGGTTGAGGCAAAGGAACTCCACTCAATGAAGCCGCGGACAGTGGCTGACTCAGGCTCCTGGGGTTACCCGTAGGATGGTTGCGAGAGACGGATGAGCTGCGGCTGGGAATCGGAGGTTGATGAATGTTGCATCTAACGCCAGAGCTCTCCGGCAATTTCATTTCCGAAGCCATATTACCGCAAGGAAGAGTACGTATATGTACTACGGACTGAATGCCCTACGAAAAGGGATGGAGATCTGTGACATTGGGTTACCTAGCCGCTAGCGTCAAAGTCAAGACCATAAGTTTGCGCCGATTCCCGAACGTGGTACAAAACGCGAAATGATTTCAGCTACCTACCGTGATGGCTGGACGCAGTGCCGACCGGACCCATACAGGCGTCTTCTGGTTGGTGTAGACGCACAAGGAGAATCAGATGCAGCGAGTTGAAGAGCTGATCTTGCCCCGACGAGCGGTCGGCTACTAGTGGCTTGCGCTCGCCGGTCCATGGCGCTGGACTACCCCAGCTGTCAAGGAGATCTTGCAGTCATCGAGAGTTAGTAGCGTTCGTAGCGTTCGAGACGATAATTTGTATTCGGCGACCAGCCTCACATCTCCGTTCCCCCTAACTCAGCTCCAGCCTGCAAGCCCATCTGTTCTGACGTAGCAGGATAGATGCTGAAGACTGAGAGCAGTGGTATGTGGCATGTAGCTCGACATTTGGCGTATCCGGGTAACTCGAGTTCTCGGTCAGCTGGGCATGGCTGGCGTTGTGTCAGAGAGAACGCTTCTGCTCTTTCAGTTAGACGTAGCGATCTGCCACGGATGCGTAGTGTCGATTCGATCCGACGACGCTTAGGGCGTCGTCTTCTGTGCGCAAAGTGACGAATGAGATGGCTCTGACACGTCGGAGTGGGAAGCCGCACCCTCGCGATGATCGCCAGTCCAAGGTTGCCCGGCTCTCCTCATCCCCTCCAGCTCTTTTGCATCATCCATGGATACATCACCAATTCCACTCCATCAACCTCGATCGTGGAATACCCATTATCAATGTCCTGCATGTTCTGGCATGGCCCGTCCCCGCCATGCAGTCATCCAAACTCTCGGTTGCTCAACAGTCTCAACCTTGGAAAACATCTTGCATCTAATTCACGTGGCATCGACCCGGTGTTTCAACAAGACACGACGCACTGCAACTAGCCTTGAAGTCATGTATCGCGGGTCATGAAACTGAGAACTTGAAGCACTGCATCAAGTCATCTGCGGGCGTCCGGGTCATTTCGCTCATCGCACTACCCATAGTGTTACCTTCCATCGCACAATCTTCATGTTAGGATTCGACTACTGCAAGTACGCGCCGCTTTGCGTTCCGCCGGTATTCCCGAACGCACAGCATGCAGCAGCAGCGCCCGGATCTTCTAAGTTATGTAACACCTTTACCGCTATTCGCTGCTGTACAAGGTACATTTCCCCCTAGAGAACACACTTGGTTCAACCCAAGCAATCGGAACATACCATTACTCTAGCATACGCAGCCAGTTAATTCTTCGACCACGTCTTATAGGTTGACGGGAGGTCAGATCTATTACTGATACCAAATGGAACATGCAAATAGCACTAGTCGACATGTTACGTACGCTTCCTCTCATGTAATACACATGCAGATATGTTTATCGTTGACACTGACAGCCTTCGCATAGACGGAGCTGCATTTCGAAACCAGGTAGGAGATCCGGTTCTTTGGTGACCATCAAGTGCGGTGCTCGTGTATTTTTGCTCGTGGTCGCTGTGCCTCTATATTATTCCCCATACATAAACCACGTCGGATTTTCGATTTTAGGTCGCGCATAGGAGCTGCCTGTAGAGATTCGGTTTCTTCACTACTTTTTAATGTCATATAATGAATAACTTTACACTACCTTTTGTTTGACACGCTTGTCCCGACATCACTTCCAATATAGTGCGCGATGCACATATTCTCCTTCGTGTGCTGGCGCCTTTGACTCCTTTCATCATCATATATCTCTGATTATGCGTCGTCTCATCTCGTGTTGGACGTGGATGTGTGGTATGGCAGGTGCACCTTCCCGAGACCCCAAAGGGAAAGAGCGGTGCCGCCCTGGGTAGCTCACCTAATGCCAATCACAATCAACCATCTCACGTTCACCTCGACTTCATCATCTTCGAAATTCTCCTCACGTGCTCTTCTCACACCACCAGTTACTAATTCTCTTGACTCCTCGTTCAACCTCGCCTACCCGACCTCTAGAGATCGACTAGCCCTCCACCCGAGTGAACAGACCGGATCAATCCCTGACACAACACCATAAGTGCAGCCGTGACTATCGCCAAACATGGGAGTTATCGACAGCGAGAACAGCAACGCGCCACCTGCGGACAAAGACGGAGTCCACAACAGCTCAGGCGCACGTCAAGATCTGTGTATACAAACCGCAAATAACGCAGAGCAGGCCGAGGAAATCGCGCCCGCGCTCAACGAAATAGCTGCTGCAGATCCGCGACCCGAGAGCAAGCCAGAGACACAAGCGAAGGTTTTCCATAGCAGCACCCTTGCGACACCCCAGATTGCCATCCTTCGAGGTGAACACGTGCTTGACTTCACCCGAGAAGAGGCTTTTCCGCCACACACGAAGCTCTCAGCTAAGGTGAGAATTGCGTACCCCCATATTCTTTGGGTTCAACTAACTCATTTTCAGGCACAGCATCTTTGTCGTGTTGCAGACGAGATGCTTAGTTACATGGCCGAGGTTGAGGAAACCATGCAACAGTTCCAGGAGTACGTACAGAGCCAGAAGGATGACAGCAAGCCGCTGTACAAGTGGACCAAATACAATGGCTACCGCTCTATCAGCCGTGCGATCTCCGAACTTGACGAGGCCGCAGACAAGTTCGAGCCAGTCCATCTCCCTTCCGCTTACGTCCATATGTATCTCAGCAGAGCTACCAAGTTTTCACTCTCTGTCAGCAAGATAGCCGTGTTCGCTATGGGAATCATGAGCGAGAAGTCCGCCACCTGCATCGATGAGATCGAAGAGTCAGAATTGAGCGCTGATGGCAAGACTAACGCAAAAGCTCTCATCACCAACGAGCTTAAGAAGCTGCTCAAATACTGTGCCAGGGCTACGGACCGTGTCTACGCCGCTCTAGACTTGCTCCGAAGGGCGATGCTCATCGACGGCTCACATCAGACCACAGATATCTCCATCATCAAGAAACTCATCTCGGACAGCGAGGGTCGCATGGCCGCTTCGCGCAAGAGCTGTCTGTGGACTATCCCTGGTCTTATCTTGGGTGCTGCGGCGAGTACTGCTATCGGTATTACGGCAGCACACCTCTACGGTTCTAACGGCTTCGATCTGGCGCTGAAAGGAAACGACGACGGCGTGTACGCCCGGGTCATGGATCTTGTACAGCGCACACAGGTGGTCACCAACCTCACTGGCGAAGTGTACTCGATCAAGCTGCAAGACATAGAACAGCGCTGCAAGGAGATCGAGGGCGCTTCTGAGTCTTATGCTCTGCGCATCGATAACCTTGTAGAAGCTCTCGGCGTCCCGAACGAGGAGGGCACCTACTTTTCTTCGACGCCAAAGCCAGAGTACCAGGTTCCTAACGACATTCGTGCGCACATCCAGAAGATGGCCGACGACGCTGACCACGAGTTTGGCCGCCTGCATAAGGAGATGGAGCAGATGCGCAAGAACGTGAACCGCATGGACATCCGTCTCACGAAGCGCTTGGATAGGGTCGATCGCCACGGCTTGTAGACACCCTGCCACTGTCACGACGCAGGACCCAGGGAGATTGACGGTTCGTCTTTCGGTCTGGGAAGAGATGTATCCTGACTCACACGCTAGAGAATCATGTACCGATCGACAGGAAGTGGTGGGCCATGTCTTACTATTTAGGGAGCGTATACGGTCTGGGATGGAGATTTACTCGCAGTCTCGCAATACTTTCCACACACTATTGCAAAGCGTATAGACGGATCATGTGAACTACTACGGTTTTTAGCACACTGCATCGCAAATGATACCCCTTCTATTCACGCTTATGTGCAATCATCACAAATCGTCCCGTCCGGGTTCCTCTTGACCTCTATCTCTTCACCCGCAGCAGCCTGCTCGGATTTCTTGTCTAGCTCTCCAGACTTCTCTTCCTTCTTCTTTTTTCCATGCTTATCTGAATGCCCCAGATCCCGCGACGGATCAATGTGATCTCGTACACGCTGCTTCAACACCTTCGTCTCTGTGTCATGTAAGCCTTCCATCCTCCCTATCAACAACATAGTGAGAAGACGAACCTGGGAAACCACCTTCAGCCTTCCTGTCCCAGAGCAACACCTTCCTGGCTTCGATATCTTGACCTTCCGTCGCAGGCGGGAGATACGTCTTTCCACATCAGCACCCCACATTTGAATCACTTGTTGATGCTAACTTACCAACTCAACAGTGAAAAGCCCACCAGTTGCAGGTATTAGCGCAATCTCACCAATCTGCGTTCCGAATGTTGATAGGAGCTCTTGGCCGAACTGGTTCTTGTAAGCGAGTGATCGTGTTTGTTCACGGCTCATGGTGGGTTGTACATAGGCTGCACGCAACATCCACCGGCATTGCGTGCAGTACGTGATTGCGACTCGCGGTAGGGCTACTGGGGTGGTTTGTCTGAACGTCATGGCTTTTGGTGTATGTTGAAGTCGTTATTGTCAGAGTTGCAGGTGAGGGTGCAGGCGTGCTTATCGATAGTGGCGTCATGACTGGTCGCGATCAGACTTTTGGCACATCTGCGTCCCCATCAAGAATTTACGAGCATATGCTCCTGGGACGACAATGGACACGAAGAGCTCTCATGGAGAACAGAGTTCATTCCTTTATCCGGCTTGCTCAGCGTATCCGCGTCCTGGCGAAAGTCCGTCTAGGAACCGAACCGTGCTAGTTTTCGCATCCTGGAAATCAAAACTACACTGGTTCACCCCCTCCCCCGCTTCAAGGGTTCGCCGTAAGGGGGTTTTCGCTATTTGTTTCAGTTACGTTGTTCGGTTTCCGCTGCATGATATCCGTTTACCTAGGCGGAGTGAAAGCCAATCATGAGTTCTGCCTTCTAGGCCCCCTTATCCCTCCCCCATCTGACCCTCCATATCATACATGATTTCAACCACGAGGGCTCCAAGGCGACGCACAATCTGCCGATCACATACGTATGCTGATCGAGCTTACAAGAACGGCAATGGATGGGGCTTGGTTGGTAAATGACACGGGGGGGGGGGCAACCAAAGTAAATAACACAGGGTTCGCTCCACTATTTCGCTAACAACTTGAGCGACGGTATACGAGGACACTCCTGGCTTCTGGGCATCTTTTATATATTGGCAACCTTCCCCGCCTTTCCTCTGTCCTTAAAAACCCAACATCACCACCGTCGTTGTTGTTAAGACTTGTACCAAGCAAAGCAGCCCCTCTCCTTCACAGCAAGTCCTCACAGCAGCTCATCCCACCACACCACAACTACCAACCATGCCATCCACCACCCTCACCACCCTCCTCTTCCTCCTCGCCCCATCCCTCATCCATGCACACGACTCCACCCTAGACCCCACCTCGTCACCCAAATGTCCCTCCTCGCACGGCTAAAGACTGAGTCTGAAAAACGAGGTCGTCTTCGTTGTAGACTGTGGGAATAGTGTGCTTAGTGATGGCACTGATGGGGAGGAGGACGTGGAAAGCAAAGTCAAGAAGGGCAACAAGGTTATGCGGGTAACGTCTTTTTCTTTTTCTCTTCTTTCTTTCCTTCTCGCCTTTTTTTCCACGCCCCCTCCTCCCCTCTCTTCCCATATACCAGGAACAAGAAAAGGAGGTAATAGGGCCCAGGCATAGCAGAGCCAATTGATGAACACGCAGACAATCTCACTACTCGCATGCCTAAACATATGTTCGCGCACAGCGGGCTGTGGAGCCGTGACGTTCACCTACGACACCGGGTCCTGTCTCATGGGCAAGCCGGTTGTTAGCTCCGGATCTGAGTCTGACGAAGTGGTGGTATCTGGGTACTCTATGTTAAGCCCCTACAAACCCATTCTTGTTCCTGCCGGGAAGATGAGCTAATAAGGATGTGTGTGTAGGGGAGCTGAGGAGGAGGGAATTGTAGTAGCCGCGCGTCTTGTGCGTGGGGACAGGTCGTGATAGGAAGGGAAAAATTGTGTAGTGAGGGGGGGTGGTTTTGGGATAACAGAAAGGAGGTTTGTTCCGCGCGGTCGAAGAAGACTCCCGCCAGGACTGCATTTTTAGAAACTGCTGCGAGTCTCTTGCTAGAGTTTTTCCTCTGGCCTTCACTCCTCCCATTCACGCATGTTTTCATTATACAGCTTCTTTGGGCCCTAAAAGCTATGCGCATACTTGAATCTTTCCAAAGACATTAAGATCAGTCAATAGTGCACTCTAATAAGTTCCTTACCTCCGACAAATTTTATTCCGCGCTTGGGCTTGACACCTAAACACTCGCATAAATGTTAGACCGATAACAATGTCACCTGGCTACTGGAATTGAAAGAATGAGCCGAGGGGAGGTCCCGCATCCCATGGTGCAAACGTGCAGTCGTGAAGAGTGGATCGATCAAGCGTGGTCACAGAGCTAGCCTTTGTTTAGATTCTGCTCAAACCCCGTCGTGTCCCGCAAGCTCGTCTATACGTCAAACCTCCAAGCTACACATCCCTGCCGCACAGTCGACGTCGGTTTGGCTGCAGGCTCCTTGATGGAGACACCAAAACACTAGTCTCTGCAAAAAATAAACCACCACTCGAAATGAATCTATGGATATCACGAAAAGAAAAGAACAGAAGGAAGAGAGGGGAATGCAAGGACAAAGGATTCAATCTCATGCCTTATCCTTCTCCTTCTTCTTGTCCTTCTTCTCGTGATGGTGCTTGTCATGCTTGTCATGCTTGTCGTGCTTTGCGTCCTTCTTGGCCGCAGCTTCGGCCATGAGCTGCTCGAATGCCATGAAGTCGCCTTCCTCTTCGGGGTCTCGTTCCGCCTATACAATGTTAGCATATGATGAACCAAAGAAATTGGCAAACGTACCTTCTGGAACATCTCTCCAATGATCATAAGCGCGTGTGCCCTCTCGATCCTCTTCTCGAGCTTGACCTTCTTGTCGTTGAGCACCGCGTCACACACGTCCCTTAGCACGCTCTGAATCTCAAACTTGCTGCCTCTCCACGCAGCCGCGAGGATCTTGCCCGTGACCCTCTTTTCGTATTCGGCCTTCTTCTCATCCGTCCACGCGTCACCACCCTGCTCTTCCAGCTTGGCCATTTCCTCCATGGTCAGCTGGGCGTCTATTGCCGCGGACATGGTGGACCATGTATCCTTGACGAGCGTGCCCTTGTCCTTGATGCGGGAGAAGAAGCCGGAGATGCCGAGGAACTTTTGAGACTTGAGGAAAGAGGACGCCTTCATGATGTATGTCGTCCCAATCGCGTGTAAGATCTCGAGACCAAACGACTCCATCTTGAGATTCTCGATCTCGAGGTGGATCTTCTCTTTGAAAGCGGATGTGACATCCGAAGCCTTATCGGTTTCTGTCCACACAGAGATACGGTCGACGAGCTTCTTGGACAGGTTTGTGACACGCTCATCGCGAATCTTCTTCCGTTCCATCTCGTATGCTAAGAGCTCCTCCCGCTGCTCCTTGGTGAGGCCAGCCTTCTTCTTCTGCTTCTCTCGGAGCTCCTTCTCCGCATCGGTCATGCCTTCTGCCTCCATGCGTGCGTCCTCTTCCGACTTGGCCATGATGGCCGGGCGAATGGGTATGCCTCGGGTCGGGGGTGTGCTCGTTTGGGACGGGGGCGACGTTGCCCTGGGAGCGGTGGATGACTCGGCCACAGGCTCAGCATGCACAGGTAGCGGTGCGTCGTACGCGGGCGGCGCGGCTGCTGCCTGTACTCCTGCGGGTTCAGCTTCGACTGCGGCCTCCTTGGCGTTGGCAGCAGTACCTGGGGTTGTCGTGTCTGGTGTGCTTGTCGGCGGTGTAGTACCAGTTGTTCCAGTCGTCTGGCCTGCCGGGCCATCTTTCGAGGCTTCGACCTTCTCAGCCTCCGCTTGTGCGGCCTGTTCTTCCTCCATCTCGCGCTGAGAAATCTCCATGGTCTTGGTAAGGTCCTTCATCAACGAGATCTCGCCGATCCTGTGAGTGTCAGCTTCCGCGATCTCTGCCTCAAAATTACTGCAAATGTGCCGTAGATATTGCCGTACCAGTCCATGAAAGCCTCTCCACCAAAGATCATGGTGAAGAACTCGGAAGGATCCTCTGCGATCTTGTCAGCGTCCCGCAACTCTAGCCACCGTGTATGTATCCATACCGAATCCACTGCTGGGCATGGCACCCTCTTTCCCATATTTATCGTATGCTGCGCGCAGCTGGTCGTCGCTGAGTATCTGGTATGCCTCGCCAATCTGTCATGCGGTGAGCCCCGCAGTCCTCTCGCAACATAGAGCGGGCTTGTACTGCGCCTGCTCGGGGGAGGCCGACATACTTCTTGGAACTTTGCGTGCGCTGTCTCATCACCGGGGTTCTTGTCTATCTCCCGTTAGTCTTGCATATTTGCACGAAGTCGTTGCGCGGTTTACCAGGGTGTAGTTTGATAGCGAGCTTGCGGTATGCCTTCTTGATTTCGAGTTCTGTGGCTGTAGGCGTTACGCCGAGGGCATCGTAGTATGCGGTTTCTACTACCATGGTTGCGATTACCAGAAAGGCTGGTGGTGGGCAGATCAAGAGAAATATCGAGTGTTGGGCGCGCGTCGGCAGATGACACTGTCGATGCCCATGAAAATCGCTGCACCGCCACAAGCGACGTCACAGCGCTAAGCCATCCAAATAGTGACAGATTACTACACAGGAGCCACAAGATACGCGTGTACATAAATGCCAGGTCATGCAGTCAAGGGGGTAAGATTAGTCAGATGCATATACTCTCATTCGTAGATATGTTAGATAAGAGAGCTGATCAACCAAGATCAGAATCCCCACCCGCATTGAGGTATAGCCGCCAGATGATTCATGTGTGAAGAAACCAATATCACCCGTGCCTGCGCCGCCCATGCAGACGCCATGCTAGAAAACCCGAGCCCGTATCATGAACCGTTAATCAGATACTTTTAGACCAACCAGGGAGTAAATCGACGAATGTGCAGTCCGGTGGAGTGCCCTGTCATGTCCGAAGACGACGGAAGAGTGGTGCGAGCGCCCAGCACTGCGTCGGTTGCTGAGTCGGGAACCGCATCTTTAAACGGTGAACTTGGCCTTAGCGCGGGTGCTACCGGCGTGAGCTGCATCAGTGTGACCCGAGAACTCGACGGCGTCGTTGTCCTTGAGCTGGAGCGCCTGCTTGAACCGCTTGCCGATCTTCTGCAGGACCTCCTTGCCCTGCTCCGTCGTCCTCGCCTTGCCGCCCTCGCCGGGGATAGCGCGGCCGACCGAGCGTGTCCAGAGACCGATGCGGTAGAAGCCTCGCCTAACGTTGACGACGACACCCATGACCTCGTTGTCCTCCTCGTCCTCGAGATTCTCGCCGATGGCTGCCAGCATGACGTGGAGCCACAGCGCGTCGATGTTGATGGCCTTCTTGTCCTTGAACTGGAAGGCCCACTTGCCGCCGTGCTTGTTCTGCGTGTCCTCCCACTCAGGCCGCACGCCCTTCTTGAAGAGGTGGTAGTCCGACTTGAGGGCGAGGTCAGATGTGGGCGTGATGTTGTTCTGGCAGGCAGTTAGTTTCTGTCGCTGGTAGTGCTTGCCTGCGTAAAGTGACTCACGTAGATGCCCCAGAACTCTTCGACTGAGTCAAACGAGATGACCTCCTTCAGCAGCTCGGCCCAGTTGTCGCCCTGCATCTGTTAGCAAAGCTCGACAGTCGGCACACCCAAGGCAGTAGCGTACCTTGCCGCTCGGGGGCTTGGTGAACCACAGCGTCCACGTGTTCATGAGCGGGTGCTTGACGTTGAAGTTCTCGGCATCGTGGAAGACGGTACGGACCTCGCCGTCGGCTGTGTCGGCATCGGCCGACGGCTGCTCCTGGCCCTCGCTGGAGTCGTTGTCGACGGGCGAGATGGGGATCGTGTCCAGCGGGACCGGCTGGCTGGGGTTTGGTGCGGTTGCGACCTCGGCCATGGTGAGTGTGGAAAGTTGATTTGGTGGAGAGAGTCCGAGGTTGTGAGACAGCAAGAAGAGCTGTAAGCGACAGTTGGTGGTCGTGGGAGAGTTGAAGGTGGTTGTTGGTGGGCGGGACGAGGTGAAGGAGGGGCAGTCGGATCGCGCCAGGCGATGTTATACGGGCGCAGTCGCGGGATTGTCCTGCCTAGATTGCTGCGAGTGGCGGAAGGATCGAATAGGCGGTAAGGCTGTTTGTGGCGGGCTTGTCTGTCGGCGTCTCTTGTCGCCAAACGAAGAAAATGCAGGTGCAATCCGTGTAACCCTGGCCTTGGCGCGCGTGCGCTAACGACCCAGTGTTTCGGAAATCTAACAGCTGAAACACGACGCGGCGAGGTAAGAAAGTGATGTAGTAAGCAGATTAGATTCAGAATACTATCTCACCATGTACAGTCATGGAAAGATAGAGTTGGAATTTGACATCCATGCTATGCCATCACCTGAGATTCCCAATACTGCCCCAAGCATAACGTGGAATAAAAATTACTATTTACCAGAGACATGCCTTCCTCGAACTGCCGTATCTATGCTTATTATGATATATATGGAAATGGAGATGGACCGTCACTCCTCATAGCTCGCTTTTATCCGAAGCAACATGCACTTCTGTGACCTGCGCAGGTCCCGTGTTGTATCCCAATAGCTTACCGAGCTCTTCCTTGAACTGGTAGTAGGCAATGTCGAAGCGAGCACCGGCAAGCCATGCAACGAAGAGCTGAGATCGGTCAGTACAAATCCAGGTCGCCCACTCTTGATACATACCATGATGAATGTGATGACAATAACGGTTCCCGCAACCGCTGTGAACATGTAGATCAAGTCCCACTTGGCCTCGTGGTCTTCCTTTCGTTTCCGCTCGGCTTCCTCTACGCTGGCAGGGGACTTGTTATCTACCGGTGGCTTCTGAGACGGGAATATCGATTCGATGAATTGCTCAATCTTCACGTAGTTAGCAACCATTTACCAGAAAGAGACCCAGATAATACTGACTCTGCCCAACGTGACGCTGATCTTCAGGAAGTTAGGGTCGTGCGGGTTGTTCTTCTTGGCAATTTTGCGAGCATATCGCCTGAACACTTCACAGACGAGCTGCAAGTTCTGTGTCGATTCAACCATCAGTTGGCAGGCCTCACCCTTGGTGATCTTGACGTTCTTTTGGAAGAGAGCATAGTTCTGGAAACAAACTTCCAGCGTCGCAATGGCCATGGACTGCGGAATGGCACAGAAGTTGAACACGCTCTGCTCACGGAGGCCCGCAAGATAGTACAGGCAGTCATCGGCCCGAGTCAACGCAGTGAGTATCATTTCCGAGCTCGCGTTCAGGGCCTTCTCCTTGTTCTCCGGTTTGAAAAGGTCATCGAAATTGTCAACATGTTTTGACCAGATCTCCTTCGGCCAGAATCGGCGCCCGTCATCCTGATCCTCCTTGATATCACGAGTGATGTTGACTTGCTGGAGGAACTGGCCCATGGACTCCATGAGCTCTGGTTTCTTCAGCAACGCCTCGTTCGCCAAACCAGCCTCAACGAATAGGCGTGTGCAGCCCTCGCCAACAAGACCTGCGACGTAATGACAGTACAGTTCGTAGTCTTGGATGGTGTTGACCCCCGCATTGAATTCCGCATTGTTCGCATAGTCCGCCATACCGTTGCCCATGCGCTTGGTGATGTCCTTGATGATGTCCCTGTAAACTGGCTTGATCTTCTTGAACTCCTCAATGACCACATTGAATTCGACCAAAAGCTGCCTGTCCTTCTCATCCGGGCCATTCTCTTGGAAATTCCAGCCGTCCTGATCCAGAACATCCTGGAAGTTGCGCAAGATAGGCTCCTTCTTCGACAATGGTATAGTCATGTCATCCTCCACAGTATCGAGACCGCGCAGGACCAGGTAGAATAGCGTGACGGGGACGAGAAGGTTGGGATGCAGCTCCAGAATGACAGTCGCGAAGCTGCGGCTGGTCAAGTTAAGGAAGTGAAAGCACCGCTTCAGGGACTCGCATTCCGTTGCTTCGTTACGCTCGTGTACAGGGTTGTGCCACACTTTCCTACGGGTAACGTTAGCAATGGTATTGATTTACGCAACGCTCCAGCACATCCGAGGAGGGTTAGCAGCGATTGCCCTTACCATTGAATGATTGAGCGCAGTTCATTGGGGTGGAAAACATAGTAGAGCATGGTCGAAGGGCTCGGCATCATGGGCCGGAGTAAAGGAGTCGCCGGGGGAGGTATTGGTTAGCGCAGCCTCTGACAGCTACACAGGTATCGCACTACGCAAGCAAATGCTAAAATGGGAGATGCAGGCTTCAGTAGGAAAAGGAAGAGGTCCTCGAAGGTAGGGTTGCTGTAGAGGTTTGAAAGGCGTATAGGTAAAGTTTGGAGCACTTGGGCGTCTCCGCAAATTACAACAAATGGACCCTCGGTGCACAGACTACAAATAACCCGCGTCAGCACGACACTATTACCAAATTCCCTCTTGATGCGACAAAAATACACAACGAAAATATCGTGTTTAGGAAGAACGCACAGCACTACTAAATAAGTAGAATGCAGGACCCAACGCTATGAGTAGCATTAATCGCAGGTCGTCGCATACAAAGCGTACAAATATGGCTTCCAGCTGTTGACATAGCTATGTACCTACTTGGCCGCTTTACCCTTCCGTGTTTGCCTCGATTTCTTCTTCTTCGGCTCCCCATACAACTCGTCGTCATCCTCTTCGCTAGCATCCCCGGCTTCTTCAGCAGGCACAGGTGCAGCTTTACTCGCAGCCTTCCTCTTCTTCCTCCCAACAGCAGTAGCGGGGGGAACCTCAGCAATCTCCCCATCCGCCTCTCCACCCTCACCATGTTCATCAACACCACCCCTAGCGCCCTCCCTCTCCGCAAGTCTACTCAGTGCAGCACCCAACCTCTTCCCCGCCGCACCCGTCCCCCTCTTCTTCCCACTCGGCCCAACACCACCATTCCTGACCCTCGGCGCAAACGCCCCAGCACCAACACTGCCCTCAAAAAAGTGCGTAATGTTAGCCTGTGTACCCTCCTTCTCCCTCCTATTCATATCGCGAATAACAGGGACAAGCACCTCATCTGTACGTTCCGCGCTCCACCCAATCTGTGAACTCAAGAAGTTGCGTAACGAAGCGAGATCAGGCACACCCCACTGAAACTGCTCTGGATCAGAATCAACCTCAGGAACCAAATACGCTTCTACAACCCTCGGATCCGGAAACATCGTCGGCAAGAAAAGTTTCGTGCCTTGATTTTTGCGAAACCTGCGACGAAAGGGCGATTTCGCGTCTTCGGATTTGGGGATAGTGTTATTCTGCACGCCGGTCCACCACTCCTTGAACGCCTGCAAGTCCGAGAACTCGGAGAGGATTTCGAGAGCCGTGACGGGGCCGATGCCTGGGATGCCTGTTGTGTAATCCGAGCCGAGGAGCTGCGCAATGGCGATCATCTTATCGCGCGTGAGGCTGAATTCGCTGGCGAGGTCTTGAGCGAGGTAGCACTCGACGAACTTTGCTGCGTTGAACATGTTCTTGTAGACACGTGTGCCTCCGAATAAGAAAGTGTCAGAGTCATCTGTAACGATGCCATCTACTAGCCCTAGAGTCACAAGCTCTGCGCACTGAGCTTCTGCTTCCATAGGCGCCGTGATGTACGGCAATCCAAACAGGGTCAACAACTGCTGACACTCTGAGATCATACTTTGCGTAACCTCATCGGCGTCTCGGCGGTCCTTTTTCTGCTGAGCACGGAGTTGCTTTAGTTCTTCTTCAAAGTTTATGCGTGCGGTGGTATTGTTGGTAAGTTCTTGAGCAAAGCGGGCGTGTTCTTCCGCTTCGGCGGCAAGAGAAGCAAAGAGCTCGGCGTCTTCCGGGTCAGAGTATTGATCTGAGTCGTTTTCGGGGATGTCGAGAGGCGCGTTGTCGTCCGTAACACCACTGTAGGGGACGATGGGCTTCAGAAGGTCGGCAGCTCCTTCTAGAGGTGAGAATTCTCTACGAGGTCGACGCGGCTTTGTTTGGCGGATTGGAACGTCTTCCACTTCTAATGATGGTGCTTTTAGAGGCTCCGGTGCAGAGGCGGGTTCAGTATACATGGGCACATCCTCGAACTCGGGTGACGGTGACTTGGCAGGTTCCTGTACAGAAGTTGCTTCAGTCTGCATCGGCACATCCTCGAATTCTTCTGACGAAGATCTTGAAGGCTGACGTGGAGGACTCTGAACCTCATCCGTACGTTTCTGTTCCTTCTGTGTACGCTGCTCTTCTTCAGGTTCGCTCTCCGACCAATCCACAGGCTCGTCTTCCGAGTCATCCTCGAAGGGCATTTTCTTTAGTAAAGTAGGATCCTGTCGAGGACGTGACCTCTGCTTTAGTGATAAGGGGTTAGGAGGCTCTGCCCGCACTTTGTCGGCCAGGTCACCCATAGTTAACTGAGGGTCCGCGATAGACGCATCCTCCATTTGTGCATCATCTTCATCATCCGAGTCGAGTGCGATCACTTGCTTCTGACTCTGACTAGCAGGCGCATCCAGATCGATAATCTCCTTCGCATGTTGCTTTCGCAAACTAGGCAATTCTTGGAACTGGAACCGCGACCTTTCCTCTTTACGGGCCTCTTCCCACTGTTGCTTCTCTTCCTGCCGCTGCGCATCCACCTCTTGTGTAATATCTCGCTGACTATTGAACCAAGGAGGAAGCGGCGCAGCAGTCTTTTTCTCTGATCCGCTATCCTTCTCGAAGCCACCTGCTGTGTCTTCTTCGAGCTTCTGCATCTTCTTCTTTCCAAGTAGGGAAGCACCCAGATTAAGCCGCTCAAAAGGCAGTGGTCCTTCGAAGCCGGATGTATTCGTAGGCTTTGACGCAGGTTTAATAGCGATAGCGGGAGCAGGAGCCCGAACCTGCGTTTTAGGTGAGGGCTGTCGTGGTTTGACGGGGCGCTTCGACTTGCGAGACTCAGAGAGAGCAGCTTGTAGATCCATGTCGTCTCCTTCGCTATCACTTCCTTCGAAAGGGCCCTTTGGCGCAAGCTTAATGCTGCGCTGGTTAGCAAGCCTTGCGATGGCTAATCCAGAGCCCTTGGCCCCCGCGAAAGGATTGGCAACCTCAGCTCGTTTCTGTTGGAACACTTCACGAACTGGATCATCCTCAGACTCTTCAGCCACTTCTTGCGCTTCTGGCTCTTCTGACTCTGCTGGCTGCATTGACATGGCGATGGCCTGTTGCAGTTGTTCATCCTCGACATCATCTCCTGTATCCTCGAACAGACCGTTTTGGCCATCGATAGGGACATTTTTCCAGTTCTCATCTTCATTATCTTCAGCAAGAAACAAAGAATCGGGGTCCTGGTCCACGGGAGCAGCCCTCTGCGGTCGAGATGGCACTGGCTTGTCCTTTCTCGACTTGTAGAATCGGCGACGCCGCGTAGCTAGTTCGTTGGCAATGAAATCCCGTCCATCACTATCTTGAACACTTAAGCCAGGCTTGGGTTTAGGCAGTCGATTCAACCCTTCTATAGGAACGTCCTCGAAGTCTTCATCGTCTTCCCATTCTTCGTCCTCGTCAGCAGGGCGCTCCGGTAACTCCACATCAATAGGTTTATGCGCTTTTCCCTCTTCCTTGTTCAAAACTACTCCAAGCGCCCAACCGCCTTCGACTCCGTCGTTTTTGACAAGCACGTACTCCCTGTCCCTCTCACCTGCAACGCGATTGAATCCACCAGCGCCAAATGCGTCGTCGTTCATGCCGTTGAGGTTCATCAAGCGCTGTGTGAGATCGTTCCGTTCGCGCACGCGCTCAATCTGGAACTTGGAGAAAGCCATCTTGTCCGGAAACATTGCGTCAAGCTGCTCCTTTGAATGACCCATCCTCAGTCGGCTCCTCAATCTGGCTGCGTTCAAGATGTTGTAACGATCCGCGGGAGGCAGACTCTGGAAGAAGTGGCCGTCAAAGTCAATCTTAGAGAAGTCGTAGACATTGATGTCTTCGCCCCTGTCGAACTGGCGTGCGTAGTCCTCCAGCTCTTCGAGTGACATGACTCTGGGGTCGTTTGCAGCGCCCATCTCCGTCATGGACTTGCCCAGATCTGGCAGGTGATATTGGTCCTTCCGCTTGAATGCGCGGTTTTGGGCGCGCTCCTGCTCCGTGTCCAGTATCTCTTCGGCGTAGACCAAGTTCTCGGGTATTTCCTCCTCCTGCTCTGCTCGCTCCTCGCGTGGATGTCTTGCGGCCTCCTTCCGCTTCTTCTCCTCTTCCTCGGCAGCCCTCTGCATCTGTATCGCCAGTAGCTTGCCCGCTGTCCTGACGGCATCTTCGCGGCGGCCCTCGCGGCGCGACTTGCGGTTGTTGATGGTCTGCCGCTTTAGCGCCGGTGCGCCACCGTCGAACACGAAGACGGGCTTGATGCCGATGAAGAGCAGCTTGCATACTCGGCGGAAGAAGCCGACGATATGGCTGTTGCGCAGCGCATTGCCTTCCTTGTCGCGCACCGCCTTGAGGAACTGGTAGATCCAGATCGAGGCATCGACGGCGAGCCGCTTCTTATTCAGCGTTTCGATCTTGATCGGCCGCGCGCAGGGCTGCAGCACAGTCCAGAGGCCGGTGACACCCATGGTGCGCGTCTGGGGATAAGGTCCATCGGTTTCGGCAAGGACGAGAAGCGGTAGATGCTGTCAAGGCGAGGCCTAGGCTGCCGTGTGATTGCGCGTGTGAAGCGTGTTGTCCATGACGACATGCCAAGCCTACGTACGATCTGACTTGCACATTTCCCCACTTGACAGACATCATTCAGCACCCTACGACAAAGGGATTTGCGCCCACTTTCACTCGTTCTTGGTTGCTGAGCTACAAAGGAAGTGACAAAGGATGAGCCCTATAATTCAGGACGTGGTGTGGGATTGTGAACAAAAAGACAGGCTACTTGACAAAGCGCCCACATTTCATTGTAGCCCTTCAACAAAACAACTCTTAATGCTGAAGCATGTCTATGGTAGAGTATAGACGACCATAACTTTCCGACTCTTAGCGTACCTTCTTGTTATAAAAATTACCACGACTAAACACTCAATCCCATAGGCATGCGGCTCACAACGCAGCTCTGCATTTTTCTTGGCCTCTCTCCCGGTTGTGAGGATCGAATCTCCTAAGTCTCATCTTCAGCATTATCAATTGCATACTAATCTCCTACCCCATATGCCACGCCAACGGACCGACAACTTTATACTTCTGAAAATCAACCCTCCGAGGCTTGCTGGAACCTGGGATGGCACACGTACAAATCTCACCGGGTCCGGTCCATAGCAATGGAACAACATATCACTTGAATACGAAACCAGGGTCCTGAATGCGTTCTTGTGCGATGCCAGTACCAGAGGCTCACTTAATTGGAATCGGCACGAAAGGGGCGGTAAAGATGCAAGGGCGCTGAGGGGCGTGAATTTCTAGAGCTGCCCATGTATACCTGTGTTAGGTGAGGGAGGGTTATTTAGTTTCTATCTTCTTCTCTATTTGCTGTCAACAATTACATCAATGTTTAATGCTCCCCTCCTTCCCTTCACCGCAACGCACGAGGAAAGTTCTTGATCAAAACGTGTCTTTGCAACATTTAGTTAGCGCTGTTTAGCTTGAAGTAGAACTACTCTACAGTGCCTGTCCTTGGACACCAAGGCCAACCCCAACATTTTGCACCTCGTTTCCGTCCTCTTCGTCGTCACCATTATCTGCAGCTTCGCCACGATCTTGAACATCTTCCGCCCCGGCATCTCTATCACCAAAACCGCCACCTGCATGCTGCTGCTTGCGTCTTGGAACGTCGTGAACTTCTCCATCGTCGTCCGAGTCATCAAAGACCCTGCTCTGCTTCCTTCCCGCACGTAGATTACTTATATCTTTGGTCGGTCGGAATTCGAACATCGAGTTGGGACGATCGAGATTATGCAGCGAGGCGCGTGAGCGCGATTGTGAACGCGGGCTGTTCATCGCTGTGGAATGTGCCGTGGCTTGCGGTGACATGGTAGCAGACCACCAACCGCTTAATCGCTTCGAAAGCGAAGGGCTGTCGGGTGCCTCAGGCAGCTTATCCGAGTTTGTTACTAAATCGGTAGGTCCGTTCTTCTTCTTGCGCGTGAAGTTGAAGCCCATAGGAAGATCATCCATTGGTGAGCCAGGCCGTGACATTCCCGCAGAGGACGAAGACTCGGAGCCAGATACCGGGTATAGAGCACCACCAGCAGGGCCGTCGCTGGTTGTGCGTTTGAGCAGGCTGCGAATATCTTCTTCACTGAGAGCGTTGATCACATCTCCATCGCGCGCGCCACGAGGTCTAAACTGTCGCCTTCCTTGTTGAATAGCAGATTCCAACTTTATGCGGTTGGCGATGAACTTCAGCTTAGGAAACGCAGATTGCTGGCCAACGTGGATCATGCGTGCTAGCCGTTGTGGCGTCGGATCGGAGAGAATGTGAACAAAGTCAGAGGGAATGGATTTCGGCCAGATAGTAATAGTGCCGCTGAAGCGTTGAAGCCACAGCTCGCTCCAATCTTGACCCAAGGGTCGTGGCAACAGCTCAAGATGGCGAAGAACTTTGAGCCATTTGTTGAGATCGAGCTTGAGGTATTGTTCCGTCGCTGAGCCTAAGAAGCCACCTCTCCATCCGCGTCCCCGCCGATGAGTGACAGGTTGGCCGACAGAGCCACGAGACGAGAAGAAAAAGATGTTGATGTGTGGGTTGACTTGGCTCACAATGGAAAAGCGAACATTGAAGTGGAGATTCAGCGCTTTCAGTGGTATGTCTGTTCTCAGACTACCGTCCTTCCACTTGTGGCCGAACGAGTAAGGTGATAGCGTGCCGTCCCTGTTCTTCTTCATGAGCACGACCGGGTTGAGGATCCCAGGCACAGCAGCTGATGCCAATACCGCTGACCAAATGACACAATCAGGAGCCGTGATGTAATTCGCGAGGATTGTAGGAGAATGTGGATCAGCAGGTACACAGGAAACGTTGAGTATGCGACCGGTCCTTTGGTATGCTTCCTTGAACGTCATACTTCCACGCGTCATCCAAGCGCACTTCTTCGCCCAGTCGACGCTGTCGAAGCGCGCTCCCGTCTTGTACCATCTCCTGATCCAGGTCAAGGTACCGTCATGACAAGCTGTGAGGCGATGGGCCAGGGCTGGTACGAGTAGCTTCTTGAGTTCCTCGTCGGTTCTTGTACACAATAGTGCAGCCACAAGTGCTCCACCGGATGTGCCGGTGACGACTTCCGGCAATAGCTCGGCGTCCATGAGAGCCTTGGCTACGCCAAAGTGGTAGTACGCGAACGTCGCGCCTCCAGACAGGCACAGCGCAGTCCGGCCGAAGTTGCTGCCCAGGTGTTTAAACAGGGCCCGTTTGTTATCGGCATCGAGTTGCGTGGTGCGGAGGAGGAAGGCAAGTGAAGTCTCGGCTTCGTCGATGAAGCTCTGGACGAGGCTCTTGGTCCCGTAGTACGTCTCGCTATACAGCCGTGGATTCTCGAAGCCGACGAAATTGTTCTTCATGCAGGCTTCCAGCAGCGCACGCAGGTCTTCAACAGCGGCGTGCTGGCTCTCCATGCCGGACCCCGCGGACCTGCCGTTTTCATCCGATTCGGCCTTCTGCCGCAGCTTCACCATCTGGTCGTGCACTCTCTTGATCGTCTTGCTGTCGTAGTAGCTGTACTCGGATCGCTCCTTCCACGCGTCGCTGCCCAAGTACGTGTCGAGCTCTTTCGCACCCTGGATCCACTCCTCGTACGACTGCGCATCTTGCAGCCGCTGTCGCAGCCTCTGCCGCGTGCCGCGCCACGTGATCCAATGTTCGTACAGGTATATGTACAGTCGCGTGAAGACGTAGGTGATGCTGAGGAACAGCAGCCAGCCGAGCACCACGACTAGCAGCGGCCACTTGAGCAGCACATAGACGAAGCCTTCGCGGGTCTCATCCTTGCCCCGCCGTGGAGGCGTCTTGCTCTTCTTCTTCCGCCGCACGCGCTGGTGGATGGGCCGCCAGTCGTGGAGGGCGGTGAAGTGGGTGCGTTCCGGCGGCGGGGCGGTGAGGTCATCGGTCGAGGGCGAGTTTTCGGGCGCAGCGAGGGCTCTCGCAAATGCGACGAAGTGGTCTTCGTCGATGAAGTCGTTGTCCCCATCGGGCAGGAGGGTGAGGTCGAAGCCCGTAGACGAAAAGGGCTCGGGGCCATCTGTTTCCTTCTTCGTGTCAGCCATGAGGGAGAGACTGGGCCGGTCGATGGCGCATCGTCAGCGGTCGTCTATGGTGTTGCTAAGTGCCCCTGCGAGGACAGATGCATACGGCATGTGATGGGGCTGAAGGCTAGGTAGGGGCGCTACGTCACCGGCCGAAGTGTCGGACCCTTGCATCGTTCCTGTCTGGAGATCTTATGCCTCTGCATCACCAACGCGCTTCCGCCTCCGCGTCGAGCCACTCCAGTCTACCGGCGAGGTATGCGACTTCAATCGAACATACTCCAAGCCTTCACCCGTCCTCGACCGCTCTGCCCACCGCAATGGAGCTCGCGACGCCGCCTGATGACGCTTGCCATCGAGACGTCCTGCGATGACACCTCCGTTGCCGTGGTCGAAAAAGGAATCCAGCACGGCCGGACAGTAGGCCAATTGCATTTTCACAAGAAAGTGACATCGGACAACTCCGAGTACCAGGGCGTACACCCACTCGTGTCGCTACAGTCTCACCAAGAGAACCTGGCCCTACTCATAACCGAAGCGATCGACCATCTTCCTCTGCAAGATGAACACCTTGCTTCGAGAACATCAAACTCACGCGTGGGAGAAACTATGACGAGAAGACTGCCAGACTTCATTTCGGTCACACGGGGTCCTGGAATGCGTAGCAACTTGTTCACAGGTCTCGACACTGCAAAAGGTCTCGCCGTCGCATGGCAGGTAACATAATCTCACTGAGTTGGAGGACATTCAACTGATGTCCCATAGAAACCCCTCGTCGGAGTCCACCATATGCAAGCTCATGCTCTAACGCCGCGAATGGTGAGCGCCCTCGAATCCTACAACACATCCGATGCCCCCGCTGGCCCATCTTCACCGAACACCGTCTTCACTCAAGATTCCACAGTAGACCATACCCCTGACTTCCCGTTCATGTCAGTCCTGGCTTCAGGCGGCCATACACTGATCATACACTCAGCGTCCTTGACAGACCACCGCGTGTTGGGCACTACAACTGACATCGCCTGCGGCGAGTGTCTTGACAAGGTCGCACGTGTTGTCCTGCCTGCCGAAGTATTACAGTCAACAAAGAGCACCATGTACGGAGCTTTGCTTGAAGCTTTTGCGTTACCGGATAAATCCCAGGGAAGACATTCTCCTGGCCATGATGCCAGTCCGTCCGCGCCCGTATCAGAATTACCTGTGCATACTGCCCAAACCTACTTAGACACGTACGGACCCCAATACAACTGGTACAGGGTCTCAACGAACCAAGAAGACGCGATGCGAAAAAGTATGACGAAATGGGGCTGGGCCCTCAATCGACCGTTGACCAAGTCTAGCGGTGGGACAAAGATCAACAGTCTGGAGATGAGCTTTTCTGGAATAACCACCATGGCCGAGCGTATCATACGACACGGCATGGACCCAGATACCAAGAAACTTCACAGAAATGAGCGAGCTGCTGCCGACATCAGCATTGAGGAGCGGAAGGATTTGGCCAGAGAGACCATGCGCGCCGCTTTTGAGCATGTTGCTTCTCGAGTGGTTCTAGGCTTGCAGTCTCTGCATCATGTTACGACGGCTAAACCCGCGGTCGTCATAGCCGGAGGTGTCGCTGCGAACTTGTTCCTTCGCCAAATGCAAGTCTATTCTTGCCCACGCATTTATCGCGCTAACCTGTCTAGACTCGCAAGTACTCTATGCGCCCACGGCTACTCTGATGTTGAGCTGCATTTTCCACCACCAAAGTTCTGTACTGACAATGCGGCAATGATTGGCTGGGCTGGCCTTGAAATGTTCGAAGCCGGATACACTGATCCACTGAGTATTCGTGCGATTCGCAAATGGCCTCTGAGCGAGTTACTGCATCCGCCTAGGGACGGGTAAAAGCAAGGGGCCGAGCGCCTTCGCGTATCACTGTCACATTCGACTCTCTTCTTGAGAGATATTCCGAGACCATGGCACACTCCTGCCAATCAGACGATAAATGCTGCTCTCAGGAAGTTCTGCTATCTTGTTCTAAAGATAGCCATATCAGAACCTTCTACAACTTGTTGATGACGAGACATATTGGACTATCCGGCTATCAACGTACACAGTCTTAAGCGAAGCGAAATGGGCACTAACATGCCCAACTTGAGAGGCGCGTAAAACTGCTAGGTAAACGGGCTTCTAGACTGGTCGGTTCCAGATCTCTTAGGTGCGGGTTCATTGTCGAAGCGTTGAGCTCCGCAAAGATGAAGTTGCCTTGTCTCGACCCTAGCCGTATGCAAGGGCACCGTGAGGAATACCCTGTTTCTCGGTTGTCGCCGGATCCATGGTACGATCACATCAAATAACCAGCAATATACCCAAACAACATAAACTTTATTTTTGCCCACCCTACCCACGCGCCGTCAAATCAAGTCTCTCAATGTATGTCTTTTACATTACATTGCTTAACTTAGAACATCTCCAGGTCACGTTACACCCGTAATGGTTATGAGCATTGATTGCTTTGCGATATCGAAAACAGACCTAGAGTCCGGAATTACAACTATCAGGGCTTGCTAATGCAAAAAAGGAGTATCGTACACGTGCAACCACCGGGATCATGGTGTCTTGGCTCGTATATTTCATTTGTGTACAGTTTGGTCGCCTGGACCGTCAGGCCAACCATATTGGGGAACCGAGGGACCTCTATAACTTTGCCGCAAACTCTCAATAACAGACATCGTTGAGAGGTGTACTTCATATCTTACCAATTGATCTTGTGTAGGACACTGTGTAACGAACATGGTTCCTACACAGCACCGTATGCTGGTCCTGCTTGGCCTGACCATCAGGTTTGTACCAGTGAATTTTCCGCTCATAGACTTCGGCTAACGTCTTACAGCATTTGTGCAGCGCCTGCAGGCTTAAAAAATCGCCAAATCGGACTCTCTCCACCCAGGCAGAGCGTCTCCTGGGACAATGGCAATCCGGAGCCCACCGAGGAGCCACAAGAGCCGATCACCCCATCCAAGCCAACTGATCAGTTCAGCCTTGGAACGCCATCGGGATGGCTGAGCTGGGATACCAGCGGCCCAGGTCCAACTGAGACACCTGAAGAGCCCGACTTCCCTCCGCCATCTACTCCGACGGATCAGTTCAGTATTGGGAAACCATCATTCTGGGTGAGCTGGGATACTAGTGGACCTAGTCCGACTCCGGTGCCCGAAGCTCCTGGGTATCCTGTGCCTCAGCCAAGCGACCAGTTCAGTATCGGAAAACCTTCTTATAGCATCACTTGGGATGGGAGTGGCCCAGACGCTACGCCGACGCCCAAGCCTAGTCCTGGGTATCCTGAATCTTCTTCTGCATCGTCTAACCCGATCTCGTACAACTCCAGTGTCGCCAGCTCTACCTTATGGATTTCCTCAACCGCTATCAATTCTGCCTCATCTAGCAGTACATCCTCGATCAAGAAGCCAGGTTACCCTTCATGGAACTCATGGCCACCGAAATCTACTCCGAAGTCTTCTCATAAACCAACCTCGACCCCGAAGTCTACACCAAAACCATCTCCAACCCCCAACCCTTCTCCAACTCCAAAGCCTACGCCGCCAAATTACAGCGTGAGTTGGGGTTTAAAGCGACGGAACGCCAAGCCAACTTCCACCACGAAGAAGCCAAAACCCACTACTAAGAAGACTACATCCAAGACCACATCTACGTCTACGCCAAAGCCTACGCCTACGCCTACGCCTACGCCCACACCCACTCCAAGTCCAAGTCCTACTCCGACCCCATATCCAACTCCTTCTTCCGAAGTTCCTGAGGAGCCCACCCCCACGGATGAGCCCTATCCAGAAGATCCCGAGCCAGAGGACCCAGAACCGACGCCTGCGAACAGCATCGGTCTCCAGCCGCCCACCGTCACCGTCATCTGGGGAAAGAGGCGACAAGACGAGTCCGGCCCCGAGCCCACGGACGTCCCAGAAGATCCAGAGTTGCCCAAAGACCCCGAAGACCCCGACTTCCCAGACGACCCCCCCTTCCCCATCCCCACACAGCCAAATAGTATCGGTATCCAGCCACCCACGTACACAATCATTTGGGGCAAGGAAAAGCGCGACGCAGCACCTGAACCTACCGCCGCTCCTGCCGCGGTTGTGGATCGCGCACCTGAACCTCAGGATACGGATACTATTGGTTTGCAGTTCCCCTGGCAGTCTGTTTCTTGGCCTAAACCCCATCCTCCTACGTATGTTTCGTGGGGGAAACGGCAGGATGAAGCTGCGCCTACGCCGACGAACACAGTTGGGCTTGAGACGCCGCAGGCGACTGTGATTTGGGGATAAGCTGTATGCATGTGTTCAGACGGATTGCAGAGGTTGTGTTTGCAAAAGGAATTGGGCAGAATTTGTTTGAGTTTGGCTGGAACGTCCTGCCGTTTGGCTACTTAGTTTGAAATGTAGCATAACCCTCGCTCGAAATCAGAGAAGAAGAAAACGGCCTCATTCACACAAATCAATCTGCCTCGCGCTCCATCTTGATGCTTTTCATATTAAATATGTACTGTTAGCTTATCCCTCCCGGGCATGTAAAGCGACTGAAGGTTAAGAGACTGCATTAATCTATTAACTACTTGGCAAGAATCAACATAAGAGTAGAACACAAGTAACGTAGAATACAATCTCAGCCAAACTTCATAGAAACCCGCTTCGTTCGCCCCTACGATGACTTCGTAGGTGCCGAGGATCCCTGGCCCCGAACCTGAAGCTTTTTAGGTTTCTTCTTCGCTTTCGGCTCCTCGGACGTCGGCTCGTCTTTCTTCTCCTCCTTCTCTGGCGCTTTCGGTGCAGACTTGTCATCTGCGTCTTCTTTCTTTGGCTCTGTCTTGTTAGATTTCGTCTTCTTGAGTTCCGGTTTCTTCGGCGCCTCCTTTTCTGCAGTATCCTCCTTGTTACTCTCGTCTTTCTTCTCCTCCGTCGTCGCCCTTTGGTTCAACTTCTTCGGTGCCTTCCTGGCCTTGGACACGGACGCAGCGAGGTCCTCGCCTTCCTGCACATCCTCAACCATGAAGTTGGCCGCCATACATCTTCCGCCGTTCTGCTTGCCAACGTCCATCGGGCACGCGCTAAACACGACGACGACATCGCGCTCAGCGCGGAAGCGCACGAAACAGCGTTTCTTGCCCATGGGTTCGTCGACACACAGTGTTACACCTTTTGTGCCTGCGCCATCGCTCTGGGAAGTGCCCTCGGCTTTCAGGGGGGCGTTCATGAACAAATGCAGAGGCGTTGGTGCGATGTTCACCGAGATGTCTGCGCCTACTGCTTTTGCGCCTTTTAGGCCTGCGGTCTCGTTGAGCTCGTTGAGGGCAAGGACGAGGTTTTCGGCGCAACTGCCGTGTTCCTCTGGCTTATCCACGCCCAACGCAGCGTATTGATTGGCGTCGCATGCTGCGGTCAAGGTATCGTGTGCACCGGGCGAAGTGTCTTCGATCAAGGTTATGATAGGGTTGCGCAGATTGGTCAGGAGTTCGTCGTCGACTTCAGGCACGAGCTTGTGCGATGAGGCGCGGGTATGGGGGAGCGAGAGGTACTCCATGGGGGGTTGAGAGGAGTTCGAGGGATGGGTGGATGCGTACGCGGAGTAGACGGCATAGACGGAGGATGCGTAGCCTGAGCCGGTTGCCGCTATGAGCTGTCAGCATGTCTTCTTGCACAAAACGATGGAGTCACGGATAGAATACATACCAGCAATCGATCCAGCACCCACGGGCGTCTTCGAGAAATCATACAACTGTTCTGCATAACTCTTGTTTGGATCGCGGTAGTGGCTTGACTTGAATGCGCTCACAACCGACTTCGAGTCCGGCACCTGCACACTCGGGACGTAGCTCGAGATGCCTTTACCAGTAGGCAAGTATGAGGACCACTTCTTCGTGTTTTCTTCATTCTGTGCCTTCTCCTGTTCTGCGTTGGTCTTCTGGTCTGCTTCTGGCTTGCTTGTGTCAGCCTTGTTGCGGTATGGGATTGAAGGAAGATAGGAGGCCCATGTGCGCTTGTTGGGTTGCTTCGCCGAAGAGGCTGTGCTCTCTGCAGTCTTTTCGTTGTCGGGCGCATCCGGTGCTTGCTCCGGCGGGTCTTCAGTGTCTTGCTTTGTGTCTTGGCTCTCCTTCTCTGCCGTATGCGTCTCCTTCTCGCCGCTTTCTTCTTTCTCCTTCGGCTCCTTGTCATTTCCATTCGCTGGTGCCTCCGCTTCCTTTCCTCCATCTTCCTCGACAGCTTTCTTCATTCCCTCCGCTTCCTTCTTTACCTGCTCTTCATCCAGTTCCTTCCCCTCACCCTCCCCGTCATCTCCCTCTTCCGGTGGTGCTCCCAGAGTGAAAGCCCACATACTGACTACCTGCTTGCCATACGTATTGATGACCTTGATGGTCCTGCCTCTCGGCACAAAAGTCGCGACACCATGGCGCGCAGGTATGGTCTGCAGTTCGCCTGACATGTCTTCGACTGAAAAGTGTACTTGTTTCTTTTTGCCTTCTGTTTTCTTCTTGCGCTGGTTTTCGACGGCGGTAAGCACAGAGACAAGTGCAAGACCAGCGAGCGCACGACGGGATGGGGCTGGAGGCGCCGTTTTGTCGACCTTGTTGCGCTAGCAAGCCAGCAGGAAATATAATAGTATGCGGTAAACAGTGGTAATTGATTATTAGCAGCCTTGGTCAGTACGTCTAGTAGGCGGGTAGTGAGATGGGTATCAAGGCGCACCTACTATACATGAAGATCGGTGACGTACGGGGTGCATACCATCGCGGCTGCGGAAGGCGATTCGCCCAGCGGGGGTACAGCCGGCATGGAAACCCTTGTGCAACGTCCCGTGCGATCATCGCGGGCCATGACGCAGCCTTCGACAACCTTGTTTTGTGTGGAGAAGGATGTGAGCAAGGAGGTGTGGTAGTGCTTGTCCGGATGCTCGCTTATTTTCGTGAAGTCTGGGGCACGTCTGGTTCTAGAGGATGAACATTACATGGCGAGGACTTGATATGGGTTCAATAACTTATAGAAATCTCCATGGAGTCACTATAACTTTGGAGTCATCGCTTAGCGCTGCATTCTGCTGTCACTTGAGGTATGCGACGCAATGCAGGTGACATCCACTGTGGTGGAAAGATAAAGGCTTTGCTAGATACATTGACCAACAGTCGTATTTTGCGCATACCGGTAAGCGCTAAATGACCTCTCCGTAAGCCTTGGACAATGCATAAAGAGCGAAATTGAGCCTTCACAATACCACAGAAAAAACATACCAAGTATGGCTGCGCCATCTACTACATGCACCTTCGAGGAGTAAGACCAAAAACCTAATGCCCAAGAAACCAAGTAAAACCATAGGCTTATCCAGTCGAAGCTCTTTACCTTCTAGGTCGGGGAGGAGAGGAGAAAATTCCTCGTACACTCCAAAGTCATCACAGTGACGTCACAGCAGTTCAACGCGCTCGTGAATATCGAAATGACAGATGAACTTCTCGACGTTGAAGCCGAAGACTTTTCCCGATTCTTCGAGCACGCGTACCGCCGTGAATACACCATGCCATCGTGGGCATAAGATGATAGTGTGGCCGCGGAAACAGCAAGGAAAGAGTAGGAATTGAGCGTATGTGAACCACCACTAGTGGCTTTAGTGGAATCCTCGACCCTGGAGGTAGAAAATCCGGACGGTTTGTGTCTCCTTCTCACGCCCAGGATGAGGAGGGAGCTGCCGAGGTAGCAAAAGCAGGCGAAAACCCCTGTGAGCCTGCGCACTATCTTGGACATCCGCAAATACCTCCTTGACGCAGAACCAAGGGATGTCATGTTCAATGGCTTCAATCCTGCTCAATTAAGAAACACCGCGCCTGAGCAAGACTTTACCCCGATCATCTCGGCTCATGCCCGATTATATACGTTTACAACTATGCGCCTGATGGTCCCTCTTACACACCTGACAGTAGATAAGCTCCATAGAATGCTAATGGCGTTTAAACTCTATGAGGGACGCGTCGCTGATGTGGTTGAGCTTGCTAAATACGCATACGATCACGGCGAGGACAGGGAGGAAGACGAAACAGTCGAAGATTTTGGGGAGTTGGACGTGGAACATCTCTTGCTTGCGATACCGATTCTCAGTAAGCACAAGGAATATTCCGCTTACTGGAGGAGGCTGGAGAATCCGCAGTTGACATCTGGCGTATCGTGGAGAGGGGAAAGTCGTTCTAGTAGCTCGCATGAATGAAGTATAAAAGGAGTAAGTATTGATATCATAAGGGTAATGTGTATGTGATAAAATTTGGACTCATGAGTTGGCGCTGCATTCTGCTGTCGCTTGAGGTTTCTGCGCCGCAATGCAGGTAATTGCAGCCTTTCATCCGTCTCAAAACACTGACTGCATCTCCTCTTGCTATCGCAGGTTCAATTATACTAACGTGCTTGCCTTTTTTTTATTCTCTTCACTTTAGTTACATTCCTAGGTGACGGAAAGCGGCTGTAGACCGCTCCTTCCGATGTTGCCTGTCAACAACTAGTCATTCACCCTCACTTCAGCAAGACGACAGATCCTTAGAAAATACTCAAATTTTTACAAATGACGTCCAGCTTGCCAGTTTTCTACTCTCATTTTTCTTTGTCCCGCGGCTACTAGGCACACACAGAAGGCGAAACGAAGCCCTTCAACCCCAATGCGAAAGCTATGGCTGTATCACTGCAAGCTTAAGAGCGCATCTCTGGTGATGAGTACGACCTCACATAGTTACCAAGTACTGCTGCCTGTGTTACATACTAACAGCCTACAGGCTCCACAATTTCACGAAAGCGATCCATACATCGTTTCCGCGCGAGATCCGAGACCAAATCTACACAGGTCTCTTCGACAAGGTTACAACGGAGCAGATGGTTCTTTCTGCAGGGCCCTCCCTAGCGCAATATACCAACTGCGGTGGCTTGCTGAGGAAGGATGAGTAACCGCGGTTCATTCAGCCAGACAGGGTAGATACGCAGGTACTCGATGAGATCGCCCGAGCCTTCTACGAGACGTAAAACTTCGAGGTCCTCCACCCGCGCGATATCGGTCGCCTGTTGAACGAGGAAATCCTCGGCCTAGGCATGCAAGCAAGCGTGTCCACACTGTCTTCGCTTACTGTGCGCGGCAGCCTTGATATTGGTGCCATTGATCTCATCGACCCATCCAAGATTGCGGGATATTTTGCTCCACCCCTCCACGCAGGAAAGATATCGGCCCGCTTCCACTTGCAGCTCGATACGGTTACTGAATGTCATGTGCCGGAGTATTTGTACTATCATTCGACCACTGAGATTCACAAGGACCGCTACCATGTTCTACGACCTCCCATGAGAGTTCTCGTGCCCGTCTGGAAGGCCCTTAAGCCTGTCTGCGATGCCATGGAAGATATCAGTCGTCGTGGGCAAGCTAATCTGAACATCAAAATCGGAGATGGCAAGGTTTGCCAGTTTGGGGCGGGTATCAAGTGGACGATAGATGCGTGGGTTGAGGACCTCTTCCGGTACCATAAAGCAGTATTCTTCTTTTCGTACTCGGGATGACGATCTCGACAGTTCGGATGAGGAGGCCTCAGACCAACTGGTGGTGATGGAGTTGGGGATCACAGACGTAATAAACAAGAGACAAGCAGGCAAAGTCCCTGGAAGAGGAATGGGTATGGGATTCTTCAGCAAGCATTGATGTTATTGAGGTCCATGTGTATGTCATACCTCCATTCCTTTCTACGGGGGGCAACTGATCCCCTGGATCATGGATGCAAAATATGCCGTGCTTATCAAAGACTCCGAAGAGTGAATACCGACGCCGAACGTGACATGGTGAATGGTGATTCGAGCCATTTGATGTTCTGCGTTTGTAGGACGGACGAATGGCTGCCGAGTTTCCCTATGCCCCCTCTCATAGTGTATGAACACTCATGTATTCCCATCTCCGCATGGACGATTGCGCGGCACCATGTGAAGGCCGTCCGGCTACGGTAAAAGGCGAGGTTCATCATAGAACTGCCGTCCCCTGTCGACTAGAGGTACTCAGGGAGCAGACACAACGAAAGCAGTCAACGCCTTGACTGCGTCGCCATCGTGCGCACGGAGGAGTTCGGTCGCTTGCTGCTTTGGGATCTCAAGCTCAGAGACCTGTTGACCTGTTAGTGCCTCCCCTTTATGTTTATCCTTCCTCATCTTCCAGTTGCACAGTTTACGTACCAACAGAGTAACATCCGCCGCCTCGATCTTGACGTTCTTCTTCTCCTCGCCCTTCTTGTCCTTGACATTCAGGCCCTTCATGGCCTTGTCCAATGCCTTGCCATCAACTCCTTTCTTCTCTCCGTTGGCCCCATCCTGCGTATCGAGGGTTGAGAGGGCCGCGACGGCTTTGCGGTCTTCGGCGGTCGCGGTGGGTGCGTGCGGGTCGGCGGCGCCTTCGTGAATTCCCGAGGGTTGTGGTTCGGCCATTGTGATTGGAGGTAGTGTGAGGCGTGTGGATTGGGGTCGTGGAGGTCGAGGAGGTTGAGGAGAGAAAGTTGATATGCGATTAAGCTAGAGGGGTGAGTTGAGGGTGTGGGGTAACTTCTGGGTAGGGGAAGGCGCGGCTCGGAAATGCCGAAAATATGGCCAATTGGAGGAAAGAGCGGCCGTGATTTGTTGATTCTCGGAAGATCATGCACGCTTTTCGGCGTTCATTGCCAGTTTCGCACTTAGAAAATCGACCCTGAGTCGTAATCCACACCTTCCTTCAACTTGTACATTGAATGTGTTGTGTGTACTGACGATCCTCGAGGTGAGTTTGCCGGCCTACCCCTCGTTCGAATAAGTGCAGTCCGCTTTTTGTTGCAAAAAAACCTTTTCCTGAGTCATGCGCATCCGTCCTTTATTCACGTCCCTTTGCAGCCAACCTTGCCGAGTTCCATATTAACGAGTGACTCAATAGTGACAACCATATTCTCAATCCGAATTTTCTTCAACAACTACGCCAGCAGTGTATTCCGTTCAACACCGTTTCACATTACCTGCACGATGGACAACAAAGGACAGGAGAAACTGGGGGACTACTCAGCAAAGTTCATGGCTGCGTCGAGCGGACAGCCACAGCAACAGTCTTCACAGCCTGCAGTTAACGCAGATTCGACACAGATAACGGACCGGACCAAGCAAACAGAAATGGCCAACGGTGAATCTGAGGGATGGTCACCAGCATGTAAGAACATGCCTGCATTCCCGAAGTTGGCATACTAATGTGGCTATAGCGTGGCGGTCAAAGCCCATAAAACAAGTCGTCACATACGAAGATCAATCAGAAGTATCCAAGGCCTTGACGAAGCTCTCAAGCTTACCACCCATCGTCACACCAACCGAGATTGTCAGACTCAAGTCCAGCCTTCGCGATGCTGCGCTTGGGAAAGCATTCCTCCTCCAGGGTGGCGACTGCGCCGAACTCTTCTCTTACTGTGCCGACAACCCAATCGACGCGAAGATCAAGCTTCTCCTGCAGATGAGCTTGGTACTCATCTGGGGTTTAAACAAGCCTGTCATCCGTATCGGCCGGATAGCAGGACAGTACGCCAAGCCCAGATCGAGTCCGACTGAGATGCTGAACGGCAGGGAGGTCCCCAGTTTCCGTGGCGACATCCTGAACGGGTACGAACCTGATGCCCGCAAAGTGGACCCGGAGAGGCTTGTCAGCGCCTACTTCCACTCCGCTACGACTCTGAACTACATCCGCGGGCAGCTGGCGAGCGGCATTGCTGATCTACACAACCCTCTGGACTGGGAGTTGGGCCATGTCCGAGACGAAGAGTTGCAGTCCAAATACTCGAAGATTGTACACAGCATCTCGGATTCTCTCCGTTTCATGAAGACTATTGGCGCAGACACCTCGGGGCAGCTACAGACGGTCGACCTCTTCACTAGCCACGAGGGTCTTGTTCTGGAATATGAGCAGAGCTTGACAAGAAGACTCAAGCACCCAGCAGGCTACATGCCTTCGCAGCCTTCGAGCGATGGCAAGGGCTGGTACAACACCTCCGCGCACTTCATCTGGATCGGAGACCGAACGCGCCAGATTGAGGGTGGTCATGTGGAGTACTTCCGTGGCATCGAGAACCCGATTGGTATCAAGGTTGGACCTTCGATGAAGAAAGATGAGCTGATCGAGCTACTTGATATCGTGAACCCGGACAAGGAGATTGGCAAAATCACTTTGATCACGCGTTATGGTGCGGACAAGGTGGAGTCGATGCTCGGTTCACACATTGAGGCCGTGAAGAGCAGTGGACATGTTGTGGTCTGGCAATGCGACCCGATGCATGGGTGGGTGAATTCAACGATTTGCGAAGTCTCTCGCTAATATTTGAATAGCAACACTCGCAGCACGCCAACCGGCATTAAGACACGCTCATTCAACAGCATCTTCTCCGAGCTCTCGTCAGCTCTCAAGGTCCACAAGCAGCACGGCTCTTTCCTGGGCGGCATGCATCTCGAACTGACAGGCGATGCAGTCACAGAGTGCACTGGTGGAAGTGAGGGACTAGTTGACGAGGATCTGAGCTTGAACTACACGACCTACTGCGATCCTCGGCTGAACGAGAAACAGGCGTTGGAGTTGGCTTTCTTGGTGGCAGGACACTACCGCGCAGATGGAGATCTATAAAGGCTGTTTGACACAGAGACTGTATAACAATATTTTGAATTACGAAAAAGTATCTACTCTTTCCAACCACATGTTGTTCGCAAGTATCAACGAATGCGGTAATACGAAGCGCGATTCGATGATCTTCAGCAGGGCATCATCGACTGGTCCGAGCTCAAAATGTTATCTCGCGTTATCGATGCCATCCTTCTCAACACCCGATGCCCACGTAACCCTGCATATCCCAACAATGGGCTCCTCCGCTTCAAAAGGGGCCAAAGCCGCTGGTTCCGCTGCACGCCAGTACCCTACTAGGACGCCTACAAATACTACATCACGGCCGCACGCCGCAACTCCTGGGCCGACTGTGCATCCATCTGCGCAGGCCACTGCGACGAAGACCGAGGGTATGTGATAGCAGAGCTTATTATAGGTATGAGGTGTGAATTTCTAATCGTTTATCACAGCTGTCCTACAAGACGCTCGTGATCCTGCCTTCGCAGCCCGCCTCAACTCTCTCGGCGCCGTTCAGCCAAACCCTCACTACTCCCCCACCTCGACTTCGCAATTCGATCCCCGGCGCAACACATCTCCAAGCCTGCCCTCGGATACAATGATGCAAGAAATGCCACAGTCTGCCTTTCCCGATCCGCGCAATAACCCCGTACTACGAGTGCTGGAGGCGAGACAACGTATATCTGATGAAGCGGAAGACGAGTTGAGAGATGTGGGCAGGAGAGGGTTCGCAGGGAGGAATTATGTGGATGCGGGAGTCATACAGCTGGCGTTGATGAGACAAAGTAGGGGAGAGCCGGATGCGAGGATTGAAGAGGGCTTGGGGATTAAGAAAGGGAGGTTAAGTGTACTGGGAAGAGGTACTTTTGGGCCTATGCAAGTGAATTGAAGGGACACAAACGGCAAGACGAGCATGACGAGGTGGTGCAGGACGGATAGAGTAACAGTGGGACACTTCAAGTGGAGATCAATTCGACCCGCGAAAGAGCGTACATATGTACATACGAAACGAGATTCGGAGACCATCATGACAACATACGAAACCAATCCTCCCAGCCGATGATGCAAAGTTGCACCCAAAGTCGTTACCCAAAGTCATTACCCAAAGTCGTTACCCAAAGTCGTTACCCAAAGTCGTTACCGAGCGCCAGAACCAACGCCGAATATGCAAGGAATCACTACAACTACGCATCGTGGTCCGCACTCTCGTGGATGAAGTTGTTCAGCGCCATCAGCGCCTCCTTCAAACACTCTTGGTCGACCTCGAGCCCATCCCGAGACATTTCGTCGTACCCTATCCCGACGAGCCCGCCCGTCCGTGATCGCTGCTTTGGGTTCCATCTCCTCGCGACCTCCCACCGCTTCCTCGTACTCGTAAACGTTGGACACGAATCGGCAATCTCTCTGCTCTCGCGCAGCACCGTCAGGGCATTGAGTACATTCAGAAATATCCTAGACACATTACCGAGTCAGCAAACATAGACACAACATGGGAAGAATCGAGCTTTGGCAAAAACATACCTTTGTGTAAGCTGGAGGTCATGATCCCACCCATACGCCACAGCACTAAAGCTATTTCCCTGTGCCACAATGTCCAGAAATACGAATAAAGACTCCTCGACGCTGATATCGACGCTGCTGATCTGCGATGCGACGTTTGCCAGGATCCAGTCCGAGAGCTCGAAGAAGGCTTTTTGGTCCATGTGCGCGAAGCCGATGAAGCGCTCGGGTACCGTGAACATGAGGGACATGGCTCGGCGGGTGCCCATGGCTTCGATGCCGTCCATTTGCCGAGGAGATGGTTTGTGTGTCGCAAGATTGAACCTGCGCGCGCTGATGTGGTGTTGGTGGTGGTGGTGGTGGTGTAAACTTTGCGAGGCTTGTGAAAGCGGAGTCGGACCGTCAGGTGAGATGCGACAGCGGGTATGCGGCACGGGGTTGATTTGTCGAAGGTGTGTATAATAGCGTTCTTGAACAAAGGAACAATCGACTTTCAATGCATCAGCCCGCCCGCAATTCTTCCCGAAGATGATTGAGCTTGTTGGTAAAGATGTTATTGTAAATTCAAGGTCATGCGAAGTTTGACGTTTGGGCAAGACGAAAGCCGATGAGGCGTGCCATTTCTCGTGTGGGGCCGTTGTCCGTTCACCACACATGCATGCACATGCGCTTGTCATTCAAGATCCCCCCCTTCTCTGACATGTGAAAGCGCGCACGGGCCCAAATATGGATGACATCAGCAGTCGTCTTTGTCCAATCGCACGGCACCCTCCCACCCTCTCGAATCGGATGGGGATTTGGTATACGTCGCTATTGACAGCTCCAGTACCCGACATTTGAACACGAGGAGGTGAGTTTACTTGGATGTGATTTGTATGTGCATCTTTTAAGTCTAGGGGTTTGGACTTAAAAAGCAGAAGGAAATATTAGCCGTGTTGTGGCTAGTGCTGCGGAGTTTGGGGCCGCATCTAGAATGTGGCTTCTGGGTGTCGCGGGTTATTTTGAGCTTGTTTGATGTCGCCGACGGGTATATCCAGGGTAAGGGATCGCGAGATGCTGATGCGCTATTTTATCCACGGCTTGTTGGCTGAAGGCGTAACGGATATAGTGAGGGAAGTTTTGGGACGCGAGGCTAGAGGATGCTGTGCATGAGGTCGTCAGGGAGTTTGTTCGACGACGCATCAGATAGGAGCCGAGTAAGAGGATGTGCCTTCTGATGTTGATGGTCGGTATTCGAGATTGATAATGCCAGCCATTCTTTGAGGCCTTTTCATAGCTGCTACTGCGTCAAAGCAAAACGACGCTGCGAACCCAGACACCTATTCTGCAGGCGCTGCTTCGTCAAAGGCCTCGACTGTCATTATCCTAATACTGTAGTCCGCCACGCTGAAGTGGTCATCTGGCAAGGCACGCCTGATCTTACATGCACGCCGCCTACCTACTACAAGCGTTATCCGTAGCGCGAACGACTACATCATACCCGCTCCACAGATCGCTCCTAGCATCGACGCCGCGAAGATCGATCCACTCTTCTGCACGTCGATTCCAGAGCACCAGCCGTATGGGGATTGCGTTTTCATTAGTGCTAAGCTCATGCATTAACCTCAGAAGGCGCAATTTTCACAGCGGAAGACATGAAAAAGGGTATCATACACGTAACCACCGAAACTCCAACCTTGAACCCCACACCAAACACTTCTTTTGCCATCTGTCTCTTCTCCCATCCTTCTCAGTCCGACTTGAATCAGAGGTTTCAATCCTCATCGCTGTCATCGAAGACGACTCTCTTCCTCTTTCTGCTAGCACGGGGTCGTGGTCCTCCCTTTCGCCTGATCACTGGTGCCATATCTGACTGCTTCCTGCGAAGTATGCCTGCTTTACGCCTCTCACCCCGGTCTTGTGCAGCATCAGAGATGGGAATGTCTTCCTCATTGGCATCTTCTTGTGTATTATTCTCCGGTATGAGGTCATCCTCTTCCTCGTCTGTGTCCTGAACCACCTGAGTAGACCGCGTTGCTTGGGTATCTTGTGACACAGCAACTGGAGGCACATCATGGTTGCTTGCTTCCAAATCCCTCCCAAATTCGGAGGCGGAGGTTTGATTCCTACTGGCCGTCCGTGGCGCCGATTTGATGCCTCTGCTTAGAAGTTGTGAGACTCTCTGCTGGTCGGGCTCGCTTATGGCTGTCTTTCGTGCTCGTTGAGGTCCAGGGCGAAGAGTAGGAGCCGAATTCTGCGATGATTTCTTTGCTTGCATTGCTGCCCGCTTCTCTATTCTGTCTGCTCTCGCTTTTGTTTTTGCTGTGGATGCAAGGGTGTGTGGGCGATCCTCGACAGACTGGATTTCATTCGAAGACGAAGACTTGCCTTTGCCTTTCTGCTTAGCAGTCTGTTTGACCGCAACAGTTTTGCCGTCTGGCTGCTTAAACGTTTCGGTTAGTTCCTTGGGGTAGTTGTAATTAAAATAAAGCTCAGCCCCGGCCTTGATGTCAACCTTTGCGTATAGAGCTAAGCGGAACACTGTGTTACAAAGAAGATTTTTTGGATAGCAGTTTGAGTTTTTATCGTCGGCGTTATTGATGAAGCGTAGTTTATTGCCCATGTATGTAGCGTCGACTTCCTGTTCTTCAAAGCCACTGTCAGCGAGTTGCACCAGACGCTAGGATACGAGAACCTACTAAGATTCAATGTGAACAGGTACATGGTCTTTTGATGATGGTAGATTTCCATTCGACGGGCGCCTTCACTAATGGTAATGGTCTCGCCGGTGTATTCGCCGATGTATTCGTCGATCTTTATGTCCTCGCCCATGCAGAGTCCAAATCCGTGTACTCTAGAGTGAGCAAGCTGCGTCTTGCGAGGGACGCCTCTTTGGATAGCCACATTGCCGCAACGGCCGGCAAGCACGTCTTCATTGTATCGGTTAACCGGATCAAGGATATCAGTCGCTCCGCACGAGCCGCAAAGATCTGCATCGCATTCCCGATCGAACTTCATACAAAAACATTTATCCGAAATGCAGACGCGCTTGCCCGATTTTGCTGCGCAACTACATCCTGGAAAACGTCGGTTGCAAACTGGAGAACACTTGCAGGTCTTTTCACATGTGGTGCCTTCCATGTAGCAGCGGCATTGCGCGCCCTCGCAGCTGCTATCGTGATTGCAAGGAAAGAAGGGCTTCCTATTACCCCAGCGTTGTGATTCAATTCGCTGGAGCCACCAACTGGGGTTGAACTTCCCATTTGGCGGCTTGGGGCGCTTGGTGGGGATCGCCTCTGATTCGGCACGGACATTGAAAGCGTCGGGGTTCGCAGGCAGCTTATAGTTAATCACTTTCTCGAAGTCAGAATCATCGTGATGGTGCGCCGGTAAACGGTCATCTTCTTCCGTATGCTCATCTTCCGTGTTGTCATGATTGCGTGTCGGTGACTTCGGCCTCGAGGGCACGCTCTCAGAAGGTTCTTCTCTCAGCTCACCATGTAAGAGACAGTTATGTCTAGTATCTTGCGTTAGTACTGCGTTGCACACAGGCCAGAAGTATAAGCTTACTGGTGACAAACTGTGCACATAGCTTGTCTGTACGTGAATTTCACGACAGTCTGCCCGTCTTTTGTCTTGCGGAGGATATGCCGTTGCATTAAATCAGACTGCCGAGCCAAGTACCAGATACTAAAATCGCATTCTTGAAAGAAGACTGCACATGCAATTGCCGCAAGTCTCAGGCAAGTAGTGGTTGGTTCCTTGAGCTGAAGAAAGAAGTCTTGCCACTTTTTTGACTTCGAGTCAAACAACGGTAAGTCTCTCGTTTCTCCATCCCGCTCAAACGTGTCTTCATGGTTGTGTGGATCATCGTACAGTGCCTCAAACTGTCGGCTTCCTGGCAAGGTGCTCACGATTAGCCTGATCGTTGCCTCCGGACCAAGTAACCAATACAGAATGTCGTTCCAGGAAATGCCTATTTCGCCCAAAAAGGCCTCAATGCTGTCTTTGTAAAACTTGCACTGCTCTTTGCGAAGGTCCAGGGGACCTTTCTGGTCGTGCGTCATTTCATAGATTTTTGGAAGCATCTTTATTAGTTCTTTGCGACTTTCGGAGTCCTCCTCCTCGTCGTCGGGGAAATAAGGCGTAGCAAGTAATTTAGACTCATTGTCTGCGAGGATGTTGTGCTTCAGGCTGACATACTCCTTGAAGGGAGGAATGTTAACCGCATCGGATTTGTATTTCGTTGTAGGCACAACCAATGCAGATCTAATCACTGTGTCTTTAGGTTTGGATTTGGTGAATATTGCCTGACTGATATCTGGGTAGGTGGACTTCTTGTCGAACGGTATCTGTATTGGCGACATGGCCGCGAAAGGGGAGACGTGTTGTACGTATTTCTCCTCTAAGGTTGGCGGAGATGGACCCTTCCGCTTGTAGGCTTGAGCACGGAGTTCCTGTTCCTGGCATGTCCTTTGGCGCCACATCTTGGACCAGGTCAAGTATGCATGCGTTTCATGGCGCTCTTCCACGTGCCTTCTCAGGCAATCCTCTACCGCTGTGCGCGCGGTATCATAATCATCGACCTTGATTGCTTGCGTCTCTTCTTTGTTACCTTGCTGCAAAGTCCCAAGTGCAGTTGGTTCGAGCATTGTCGCGGTTTCCGCGGCCAACTTTGGTGAGATCTGATTGGGGTCTCTGGAAGTCTCAACCGGGGGCTGAGCAGATGATATTGTGGTGGTGGGTGCTTGGTGTACTGCACTACTGGCAGGTATCGGTGCACGTTTGCCCTGCTCATCAGGGAGTATTGCGGACGGTTGTTGCCCCGTCGTGTCCCAAGTCTTTAGCCTTTGAGTCAGATTGGGATCGATGTGGGTCTTGATGTAAGCTGATGACTCCCTGCTTCGATTCCACCTCCGAGATGGCTCACAATTCATGATACTGCTCGACTCCGCGACAGGATCTTCTTGGTCCGTAGGCGGCCGATTAGGGTCATTGGCCGGGTGTTGGTTTTGCCGATTGACTGGGAGATGTGATCTTGAGGCACAATCATCTTCTCGCCTTACCGACTTTATCGCTTTTTGTTTTGGGTTGAATTTGGCTACGCTCGGGCCGTGCGATCGACGGGCCTGTGCAGACATAGGGACTGCCGCATTGACAATGTCCCGTTCGGCGCGCTCAAGAGTTGTGTTTACGCGACCGGAAATGGTCGGTGCGCGGTACTCGGCAAATTCTCCGATTGATGAAACCGCACCACCCGTATGGCGTTGTTCAGACGGTTCGCGTTCTGCTGGTGGCTGCAAGAATGCAGGTACGACGTTGGTAGAAGCTGAATCAGCAGGCTGGCGATGAGCAGAGAGTGTCGCCGTTTTGCTTTCAAGTGATGCACCATCGTCTGCAACCATGGCCGATTTCCTCTGCGTTGACGGTCCTTGTGATGACGAGATATCGGCGTGCAGTCCCTCCGCGACTGTCAGGCTTTCACCTTCGAGTGACGCCCGTTTTTCTCGATCTGGTAGTCGTGGCGTGGAAGGAGAGCGATCAGCAGACAATGGTGTAGCGGCCTTGAAGATAGGGATGTCCGGGTTAGAGGACTCCAGGGGTTTCGACCTTTCTGGAAGACCAGGGATGAGGAAGGTACTGGCAGTAGGACTAGAAGCCTTGGCTGCGTCCGGCACTGGCGTGTTTGAATGCTGCTGCGTGTTTTGTGTGACTAGTGTTGCGGACTCTTTGTAGTTGCTACTCAAATCGATAAAGGCAGGCACAGGTATTTCAGAAGGCGTGCGTGCCAAATCTCTTTCCGTAGCAACACTTTCCTTCCTCAAGCTAGAAGAGCCCCCTCGATCAGGTTTGGAACTTTGGACGCCCTTCTGCTTCCGCTTCTCTCTTTCGGCAGCAGCAATCTGGGAGAGCTGCTTCTGTCTTTCCCTCTCTCTTGCGGCAGCTTGCTCCCCTGCATTAACACGTGCCTGCTCGGCCTGGTCCCGCTTCTTTTTCTCTCTCGCCCTCGCCGCAACAAGATAGTCCCGTTCTCTCAGTTCTTCGAAGCCATCTTCATCAAGAGTCTGTCGAACGCGGCTTCTGGTAGTGGGTGCAGCGGCAACGAATTCGGGAGCAGGTTTATAGCCCGGAACGTGATCGTCGTCGTCATCGTCCTCCAGGGTGATGGCGGTGGCTAGCGTTTTCCCGTCCACCATGGCGAACACGGGTGCGGAGTGCGAGCGGAGAGAGGAGTTGAATGTCGGGTACAACTTTACTTGTGGGGTTACATACGCTAAAACCCGTGGACGCGGGCGAAGCGCCAAATCACGCTTCTGAGCTGCCCCACATGCCCGCCGTGGCTATTGCTACATGGAGCAACTCTTGAAGACGGTGTCACTTGGTTAGATTTCGAGTAATCGCATGTGATAGAAGACATGCAGAAGGCAGCTTCGGGAAGGTCTGATTTCGACGTATTCATTGTTGGGTGGGTCGGCAGGCTTGGCACGTGCCCACGTTGTTTGCGTTGGCGCCTTCCGTGTTTACATCAGTGCCCGCGTCGCAAATACCACGACCACTACCCCAATTGATATTCGACATTCGCGACTCCACCATGGCGACCACCAATGGCAAGGAGAATATTGCCGATGGCCTGATCGCCAACCCCTCCTTCAATGCGCCTGCGCTGTCGCCGAAGAAAGCGGCGCTGTCACCCAAGAAGTCGGCACGCAAGACGCGCAGCAAAAGCATCGGGCCCGGCGGCCTGGGGGAATTGGATGCACCCCCGCTGAAGGAGAGCGCTGGCAACCGCCGCAAGTCGGCCTTCATCCCCGCCGTCAAGTCGATTCTAGCGTCCAACGACGAGGACGAGAAGAAGCGGCGCGAGGCCCGTCGCAAGTCGCTCGCCAGGCGACGCGTCTCGTTCGCCCCCGAGGCCACCCTCCACACGTGGGACGTGGTCGAATACATGCGCGATGCGACCAGCTCGTCCGCCTCGTCCGATGCCACGCGAAGAGCCTCGAGTGTCTCGCAGGCGTCAACACCGGCATCGCCTGCACCGCCTTCAGATCCCGCCGAGCCGCCTTCGACGCCGCCAGAGCAAGCCGAAGAGCCCAAGCCAGAGCCCGGCTCGTCGCCCGCGAACCAGCGCGCGCAGCACCAGAAGAAGAACCGCCGCAGCTCGGGCATACCACCGATGAACTTCAACAACCCGGATGACGCATACTCGTCCAGCCCTCTGAGCGGAGATAACGCTTCGCCGGGAGGGGCCAAAGGTGATGGTAGCGACTCGGAGGACGACGTGGACCCGACAGAGAATCTGGGTGCTTCTCCGGATACAGAGGACTCTTCCCAGAGCAGTGCCCGGCTAGATGCTGCACTTCGACAGGCCTCAACCCTAGCAGGCACCCAAAAGCTGGACCTCTATGATGATGATGATGATGATGATGATGATGATGATGATGGGGATATGACAATGGACATGGCCCACGACGAGATTACGGCGTCGTTCAAGCCTTGGGCGAACAAGAGCTTCGTTGCGCAGTACGGCCAAGAGAATGTCAGCCCGTTCTCGCCAGCACGGACGGTTGTAGAGGACGACGACGATATGAGCATGGACATCACCCGCGCAGTTGGCCGAATCATTCCGCAACAACCACCACAATCAGACGCCCCGAGCTCAGATATGGATGACGACGTAAGTATGGATCTTACTATGCCTCTTGGAAGCATACAGGCCACGGCTCCGAACGCGCCAGCAAACCGAAGAAAGAGTCTTAAGAGGAGAGTCTCAATGCTGGACGCATCACAAGGCAGCCCAGCGAAACGTGCTGCCGGTCGTCGTACAAGTCTCCGACAACGTCGACAGTCAGAAGAGAATGCCCAAGAAGATGCGACCATGGATCTCACCGTGGCGATTGGAGCGATCAAGAGCGCAACATCAGCCGAGCCTGCCAGGCGTGCTAGCATCGAAACCACTTTCGGAGATGCGACCATGGACTTTACTTTGGCCATGGGTACCATTAAGGATGGCACATCGAACACACACGAGGACGATGTGGAGGACGAGGACCTTTCCATGGAGTTCACAAATATCGTTGGCCCAGGTATTAGGCGTACCGGCAAGCCAGCGTCCACACCAGACAGGCCTGGCGCTGTTGTTGACCCCGTATCAGCTACGAAGACGCCAAATCCGCGAATATCTCTCACCAACTCGCCTGCGCGTTGCAGGAGCTCCATCGGCAAACCAGAAGTCGATACCATCCCCAGTGTACCGAACCAGGTCACACCCAGCGACTCGGGTGCGGTAGCCTACCCAACTCTTGACCCTGGTACTCCTGAGATCGTGAGGCAAAAAGACATTGAGGAGATTGAGCCATCGCCATTTGTGCGCAGGACACCGAAGAGCGCTTCGAAGGGAAATGCGGCTCTTGCGACGCCTACGAACCAGCAACCACAACAGAGGGCGGCCATGAGCATTCCCGATGATCCAATTACCGCTCCCATCTTGAACCGACGCCGCTCTTCATTGTCCACGGTGCAGTTTAGCCCACTCAACGCACTGCGCGGGGAGCCAATGCTCAAGAGCACGAGTCTCCTGACCAACAACATCAAATTGCTGTCGACACCACGGAAGCAAACACTCATGTCACCAGTGAAACGGGGCATGACGCCAAAGAAGTCACAAACTCCCCAGAAGCAGCCAACACCAAAACAGAAGACGCCAACTCCGAAGAAGCGAAACAGCATGAGCCCTAAGAAACGCGTCGTTTTCGGTGCGCATCCGGAAGAAGAGGATGAGGTTGCCGAAGATGCTGCAGAAGACCTGTCAGAGGTCGAGCGCATATCGTTGCAAGACTTCCTGGATATGACGAAGATTCGCTTCATGGATCTTAGTACGACCAAGCGACGTCATACTGCAGCTCCTGCTCTCTTTCACGACGTTGAAGTAGAGGAGAAGGAAGAATCTTTGGATCGATACGTGGTTGCTGGCGCTTGCACCTTGCCTGAGTATGAGTTGTATCAGCATGCCTGTCATGAGATGAAGAAGTACATCTCCGACGGTCGCCACTTCGTTCGCACTATGGAGGCCAATGTTTTGGAGGAGAACCCTCTGCTTTTCAGCGAATACCTTATTGCTCCGCCGGATCAGCGCATCGTCATGGACAACCAGTTCAAGAACCTGAAGACGAATGCTCGCCTTGAAGCTCGAGGCGAATGGTATACCTGGCGAAGCACCCTTCTGCGGGATCTCAAGTCCGGTCTTTTGCACACAATGGACGGCTTCAAACGCGATGAGTCTACGCTCACCAACCAGGAACAGCTTCTCGACATTGTCTTACCTCCCCTCATTGAGAAGCATGAACAATTGACTACTGAGTGCAAGCAACTACAACAGCGCCACGATGAGCTCAATAGTTGCGATCGCGAAGAGCTGGATCAGACGCGGGAGAAGCTTGTTGCCACGGACGCAGAGTTGGAGGACAAGAAGCAACTTTTGGCTCAGCTTCAACAGGAGCTTGCAGATAAGGAGGCGCGCATCGAAGCAGCCAAGGACCGAAAGGTCGAATGCGTTGAGGAGATCAAGGCAGCCGAACGCGTGCGAGAAGAATGTCGTGGCTGGTCTACAAGTGAAGTTAGCAGTCTGAAGGGTATGTCAAACTCCTCAGTCGTCCCAAGCACCTTGCTAACAGTAGTAGCCAAAGTGGCCGCCCTTGAACAAGCTCACGGCTGGAGCATTACCTCAGCATCGTCAACAAGCATCACGATGACCCATATGAACGATCTCGAGCTGTACTTCCAACCTTCTGCCTTCGCGACAGGCAACAACACACCGAATGCGTCCATCTCACTCGCGTACGTCGGCGACTCAGCAACGCCCCATGCTCGTCCCCTGACTACAAGCAAACGTTTCTTCCTCCAGCTTATCCGCGCACATCTCCATTGTATCCCTCAATCGCAAACGCGCATCTCCTCGTTACTCGCCCTTGTCAAGATTGCATGGGCCACCGCCATTGCCGTCGCTGAAGGTGTCCGCTGGCTCGAGCATAACTATATCACCGAAGAGTTCATCCTCTCGGATGAGCGCATGGGTATCGCTGCCAACATGCTCCTTCCCACTGTGCAGACGAAGGTCAAGGTCACTTTTGAGGTCGGTGTCAGTCTTAGTAAAGAGGGTGTGGAAACAGAAGTTGGCACAAAGGCGGAGGTTGTGTATGGTGAGAAGTACGGCGAGGAGAAGATGGGTGCGTTCTTGCGGGATTTCTGTGGGAGTGAGATCAAGGGTGAAGCGGATATGAGCGTTTGGGCGGATGCGATGCTCGATCTTGCTGCCCGGTTGAAGAAGACGGGGCGCAAGGGAGAGAGGAAGTGATTTCAGCGCGCTTCCACGGTTTTGAGATGATGAGTCTTTCATGTCCACGAATTGGCGGCTTACGAGATACGACGGCGTTACGTTTCTGGGTTTGGATATGGAATGGGTTACCAGCGGTCGTTTTGACTACCACATGATCACATATTATTCATCATGTCTCTCAATTATTTTTCTAGACGCTGGCTGGTTCTTTTGCTTTCGTTGACAAAATTTCGGAGTTATAGCAGATCCATGTACGACGGAAGAATTCATGGCGTCATCCGGGCTACCTACGGCTTTCGGTATAGCTCTCTCGACTACTAGCCACCTCGCAAGTCTCGGCACATATTATGCCGAAGCGTCACGATTCATAGACGCTTGTTGTTGACCTCCGCTCAATGCATTCTGGTTTTGCGCGCCCCCGCAATCCGGGGACGGGACGAGATGGAGCAATGTGCGGAGTCATGGAGATGAGGCTAAAAGTGTGGTTTAGTGCGATGCATTGATAGTATATGTAGAGCTCCAGACAACGCAATTTTCGAAATAGGTTTGTAATTATTCCGTTCAAAATGTTGCTCCCAGCCTCATTTCTCATCCTCACCTTCCTCTCCTCATTTCCCTCCATCTCCGCATCACCCACCCCACCCCACCCCCAAAATGTATCCTACCCGCTCGTCCATCTTGACTACGGCAACTTCCGCGGCGTTACATCATCTAAATACAACCTGACCTACTACCGCAAAATCCCCTTTGCCGCATCCACAGCAGGACGCAACCGTTTCCGCGCCCCTCAACCCCCGCTTCGTATAACAAATGGCACATACAACACCAACCAAACCTTTGACATGTGTCCGCAGCGCACGGTCAACGGCTCAGAAGACTGTCTCTACCTAGGCGTCTACTCACGACCATGGACCCCCAAAACACACTCTTTGCGCCCCGTGTTACTGACCTTTTACGGCGGCGGTTTCATAAGAGGAAGTGCGAGTTTCAATATCCCTCCCTCGGGTTATCCAGTCTTAGGTGTCGATGAACAAAATGATTACGTGGTTGTGTATTCGAATTACCGCACCAATGTCTTTGGGTTCCTGCCTGGGTCCGCCATTGCTAAACACCATGATGTTGATCTAAACCCGGGGTTGCTGGACCAACAAGCAGCGTTGCTGTGGATACAGCAGTACATACACCATTTCGGCGGTGATTCACGCAATGTGACGATCTGGGGACAGAGTGCGGGGGGTGGGAGTGTAGTTGCTCAAGCTATCGCTACGGGGAATCGCGGCAAGGGCTTGTTTACGAAAGCGATGGTGAGCTCTCCGTTCTGGCCGAAGACGTATCGGTATGATTCGCCGTGGGCGGAGGCGTTGTATCGGGAGACGCTGAGGGATGTTGGATGTCAGGATGCTAGGGATGAGATTGTGTGCTTGAAAGATGTGGATGTGCAGAGGCTGAGGGATAGTGCGTTGAAGTTGAGTACTAGTCAGCAGTACACCACTGCGACTTTTACGTATGGGCCTGTTATCGATAACACGTTCTTGACGGAAACGTTGTCAGAAGTGGTTAGTAGGGGGGGGCTCAATGCTCCAACGGTTATGGCGAGTTACAATTTGCATGAGGGGGAAAACTTCATCCCTCCTGGGTTTGCCAATACTTCCACCGGGGATGATGGGTTTAACTCTTCGGCTCCATCTTTCGACACATGGTTGCGCGGATTTTTACCGGATTTCACAGAAAGGGATCTGGACGATGTGAGGACGATGTATCCTGCTACAGGCGAGGCGGAGGAGATACACTGGAACGGCACATACGTTGGCGCCGGCATACTTTACCGCGATCTGGTACTTGCATGTCCGGCGTATTGGCTGAGTAAGAAAGCGGAGAGGGGGTGGTTGATCGAGTATACGATTAGTCCGGCGAAACATGCTAGTGATGTACAATTTGTACGTATCCACCCTATTTCCCGCCCTTTTTTCTGAAATATGTGCTAACGCTTCGATAGTGGAACACCATCTCCCCGATCCAAATTTCTGATTCCTTAACTTATCAAGGCTATGCCGGTGCAATGGCGAGTTTCATCCAAACAGGTGATCCGAATGCGCATAAAGTGACGAACAGAAGCATTCCAGGAGTACCGGATGTCGAAACCGGAAAGCAGTTCTTAGTCACAGCGAGTGGACTGAAGCAAGGTGGGATTGAGATGTTAGAGGAGAGGTGCGCGTTTTGGGCGAGTGTTGCGGGACGGGTGCCTGTTTGATGGTTAGAGGGAAGGGCCTTTGGGGTTTTTGACTATGTGCACGAGGTTTACTGTACCGGGGGATGAGCCGAAGGTTCTGTTGGAGTAGCCAGATTGTATATATATGATGAGAGTGTTCTGTCTAAATTGGAGATTCAATGCATTTTCCGTGTTCTCTTGCTCAAAAGGTGTCCCGAATGCGCTCAGCCCAAACTACAACGCCGAGAACAGCACATCTTTGAAAGGCGACGAGGCCTAATTTGGAGGTATTGAGTCACATTCTTCCATGTTGTGAGGCTAGCAAACCATCACCAGTTAGCATGTCCCCGGAGGCCTTGGCGAGGGCTTGCGACAACGTTGATGTAAGTAACAGTAGTATGTAGCTGCACGACGTACGTAAATTGGCTTTTTGTTCTAATGTTCACGCCCTGTGAGTTCATACCGCCTGAGCTGGAACGATATGCGAAAGCATTTGGAACATGGCTGGGAAACCAACATATGTGAACTGAGCAGTGTTGGATAAACAAATCACTCTGTAACCATCGCCTCAGTAGTCCGCTCCGCATACCAGGTAAGCTCCGCGTCCACTGCAGCCTTAAACACCGCGGGGCTGGTTCAGGCTGGTTCCTTCATGGCGTCCGAGTTGCCGTCACTCGCTGGTGTGTGCTCTGATGCAGGCGAGAAAAGTAGAAACACCAGATCTTGTTTGTTGAGTAGAGTGTGAGTTGGTTGGCGAGGTTGCGGTCAGAGAATTAGGCGAGGGGTCGCGTACTAACAGAGGCTCCGCCAACGCTGACACATCAACTCGGACACTGTCCGAGGTGGGCAGGCGCCTAGAGATGGCTTCGAGTTACTATAGAGGAAGCGGTCTACGGCATACATACTGTAGAATTCTATAAACTCATCTCACTGGTAGTCGCCCTCTTCTGTGACTGTAAACACCGGGCTTCGCTACACGGGCTTCCGCTGGCGAGGCCGCCTTGATTAAAACACTCTTGGCTTATCCCCAAAGTGAGATCTGGGAAGTCAGAACCTGACCGGGCTACTAAATCAGTCGACATCAAAGGGACTGTAAAATGACAAGCGTACGCTGGCTTCAGCCTAGGCATCGATTAGAGAATATGATACCTCATGGTCCGCATCAGGAGGCCATACATGGCAAAAAACAGGAATGATAGATGAATGAGTGCAGAGAAGAAGCACATCATCTAATGAATCTCACTCGCAATGCCAAAGCTCGCGCCTATCGAAAGCAAGCAGCTACGAACCGACGTCCTCCTTTACTTCTCTGTTGCGACAGCGATGAGAAGATGGGCTGGTCGAGGCATTTTCAATGTTGCGAATAGCCTTCGCTACACCCGCACATAAGCTCTCGCAAGCATTATCTGGACAGTCGTTTCTTTGCTATGCGCGTAGCGAACAACGTGGTCGAACTCAAAGCACCGTCTGGAGGACAAGGCGTGGTTTCGTCGACGAGGACGCTTCTCGCTTCTATGGCAAAACACTTCCATCCCTTGACCGCAGCTCTATGGATTGGGCGTCGGATCATCCCGGCAGAAAGGTCGTCCGATCTGAGACGAACCTGTGTTATGTTCCCATCAAACATGGCTCAGCAGCGCACTTCTGCCATCTGCTCAAGTTCAATTGGAGATAAACCAAGTCCGGAATATATCGGCCATGTCTTGCGTGATTAGCCACGAAGAACCGCGTCCCAACTCGACTTGGGTGTGTAGACGATCCAATGGTGGTGATCTTGGTACGAGGCCGCTGGAAGATGAAAAAAATCATAATCCAAACTTCTCTGGCGACCCCCTTGAGAATCTTGATCGGCATCCCGGAAGCTTGATCTGCTGGGAGAAGAGAGCCACCGTAAAGTCCAGAGTGATCGGTCGTATAATTTTTTTCCATTTCACTGCCCTTGGTCCCCGAGGTAGCTTGATTAGAATAAAGTTGCTGGTGGTGATGCACACGCTCCCAGGATGTTCTTCTGCGTCGAGCACTGCCTTGAGGCATAGGAGTAGAAGAGTAGAGACTTTTCAAGAACCGCAAATGACAAAGGAAGACCACCATTCGCTCCGGCCCGGCCTCATTGAGCACAGCTTTCGCGCAATGCGATAATATCTCGAACATTGAGCCGCGAGATTAGCAGTTTATCGAGAGCTCGCTCGTGACCGAAGCGATGTACGGCCGCAGAAGCATGCAAGTCCTTGTTATATGCGAATCATCGTTTCAAGTCTGGCCAGACGTGCTTCTAGCCCATGCTCCTCCCACCATGTCCGTCTGATCTCAAGGAGGTGTAACTCACACAAGGCTGAACCTGCAGTTCCTTGCCACAACATCGCTTTCGAGGTTGCCTAGCACTGCGAACAATGCTGCTGTTGGGACATTCAGGATTGCTGAGCTCGCCGAAGAGGATGCCTCTGCAGAACCCATGTGTCCATACACGAAGACGTCATGTCTTGCACTTCCATCGCTTCTCCGAGATGTCCTTGTACTCATCGTGGTGGCTGTGGCCGTGGCCGTTGCTCTGTCTTTGGTGTAGCTCCGGTACGTTCTTCGGTCTACAACCTCCGTGAATGGGCGGCCGAGGATTATCGAATCCTTCCAGGCTCCCCAATCCGACTTATTTCAAGGGTGTTGGCTCCCTTGTTATCACAGGGAAGGCTTCTGGTACGATATCGCCGTTACATTCGCCGACTTTGACTGCGTATGCGTTCGTGCTGATAGGAGCAACTCCGTATGAGGACCGAGGGTATTAATCGTCGACCGTGCCGTGTCGAGCGACATGATTTTCGAGGGCATATTCAAGCTTTCGATAGTAGCGGATAGTAGTCTCCAGGCATGCAGCATATGGGACGGACGTGGAGAGGAAGAGGCCTGCTGCCTACGAGGGGCAGCCACAGGCCCTACCGCCACAACACATCCCCGTTGTCACACCAGCAGCCAAATGCCCACAAGGCTCCGCACATGCATTCTAATCTTCCCCGCCGCCATACCCAGTGATCCAGCCCCCGCCGTCTCCTCTCATCAAGATCCACACAGCCTACACACTCGCCAGCGAGTACAGAAGTTTAGCTGCTCTATGTCAAGATGATGAAGCTGCAGATGCAAGTGCACTAGCTGGCTTGGGATGTCGTGAAAACACCGTGATTCTCACGCCCGCGTATTTACAATCAAATTAGCTTCTTGTGCACCTGTTATGCGTATCGGAGGGTAATGACAGTAGCTAGGTGGGGGTAACGAGAAGACATGTTCATCAAGTGCGCTTTCTAGGTACTTACCCGTGTGAACTGCGGAGGTTTACGGTTAGCTCAGTATCAATATATTCCTGAGCTACGCGGTAAGCTTTAAGTACTTGTCTAATTGAAATAATTGCCTGCAAACCTTCTCGAGTATTTAGCATACCTTGGAAATGTTGAAAGGTACAATTACAATGGGAATAGCACGTCAAAGCAACTCACAGTTCAGTCACTGTCACAGATGTGGTTATTTAGCCCTTGAGTGTACAAAGTGGGGATGGAAAGGGCTCGCATTGTGTTTTTATCTCTTACTCTACTAACCAGGAATTTGATACGCTGTCTACACCTAGTGTGAATTGGGTAGTTAATCACCAAGTCCACTTGATTCCAGGCCTTGCACATGGACACAAGACGCTCGAACATGACAACTATGGCGGTCTCGCATCGATACCACCTCTACATGCGCCGACCAAGATAACACATCGAGCGACTTATGCAGGAGCTGACAGTCGCGAATCCCCAGGCCGATAAATATGCTCTGCGTTAGTCGTTCTCCGAGATTGGTCCGCCTCGGCTCTTGGCATGGGTGCAAGCCAAAAAGTAGCACCTCATGCTCGACGTTCGTGGAAGCTCAACCCAGGCCGCCATGAGCTTTCGACCGATACTACCGCGGCCAATCGCAGTTCGAGATGCGAATTTAATATGCTTACGATGCTGGCGAAAGCTTGCCCAGGCGCCAGTGCGATGGCGACAGCCGTTTTCCACGCAGCCATCGCATAGGCAGGATGCGGTCGCTGCAGACAAGAGCAGGGCCACATTCAGCAAGGACTACTTCCGAGCGAATCCAGTACTGAAGGAAACGTTTTGGACATCACGACAGGAATTGCGGAGCTCCATCGTGTCCATCAGGCCGGGGACAGAGCAGCAAGCAGCGAAAGATGTAACATCTACATCCGACGAGGTGCTGCCCCATAGGCGGAGGAAGAAGGCAAAGGAGCAGGCGGCGGAGGATCCGGAGATGGCATATCCCATCCCGCACGATGCATCGTCGAAGCTGGCACACATCTCCTCGAGCCTCCCGCAGCGGTCACTAAAGCGCATGCTCACGACGTACCTCTCGCTATCGAAGCCCCGCCTCTCTTTCCTCGTCGTCCTCACAGCGACGGCCGCCTACTCACTATACCCCGTGCCCGGGCTGCTTGCTCCCGCCGCCACGGCCACGCCCTCGCTCTCGACCCTAACGCTACTGTTCCTTACATCGGGCACGGCGCTATGCTCGGCGTCGGCGAATGCCTTCAACATGCTCATGGAGCCACAGTACGACGCCCAGATGAGCCGCACGCGCAACCGGCCACTCGTCCGCAAGCTCATCAGCCCGCGCGGCGCCATTGCCTTTGCCGTTGCATGCGGCGTCGTCGGCACCGGCGCCCTCTACTACGGCGTCAACCCCACGACCGCCTTCCTCGGCGCCGCGAACATCTTCCTTTACGCGGGCGTGTACACACCGATGAAGCGCATGTCAGTCCTCAACACGTGGTTCGGTGCGATAGTGGGAGGCATCCCGCCGCTGATGGGATGGACGGCGGCGGCGAACCAGTACGCCCATGACGGTACCTGGGAAGAGCTGCTGTTTGGTGAGGGCTCGGCTGGCGGCTGGTTGTGCGCTGCGCTTCTCTTCGCCTGGCAGTTCCCCCACTTCAACTCGCTGAGCTGGTCCATCCGCGAGGAATACAAGAGCGCCGGCTATCGCATGCTAGCATGGGTCAACCCCGCGCAGAACGGACGCGTGGCCTTACGATATGCGGTGCTGATGTTCCCCGTCTGCATCGGCCTGTCTTACTGCGGTGTCACGGACTGGAGCTTCGTCGCCACGAGTAGCGCAGTCAACGGCTGGATGGCGCTCAAGGCCTGGCACTTCTGGAAGGCCGACGGCCATAAGGGGACAGCAAGGGCCTTGTTCTGGGCTAGCGTCTGGCATCTTCCCATTGTCATGGTCCTGGCTATGGCGCAGAAGAAGGGCCTAGGCGAGCGACTATACCGGAGTCTCTTCGGATACGCTGACATCGATGAAGACGACCTGTACTATGAAGTTGATACGTCATCAACACGCATCTAGACGGTCGCATTCGCGTCTAACGAATACAAGCCTTCTTTTCCATAGCTTCCACATCTTCTTCACAGCCTTCTTCAACTGTACGCCCATGTCATGTCGTAGTCCTCCCATATACGCAGTCAATATCTTTCTGCAGCTGCCGCGTGCCACGACCCAACGCTTACCCCATCTCTCAGCTATTCCCTATTCCCGCGTTGCGCAAGAGGTCGAAGAGCAATCTACCTGCCATCGGAAAGCGCCCGAGCAATCTATATTCCTGGTCATGTGTTTCGGGCCCCCTGGCCAATCACCACACGTAACGCCATGGATTTCATCTACATATTAATGTGTTCCTCTCGACTTAAGATTCTCGCTCATCCCGTGCGCTTAGCACCCAAAATGAAGTACCACATCATCTCAATATGGGCTTCATCGTATAGTGCAATATGAAGAATTTGGGGTGTGACGAGTCCGCCACGTTATCAAGGCAATCGTATATATATAGGGCTTTGCAAGCCTCGTATTATCATCACGGCCTACCTACCAGCATCGTCACAATTAAGAAGTCTCACTCCATAAAGATGAAGTACATTTTTCTCTCCCTCCTCGCTGTCGCCAGCACGGCCAGCGCACATTACACCTTCCCCGAGCTCATTGTTGGTGGCAAGACGACCGGCCAGTGGACCTACGTTCGCAAGACTGCAAACTACCAGTCCAACGGTATATTCCCTTACCCATCTCGTCTCCACTTCAACACTGATCTAACATTCCCTAGGCCCCACGACCGACGTGACTGCCAACGCGATCCGCTGCTACGAGCTCGCCCCCGGTACCGGTGCGGAGACCTACACGGTCAACGCTGGTGACACCGTCGGCTTCACTGCTGTATCCAGTATCTCGCACCCTGGACCTCTGCAATTCTACCTGGCAAAGGTACCAGAGGACAAGACAGCAGCAACCTGGGACGGAAGCGGCAATGTGTGGTTTAAGATCTACAGCCAGGGTGCTACCTTCTCTGATGGACAGATGAACTGGGCCTCAAGCGGTCGGTCACCCCCCACCTTTCCCTATATACATCTCCGTAAGTCCCAGGAACAGCGATTGACAAGTACCCGCATAGGCAAGCAACAAGTCCCCGTCACCCTCCCCAAGTCCCTCCCTTCAGGCGAATACCTCCTGCGTGTCGAGCACATTGCCCTGCACTCCGCTTCTGCCGTTGGCGGTGCGCAATTTTACATCTCGTGTGCGCAACTCAAGGTTGCGAACGGGGGAACTGGCAGCCCGACTGGTCTTGTAGCTTTCCCTGGTGCATACAAGGCGACGGACCCGGGTATTCAGATCAACATCTACTACCCTGTTCCTACATCTTACACGCCTCCTGGCCCGGCTGTCTGGACTGGTTAGAGGAGAGTGAGAGTGAGAGGGGATATGTTGGTTGGGATTAGCTGGGGATTGGATGATGTTCTAGATATTATGTACATATTTCTTGAAGCTTGTTCATTTCACAGTACTTCTAGCTATCACAACTTTGAATCAAGATTTCTGAATTCATGAACACCTCCATCATATGTGTTGAGTGGCAGTGCGCGCCCTCGACCGCCTGCAGGCTCCACATCATCCAAGATCGTCCAGAAAATCAATGCGTCTAGGTGGGTATACGAATAGATCTAGCTTCTTTAGGCGTAGTCTCTTTCCCCTCATGAAGATCATGTAGGTCTTCTGTGAACAACGGTGCTCTATAATCATGTTCGCGCGTTCATACCGACTCCAGGACGCTGAGCTGATTATTTTGGAGTAAAAGATTGTGCTACAATCTTGCCAACTACCCCACGTGGCAGCCCTAATTCTACGCCTGACGTCATGTAGTTGAAACACAACACCTTAATAGCTACAGTCGTTTTGCTCTCAACCACCACGCTTTGTATGAACTCCACCACTTTCACCAGTACCCATACAATTTGCGTACAACAGAAAGACACTTTTGTGTTAGAGTGGCGCAGTTGAGGCGGAACGAAAGCCCGAACGCCTGGATTCGCCACACTTCTAGGCCCTTCTCTCGCGACTTTCACCATCGTGACGTACCCGGTCGATACGAACCTTGCAGTTTATGATACGAAGTACTCTTTGCGCCTGGCCGATGGCAACTGTAACTACTCATCAATCGCTGTTCCACAGCCTTTGCCGCTAAGATGGAGGAACCGGCCCTTCCTCGAGAGCCGCCCGTCGCTGACTGGAAGCGAGAACGCGATGTCTTCAATCTTTACGCTGCTTTCCACGATATCCCACGAATCGAAAATCTAGGACCGTCGCCGGACACTGATGTGTTGCCCATCGACTTTGTTCCCAGACCTGCATCAGATGCGTCGTTGGCGGCGTTTGCTCAGCTGGCGGCTTTGCGACTCAATGCTCAGCGCAGCATGATCAGTCTGATCGACAGCCAGTATCAATACATCCTAGCTGAAGCAACACCCAAAACTTCATTAAGATTCAACTCGCCGCTCAATCAAAATTCCGACATCTTGATGGGGAATGTTCGAATTCCGCGCAATTGGGGTTTATGCGAACGGGTCCTGGACACCGTCGCCTTGGAAGAAGGAGATCCGGGCATAATTATCATCAAAGACCTTAGACTGAGTCCACAACACGCAAACCGGTTTTACGTCAAAGAAGGCCCCGAGTTTCGATTTTACGCCGGAGTTCCTATCAAGAGTCTAAATGGCACGACTGTTGGATCGATGTGTATCTACGATGGGCCTGAGAGGACCGGAATGTCTGCGGAGGAGATTCTATACTTGAAGGATCTTGCGGTTACAGTTATGGAGTATCTGGTCACATATACCCTAAAGGATCAGCATCGTCGAGCTGCGGAGGGGTTGCATGGCCTTCTTTCATTTGCTGGAGGAGACTTGGATTTACAACAGGCTGATGAGCATCCCGATCCACCCGAGTCACCAACAACGACAAAGCATATGTCGACATACTCTGACGACGATGAATCTCTCGAGGAGTCACATGAGAAAGCCTTTTCTCAACTTGAGCCTACGCAGCCCGGCCTATCCGCAGATTTATCGAAAATAACGAAGGTTCAACGAGGCAGCAGCTCCATAAGCGATTTACAACAGGGGGTTCTACCCAGTAGCACTCTGGAGCTATTTGCAAAAGCTGCTAGCATTATGCGAACATCCAGAGACATGGACGGTGTTATGTTCTGGGACGCTGCTGTTGCCGCCACTGCGCCTACCGGAAATCGGTCGCCAACGCAAGCAAGGTAAGTCAATTCAACACCAAACAGTCTGGGATCACCCCGGATATCGAGCGGACAGTCAAGATCTGGTCACAGGATTGTCGAACTGACATGTATAGTGGCAAACGATGCCAAATACTCGGCTTTGCAACGCAGGATAAATCGAGCGTGAACAACGACTCGATGCCAATCGAGATGACACCCGACGAGTCAAACCTCACATGGCTTCTGAAAAAATACCCCAGTGGCTATAGCTTAGATTGTGACGATGCACGACCATTTCCGTCAGGTGATGACCCCAACATTTGTACGTACAACTGGTTACCCTGGACGGTATCAAGGCCCCGCAGCATCCGCACCTGTTTTCTAGCCACCGGCATGGTTCTAGAGGCGTTACTCATATTGCAGGCTTCTCTTACCCACGGCACACTCAGTGCCCTTTGGTTCGTTACATCAAGCCGGACTCGTGCTAACCTTCTCTTCTTCGTCTCTAGCTAGCCAACAAGGCGCAAAACACGACCATGCTCAACATGTGATGAGAGTCAAGGCACTCTTTCCGAACATTCGAAGCGCGCTGTTCATGCCCTTCTGGGACTTTGAACGGAACCGATGGTTTGCTGGATGCTTCTGCTGGTCGACCAGGGCCGAACGGAATCTAAGCGGACCTTTCGAGCTGCCGTTCCTCAGAGCTTTTGGTCACTTGAGGTACGAATTTCCGTGTGCAAACTTGTTGTTCTGTTTTATGTGCAGATTGGCCAATTTCGTCAGTTTGTCAAAGACTCCTGACGTTGGCTACGATGCGCTTACACATCAAACATTCACAACAGCCCATTGCTTCTGATAATGATGCTAACTTTACGCAGTACGTATACTTCTTTGCATATTGCCTCCTCATTAGCGACGCGCTAGCCGCTGAGCTAGGTATGAGTTTCTCACCCTCAGAGCTTCCACTGACTTCGTACGCGTTAACATAGTTATGCAAGAGGTCGCCAGGCTGGAGGCGATGAACACAAACGAAGTGAAGACGACTTTTTTGTCCTCATTATCCCATGAACTACGATCTCCACTTGTACGTAGTATCGATGTACGATCTCTTAATGAAGTATACACTGACATTGCGACGACACCTTCAGCATGGGATACTTGGTTCTATTCAGTTGATGCGAAACACGAATTTGGACAGCTTTCAAGCCTCCATGATTAATTCAATCCACATATGTGGCAGAACGCTGTTCGAGACTGTACAACATCTCCTAGACCATGCGGAACGCAAGGACAGTCACAACTACTCAACAAAAACCTTTCCTGCCGAGAATACCGTTCGCGTCACTGCTGAACCGCCAGTCGTGGCCCAGCCCCGTAGCGCCATTTCCACAAATCAGTTTTGCAATGTAGGCCTGATCACGGAAGAAGTGGTCGAGACAATGTTCCTCGGCCAGGCTCGGTTCGACATATCTTTAGGTGGAGAAGATGCTCCAGGTGTTCCACACAGCCAATCATCATCTAGCTGTGCAGTTGCTCGGCGACGGGGACGGTTTATCATGGTAGACATCGCAGACTACGTACGTAACCTCTGGACTAGGAAGCTTCTGTGATCCGAAGCGCTAACAAAATACCTCCGTCTCAGGCCAACCTCGACTTCTCCATCGCGGCTAGTTCGTATGGCAGGATCGTAATGAACCTTCTCGGGAACGCACTGAAATTTACCGAAGCTGGCTACATCCTCGTTCAGGTTCGAGCTGAGGCCGCGCAAGGTTCGGAAGTGCCTGTAACACTGGACATCTGCGATAGCGGGATTGGTATATCGAAGGATTTCTTGTACAATGACCTCTTCGAACCATTCCGGAAACGCAACCAGCACTCTGCAGGCACTGGGGTCGGGCTCAGCGTTGTGAGACGCATCATCGAGGACATTGGGGGCTCGATCGAAATTAGGAGCGAGCCTGAAAAAGGCACCGAAATCACGGTCAAGCTAGCCTTGCAGAGGTTCAATAGGCCAGCAAGCCCCGATTCGGTGCACGGAAGTATTGCCGCCGCTCTTTCCGATCTCAAAGGTCGAAAAATTTGCCTGCTGCACTCGAAATCGCCAGACGCAGACGGCCCTCCGGAACACATGAGAGAATGGGAGGTGCTGAAGCGCTATGTGAGTGCTTTGAATACTACCCTGGAAAACGAACTCAGGATGGATGTCGTCTTGACGAGCGATTGGGACCCAGAAGCACACGAAGGATCCGACATTGTCATATTGCCAGAGGTATCTTTCGAAAGCTTGCAGACCATCCGGAGCAGTACGCTTCGAAGACCTCCCGCCATCCTGTTCATTGCAATGGATACTATGGAAGCCGACACGCTACGTTGTGATGCCAGGGTAACGAGCGACGACTCTGTTGTCGAAGTCGTTACGCAGCCGTATGTATATGTGTACATCATTTTTCATTCAACTGGAAATGCTGACGCGCCCACAGATGCGGCCCATATAAGCTGGGAATGGTCCTCAGCAAATGTCTCGATCGGTATGACCGGACGACCAAAGAGCCAATGAAAGACTCGGACCCATCAGCTACGCTTACTGCGAACGTCAATGGCTCTCAGCACGTTTCTGAGATGGCCCCAAAACTTGGATTGCACTTCCCGTTACCTTATCGCACAAAATCCACTGAACCCACCGAACGAACACCGCCCCTAGACACACATGAGAACGAGCCGCTTCATAACTCGCAATCACCGGCTCCCAAACAAGTCCTTATTGTGGATGATAACGCCATCAACCGGAGGCTGCTCTCTGCCTTCTTGAAGAAGCGAAAGCTAGCATTCAAGGAAGCAAAGGACGGACTGCAAGGCCTGGAAGCGTACCGTAAAGCCGACGGAAAGTTCGATACCATACTAATGGACATCTCCATGCCTGTCATGGATGGCATGACGAGCACCAGATTGATCCGCGAACACGAGAACGAGCACAATTTCACGCCTACCCACATCATAGCTTTGACTGGCCTTACATCTGCGAGCGCGAAGTTGGAGGCTTGGACCAGTGGCGTGGATGATTTCATGACGAAGCCGGTTGATTTCACGCAGCTGGAGCGTCTGATGAAGGCGGGCAGAGGAGAGTCGGGTACGGGATTCTTGAAAGAGGATGATAGAAAATAATAAGGACGTACCTTCGGTGTGAAGACGGTGAAAATTGCCATGTACAATGTCCATGTCGCGACTGGAGAAGCCTGTCGCAGGGGCAGAGCGATTACTTGGCAAAATATTAGGTATGTATATTCGTACTCTTCAACTCTGAGGGGGGCACGTTTTCTGCAATCCGGTGCTTCGTATTCATACAAAGGCAACGTGCCGAATACGGGTAGCAGCTGCATACTGGATAGGCCACGACTCCAAAGGGAAATTCGTATGATGGCTTCGGTGCGATAGGGCATCGGCAGGAATAGAAGTTGGACAGAGAAGGAACACAAGACTACGGCAGCGTGGCGGGGCGTGAATAGACCTGTGGCATAACCGGTCCTAGAGCATCGCGACTGGAGGGTTTATGTCAGCCACGATACTCTATGGCCTTCTAGCATGTTCGATACCTCGGGTATGTTTGCTACCTACGGTATGTTTGCTACATGCGACATGTTTGCTGCCTCGGGTATGGTGCCCGAGTTCCTAGCATATATAGAGCTCTCACTCCCATAGTCAATACATCACGCATTTCCCCATGTTCGACACCTAGTCCTATTGACAGTTTAAAATAGCTCGGCGACCGAAGACCGAGAACTACAAAGCGATTAGCGCACAACACGGATAAGAGATGACGAAGGCGGCAACAACATGCAATTGACCCATTGTCGCATCACGTCTGATATGACTTTCCGTTGATAGCAACGCGTTCCTGTCTCGCCACCCTGTAGAGGTAGAAGATGACGCGCCTGGCATTCTCTCATGGTATCAAGACCGCGAAGGCAAGCGACCAGCGCCTGGTGCATCCCCTCAACGACATCACTCGTGCAGATGCAAGCCACATATAGCAGGGTAGGGAAACATGTTTCATTCAATTGTGTGTATCTGCCCAAATATACAGTACACAGCCAATCCATCACCATGTGTATGCCCCACCGATGTTCGCATCGATCGCAATCGAAATAGCGTCGCGCCGCAAAATCGCTGTAGATGTATGACACCGTCCAGTTTATTGAGTCAGAGATGCCGTCAACAGCGTCCGTGTTGTAACAAGGTGGGTGTGCCGGACGCAAAAGTCATGCAACCACATCCCCATCTACCAGCGAACCACTCAAGCCCGGTAAAGGGAGAGTTCGCCGGCGGATGTTGAGGGCTGCTCAGCTGGTACACGCTAGGCTTTCATCATCTAGAGAGGTGTTAGTAAATGTATTGAGGTGGTAGTGTTGGTATTCGAGGTGGGTGGCTTACTTGAGTTAAACTGGAAGGATGACGAGAGGAAGAGGGTGTGGGACGCGCAAAGATTTTGAGGCTCGACGAAAGGGCCCGAGCGCGCGCTAGGCTCTGCTAGAGGTTAGTGGAAATATGGGCTTGGCGCGAGACTGAGATTTGACTGCGGTGCACCGAATGATGTATTTGACATCATTTCTCGATCGAGGCCCGGAACTGGGTTTTTAATAAGATATGAGCCTCATTCATGCTTCGCGGAATGTGGCAAGTCAAAACACTTGCCTGCGCAGTTCTTATGCCGAGATATCGAGATTCTTCCGGACACGCCAGCACGGGATCACCCCAAACCGTGCAGCCCTAAGTTTGAGAAGTGCAGTCCGAGGTTTTTCGAGTTTGCAGCCATCGCAGAATATCATTGAGCCGGATGAAAAGCTGAGAAAGACACTCGATGACTTCAAAGCAACAAGTATGTCATGCTCCAACTTGAAACCCTAGTACTTACTTTTTCGCAGTCCGACCATCGGCCTGGTATAGGCTCGACAACACATGGAATGTCGACAAGATAACGACCGGTACTGCTGGGCAAAGGATTGAACTGTTTGGCTATATCAGTACGCGGAGAGATGTCAACAAAAAGCTCTCGTTCACTATGCTTCGCAACAAGAATCAGACATCTTGCATCCAACTGGTCTCCACGTCCAACACCGATGGCGAAGAATCAGATGCGCATTCTCGCATACGGTCGCTAAGAGAATGGACCCCTGTGATCGTGCGAGGACAACTCATGAACCGCCAGCCAGCCAAGGACGACAGATACCTCGGTATGGAGTTGGTCAACACTCGAGAGATCGCGGTGCAGCATGTTGAGCCCCTCAACGATATCCCGAACGACATCATCATCAAAGAGGAGACGGTGTTTGGCCCAGATCAGCGACATTTGCAACTACGCACAGACCACCAATTGCGGTCGAACATCATCATGCGATCCGAGGCCATGAACAGAGCGAGACTGCACCTGACGGCTATTGACTGGAAAGAGATTGAAACCCCCATACTCTTCAAATCGACACCCGAAGGTGCGCGGGAGTTTCTTGTGCCAACACGTCAGAAAGGACTGGCGTATGCGCTGCCGCAGAGCCCACAGCAGTACAAGCAGATTCTCATGGCTTCCGGCTTCACGAAGTACTTCCAATTTGCGCGATGTTTCCGCGACGAGGATCTGAGGGCTGATCGACAGCCCGAGTTCACTCAGGTCCGTAGCACTACATGCTTGTTCGAGACGTTGGCTAACAGCGGTGACAGCTCGATATGGAGATGTCCTTTGCTGACGAGGAATATATCATGGCTGAGACCGAGAAGCTGCTGAAGGAGCTTTGGCTTGAAGTACCCAAGCACGGGAATACCCCTAGTACATTTCCGCGCATGACTTACCGGGAGGCAATGGCTTCCTATGGGTCTGACAAGCCCGATTTGCGGTTCAAAGCAAAGGTAAATCTCGCTGCTGCAAAAACCTTCGATGTGTAACGCTGATAGCAAATAGATACATGACATTACCCAATACCTAACCGCAGACCTAATCGGCAAGATCACTCCTCTACAAGACCCGGCTATTGACGCCTTCAAGCTATCCATCTCCACAGACCCCAAGATAACCCGGAAGTTCATCGCCGGTTTCCTTGACAGCCCAGATGGCAAACCATACCTCGAGAACACCGACGGTCAACCCGGTGTCTTCGTCGGCGATTTTTCCCAGCCTATGCACGGTCTCGGCCCCCTAGGCTACCAATACGCAATGGAAGGTCCCGAAGCCCTCGCCATCGAAAGTGGCGACCTCCTCATCCTGCAAGCACGTCCTAATATCCCTCTTTCTGGCGGTTCTACCGTCCTCGGAAACCTGCGCCTTGCTCTGCACAAAGCAGCGATAGCCCAGGGCCTCATAGACGCCCCCGCAAAGAACGACTACCAGTTTGTTTGGATAACAGACTTCCCCTTGTTCACGCCATCGAGCGACAGTGAACCAGGTCAAGGCGGTACAGCAGGCTTTTCATCAACGCACCATCCCTTCACCGCGCCTAAAAGCCCCGCCGACGTCGAACTCCTGCTCACATCCCCTTCCTCCGCCGTAGCAGCACACTACGACATCGTGGTCAATGGCATCGAACTCGGTGGCGGCAGTCGCCGTATCCATAGCGCCGCCATGCAAGAGTTTATTTTCCGCGACATTCTCAAAATGAAGCCTGAACGTATTGAGGACTTTAGACACTTGCTCGATGTGCTGAGGAGTGGATGTCCGCCGCATGCGGGCATTGCGCTGGGCTGGGATAGACTGATGGCGGTGATGTGCGGCAGGGAGAGCGTGAGGGATGTCATTGCGTTCCCGAAGAGTGGGAGGGGCGAGGATATGCTGGTTAAGAGTCCGAATCGCATGACGGAGGAACAGCTAGAGACGTATCATTTGAGTGTCAAGGAATAAGGAAAAGGGGTTTAGAGTAAGAGTCGTGGAGGGAAAGAATGTATGATATGTGCTAGTTTGCTTTGATTGTTGAGACTGCATGTTTGGCGTTTACGTTCTGCAACCAAATAGGATTCGCAGAATAAACTCCAAGAGTGACGTTATCTTGAAAGTTTCTCGCCGCTTCCTCGGTGCATCTACCGTAACTTCAGCACCGTTGATTAACTTTCTTTTCCTTAAGCCACTCACTTCTGTCAGACCACATACCTCATACCTAGCTTACACACCATACCCCATGCCCCTCATAATCGCCTTGCCCTCCTCGACATCATCGTCGTTGTGAAGCCTGAGGCCGTATGACTCGAGGAAGGCTTTGAAGTTGTCGAAGCCAGCGTCCTTGGCTGCGGCGTGCGTGCCCGTGATGCTAGACTTGGAGGTGTTGGAGGACATGTCGATGTTGATTTGCGTGATTTGCGGTACGGTTTAAAGAGAGAATTGAGTGGGATTGCGCTTGGGTTCGGACACGAGGTAGTCGTGACAAGTTTGGATTGAGACTGAAACTGACTTCGAAGCAGGAGTTTAAGTTGGTTGATGTGGTCGATGATGAGCGCGCTGGTGGGTGAAAGAGATATGAGGGGAAACGAGGGGGAGCTTGGAGGTTATATAGTGGGGCTTAGGCAAAAGGTCCATGCCCATGTGACTACGCGAAGTAGCGCGTGGTGCTGTTTTACGGGTTATGAGTGCTTCATTTTAATCAAGGTGGATTGGGAGGCTTGCGATCATTTATGCAAATGACTGTGTATATTGTCTTCGCTTCACGACAGTGCTGTTTTTCACATATATGCAGATTGGAGCAAATGATTGCGCAGCAAAGCGCTGAAGCTACGCGCGATGCCGTCTAAGACTCTTCGGGTTTCTTTGGGTCATCACAGATCGTATGGATGGGCAGAGTAGGAGTTTGCATCTCAACAGCGAGCTTTAGCTTTAATCAATGATTGCATTCTGATTGCCTAGACATTCCACGCCAATGTAAAACAAAAAGGCAAAGACTATTTGGACGCGTAATAAAGTTATTTGGACGTGTAATAAAGTTACTTGGACGTGTAATAAAGTTATTTGGACGCGTAGTCTGAGATAAACACAGTGATCTCATGTACCCGTGTTGGCGCCATGCTAGCCCCCGGCTGCACGCAGATACTGTATTTGTTCAGATGGCATCTGATATTCCTCTGATTGTTGATTGATTCTGCCGGAAGACAGCTAATCTGAGCGACATCCATGTAGTGACCGCCCACATTGTGTTACGATCCAGCCGACGCAGATACAACGGGCGAGGCCCCTTCCATATGGACGGCCAATGGGGTTGTCCAAGGCGGACAGGCGACTGTGCCGCATGCGCTCTAACGCTCATTGCTGAGCGCTCAACAACGAGCATGTCAGTGCTTACCAGAACAGGTAAGCAGTCATTGATGACCACCGGATGACTGGCTGTCAAAGCCAGGATAATCAAGTGCTCATTGATGATTGCTCGTTGGTGATCGCTCATTAATGATCGCTCGTTGATGATCGCTCGTTGATGATCGCCCATTAATGATCGCTCATTGATGATTGCGCGATGACAATCGCTCATGGATGAGCGCTGGCTATCGAGCACAGCGCTTCGTCATTATGGACAGTCTATAGTATATATAAACAGCACTAAGAGGCCCTTATGGCTCGAGGTGTTCAACTCATCAAGTGAAAGCAATACTACTGTTCTATCTACTGCATTTGCATCGTCCCTCCCCTTTGATACGCTTTGCAGAGAGCCCCCCCCCTTCTACTGCCTAAGTATCACTCCCCGATCCTGACCCCGCTCATCCCAGAGAACCAACCTTGCATTCCCCCGACTACGTACCATACATCTAGCCTTCCAGCTTTGGTCGTACCCTCCAGTCGGACGGACCCTCACACATTGTATATCTCAAGTTCCCTTCATTTAGCAGCCGCACCATACCACAACTACACGTTGCGATAACATGAAATTACAGAATACTTGTTGCACCTACCTCAAATATCATGGTTTAAATTTGCATTCAATTTGGTGTAGTAGTTGTGGAGTTATAGCGTGTTGTTGTGAATACAGCCTTGGAACAAGATAACTGTTGGTAGGCTCTGTACGATCGTACGGGTGAGAACGGTAAACGTATGATTCTTCTGTATATTGTTCTGTCTTGCTATGAATGTGGGTGCGGAGATCTATATACTGCTTCGGTGCGGGGTTGCCAGTTGGACCGAAGTAGGATCGAGGCGCAACAGGATGTGTATACCGACAATAACTAAGCCAACCTGACTTTGATGTTTACTGGCATCGGAGAAACCCTATCCTATCATAGCGCCAATGTGGGTACATGAGATCACTGTGTTTATCTCAGACTACGCGTCCAAATAACTTTATTACGCGTCCAAATAGTCTTTGCCAACAAGAATCCCCATGTTTTCCACTTAAGTGTCGACCATGAAGTCAAAGTGACTGGTAGTGACGGAACCGTGGATAAAATACGAAGAAAGTCTAATAACGAATGTATTGTTTATTACTAGCCACTCTTCAGGCCCGCTCTTTGTATTCAGTTATCGGGCATTACAGCAGAGAGATGGACGATAGCCCCAAGGTGCGATGAGAACTTTACCGTACGATTTTTTGGGAACGTGGACGAGGGGAGGAAGTCTAAAGTTGGTGTTGTGGAGCCTACTCGGATCGTCCCTGCTGCCGCCAGCTAGCTTTGACGGCCAAATATCCAGTTCACATATCTCGATGCTACATTGCGCTAGACAGCCGCTTGCTGAGGTCGTATATGTGTGGGTATTAGGCAATGGGGATGTTGGATCGTTGGGGCTGTGAGTTGACGTTTTCGAGTCAAATCTACTGTTTTAGACGTCCGAACAATATCCGGTTCGTTCGAATCCGAAATTGGCCTCCACAAGATAGTAATGATGGAACCTAGGCTATCTCCAAAGAAATTTTGTCGAAGTAGATTGAGGGATTATGGTTGGCATGGAGAACTGCAGAACAGACACCACATACGTCATAGCGCGTCTTTGCACGAGACGTCGATGCATGGCTTGCATTCACCCTCTCAACACTAAAATGGGATACTGTAGTACGGAGGGAGTGCGTAATATGCTGGACATGATGTCAACTCTCTGCAACTCACAGGACGACAGCAAGCCCGAACATTATCATGATCAGTTCGCTTCGCCTAACTATAACGGCACCTTTCCTTGACGATGATGATGAAGGACCTCAAAAATGTCGCGTCTGGCCCTACCTTGGTGGAAAGGCCAAGTAAGATGGTCAAGGTCGCGGATGCCAGCATGATCAAATTGCTAACTGCGGCAGTCACCCGTGGAGATGGTGCGTTCGCGCCGCGAATTGTACCAGAACCTAGTGTGATCTGCGGCTGCACAGGATCGCGCACTTCTCCAGATTCGTTGCTGGTCGCGGAAGCAATCCGAGAGATGATGTCCAACAACAGACTACTCCTCACCGTCCGTTGCGGAGCTGCTGTTGGCCGCTCTATGTCCCCCTCACTTCCTGGTGCCTTGTCAATCCATGGTATTGCAATTCTTGTCTCTACCTCGATGATTGTCGACCGTCTCGTTACTATCACTCGATCGGGTTGCGTACGGGCGCGAGGTCATGCACGTTGTTCTCCTCCCAGTCCTAACCTGACGCCGTAGGAGGCTCAGTATGTGATTGATAAGCCAGCAGGTTCTGGGATCAGGATGTAGCATACAATCACCCTCCAGAAGCTCGTTATCCTCCCCATGCTCCGAGTCTGACAGCTCGTGTATTCTTGGCGCGTCCGATAGAAAGGTCGAGCATATATGTGGCTTTTGCTCGTACATAGGTCTCTGTCTGGCGGTAAACTATTTATGGGACCAGGAGCCTTCGATATGGTCGCATACGTAGGGACGCCGAAGTAGCGGTTTGAGCAAGAGGAGCGTGAGGAGCTCTGGCGGAAAGTGCATGTTGCGGTGCGAGTTTGGTGCGATGAGCACCATCAAGGGTGAGGATGAAGAAAGCAGGAAATATTATGTTCCCTCAAATGAAACCCTTTCCCTCCAACGAAACCCAAATCATCCTGTTCGCGTGTCGTGCGGGAAGCTTCATCGTGCTAGCGGTCATATGCCAAGATCTTTATGGCTTTGTTTTTCTCCGCGTTCTCCGCGCATCGTCATCCGTCTTCTCCGCAATACCGAATCCGAATCTTCGATCGCAGAGCCCGCAATGCTCCTTTGTCAATGACAGCTCCAGCAACTATGCCTTCCGGGACGTGTGGA
>ML976039.1:14247-45380 GCA_010015635.1 Clathrospora elynae
AAAACTTCAGTAAAAAAACAGGAAGTCCAAAGAAGGTTTAGAAACTTGTGACACTGATAGCAAAAGAATAATGCATTAGCGGTCACTTTATCCTTAGAACATCTGCCTCTAAACCCACTTCTAGCATTTGGTCTGCTGCTTGTGGACCCCAATAACTCTGCAACCGGAATATAAGTGATCAATACCATACCTGACCCATATGTATGGAAAAAATATCAATGCCGAATATGTACATCTTGCGACGAGGGCTAGAGCATTCTCATCGAGCCCGACTACGATCGCCCGGACCCGAGCCTTGCCTGCTAGCATCAGGGCCTATGTAAGGAATAGTAACATCAACAGCTTAGCTGTGTTCGCATTAGCTTTATCTTGGCTAGTCGCAAATCGACAGTCAAGATTAATGACCGTGTCTGGAAAGCCACAATATCCAGGGTCTAAGCCCACGGGTTTCAGAAAGGATGAAGGACCACGATGAAGGTCGGGTACTAAAGAGAGACGTGGTGCGCTGCGAATATGCGTGTGATCAGATGTTGGTAGTGACACAGGAGCAAGCCACCGGGTTATACTACGTGTAAAGTCGTACCACACCGTCGATATTAAGACAGAAACGGGCACCATCTATAACAAGCCCTCTCACGCAACGCTGGGCGATATAATTAGCGTTGGGGATTTAAGGTTTTTAATGATCCCTACCAATCAACTAATATAAGCGAAGCATCATCCGCCTCCACGTTACAGAGCAGTCGGGTAAAAGGCATATAGATAGATCTTACAGGTAGTGCGACTGAGTTCAGCTTAATCCGCGTTTTTGGATACGCAATGTGGTCGAAGATGATGCACGATGTCGTGCACTCGACATATGGGCTAAATGGGTGCGCAAAGGTTCAGCCTGAGAAACCAGCCCTAAGTTGCGAACTTCGGACCCGGTACCCAGTACTTCATATTCAAGCACGCGATCTGCAGCGGAACACGAGTGAGAGTGATGATTCCCGGGTGGATCCCCGAGTGAAAGTAAGCCTGAGCTTCCCTGCAGGCGATCTGGCGCTCATACGCTGAGCGACATCACGAGATGAGTGCACCTTACCCCTTTAGATCAGGGTCCAGGGCTTCAATGTTGGAGACCTGTCTCCTCCGGAGCACTTCTACAGCACCGGCGTCAATCCAAGCTTCTACTGCATCGAACACATCATTGTCTCCGAGGTGGCAGCGCATGCCTCGGAAACTGCGACTTAGGACTAAGGTGAACTCACGTCTCGCAAGCGCCAGTGGATCTGCCGCACACGGTGGGTGCAGCAATTTGGGTGAATAGTCACAATTTTCCAGCCTTGCGCTGAATGTGATTTGATATAACACGCCTCTGCTTTCAGCGTTTCAGTACCCAGCATTTCTGGACATGAGAGACGGCTGAGCATGTTTTTCATTGTCTCTTTCGCGCAGGCGGATGGCCCAATCTGGGGTGTTACATCGGGGACTTAACCGGCCTCATAGTCAGCCCGATCCGCTTGAGATCCGCTCTTAGTCTTATATGCATATGTTCTGTTCGCGCAGGAGGGACAGCGCGGCGGAGGCTTATCCGCTTATACTGCACACTCGAACGCGTTTCATGACTTGAATCAACTGTATGCGGCGCTTCTTCATTTTTGTCTCGTTCAGTCACAGCCTACTCCAGAGTGGTTTGCGGGTTTTTAGTCAAGGTATCATTACCCATCCCCGTCACCCAACTTTTATCTCGAATGAATACGACTTCCACCACCAGTGCTCTCCAAATCTGCAGTACAAGCTCGGTACTCCGAGCGGCGTCTCTTAGGCCTTCGAATAGAAACATCACTTCCGACCAGCTTCGTCTTCTAAGCCTCTATTGATCGACTACGCCGAGCACTCATATTACCGCCGACGCTTATATTCTTACCACTATGGATGCAGACAAGCGTTTTGCGAAAGCTCTGGAGGCAGCCAAAGATGCTCTCCAGCATTTGTCAATGTCGCTGGACTTCGGGTGCCTTGACTGCACACACATTGACAGGCTGCTTGGACGCGTAGTAGACCTACCAACCGAGGGAAACCAGAGAAACAGCAGAAGAAACCTACTTGTAATACGACAGTGGATGATCACGGAAGGTCCTGGTGTTGTGCTACTGGAGGTCTTGGGACAGCTGTACTGGCGATTGGGGGAGCTCAACAGCAAGCAGTTTGAGAAATTCAAAACGACTCTCCAGCAGCAGCAACCATACCTTTCCTTGATTCAAGACGCCGGTGCCGTAGCGCTGGTGATACAACGCATTCGAAACATTCAGAGATCAAAGGCAGACGCGTGTCAAGACTTCCTGTGCGAGCTGTCGGATCTTAGCGGTATGAGTGGTAAGTGTTCTCAGCAATTAATGTGCATATGGTCCACTAATTCAGCTAGTCGACTCACCAATGACTGAAATGGATGTGCTGATAACGAACCCGAGCAGTCCATTTACTCCACAATCAACTCACTCTCAGGACAGCAACTCTTCGCAAGAATCCGAGTCCACGAGTCTCATCAAATACGTTCCATCGAGCACTACATGGGGCGGAGATATGGAGCAGATCCTCACCGACTTCTACATCAACGGCATTTGCCCAGGTCGCACCGTTGCGAGGCAGTCGAACACTTACATATCACTGTTACGGACGGCGAAGACCTGTTTGAGCACAAGATACGCCCTGTTAAGCCTTGCGGCTTCCTATATTTCCGAGCATCTTCCTGGACAGAAAGAAACGTACAATCAAGCCGAGCTGTATTACTCTACGCAAGCACTGAAAGCCTTAGCAGCCCAGATCAATAACAAGGAAAACCCCGATGGTGCTCTTGCTACCAGCATGCTACTGATGCATCATGGCGCGATTAACCAGGAGTACTCATCTATATGTTGGTCGTGTCATGCCAACATCTTCGACGCTATCCCATCTGAATTCATTGACCAACACTCAGGCCCGGCACTCTTCATTCGTACGCAATTTGTCCTAGCTCGTACAGCACAATCGTCTCACAAATTGCAAAGTGCGCAAATCCGTTCATTCGAAACCAAGAATTGGCTCGAGGGTGTTCCGACCACCGAAGCCTTGCAAGTATGCGGCACGCTGGGTTTCGCGCCTCAGCTACTCTTCTTCATCTCTTCTATAACCTCACTCGCGATGAATCCCAACACGCCAAGCAAGGCGGTGTACGCTCAGCTGCAAGAGACGCAGCTCCAAAACTTGAAGCAGTGGACTGCGGAGCTACAAGGGCCGGAGCAAGACGTTCTACTCGCTACAGCTGAGTCGTTCCGCCTTGCAGCGCTCATCTACCTGCGCTGCCGCCTCTACGGGTGAGTCGCTCCATATCATACACGGTATATATTCGCTTACACATAACCAGACTCACTCGTTTCCATCCTTCCGTGATCGAACTCTCCGACGCTTTGCACGCCGTTCTCCACTCGCTGCCCGTCAAAGGCGCTCTCTACACGGCCACCTATCCCGTCTGGCCCGTATTCATCGCTGCCGTTACTGCGAACTCTGACAAACGCGACTGTCTATATCAACGCGTTGTGCCGATTCGGGAAGGCGACAAGAACACGCTTTCGGCTGTGCTGAAGCGCGTAAGCGGTATACGTACCTGGCTGGCCAACCAGGACGCTAGCTGCCAGCGCCGGCACGGCTGGTGGGATGAGATGTTGAGCCCCAGCAGCAGCACAATGGCACTGGGAGTGAACATGTTGTGCTTAGGCTGAAAGAACAAGCAGCTGTAGATCATGCCTGTCACACCCACCGGCTCCGATCGACATAGTACACCCTCTCGACACTCCTCTACCACGATCACCACTTTTCTCTCTTCATACCCTCCACTAAACCGTTTTATTCTTCTATTTATACCCTCAATTGTGTCATGCTTTAGCGTTGCTTTCCCGCGGTTGACTTCATCGGTCGGCTTTATTTATCTCTACGTCCAGCGATTCAGCGTGCATAGCGTCTCCTTCAACGTCATATAGATCACGCTGTCATGTATCCTGATTCCCCTGTTGAGCATATTAAATTATTCCGGGTTTAATTGGATTTGGTGATGTTACGGGTTAGCTGTCATTGTTTATATTGCCCTCCATGATGCATATGCTCTTTTCTAAATATAACCTATTATTCTCTTCACCACTGCCATTAGTGTCGCCTGTATTGTTCCGACGCTTCCTAGCAACTGATTCGTTCTCTCTTCCTGGATTGGTTTGGTGTCGGTGCTTGTCACACTTGCGACATTTCGCGGCTGATGGGTTGTGGAGTAGGAAACCGTCCATTGGTGCAGCGACGAGAGCACAGTGTCTGCAAACCCAACGATGAGTTTCTTCCAGTACTTGTTCATCTGGGAATTGACATTATGCTTTGGGCCTCAGACCCTTCGCAGTTGCAATACAGATCAGCACTTGGGTAGAAGTATCGAAGCTCTTCAGGCTCATCTCAACTAACTACGCCATTGTACCACCCAATAAACCACTTCGCTCGTCTCTTTTCGGTCCAAAACAAACCCTATGGCTTATCAAACCTTCATAGGTCCCCTAGTGATGAACCGCACCGCATCTCCATCTCTCTTTCGATCGCATAAAACGCATAGCCAATCTTCCTTCATCTCGCGCTTTGACAGAAACTCCACATTTGGACCGAATATCCTCTTCGCATGTGTTTTGGGGAGCATATTCGTACACTCCGCACATGATACTGCACTGATCGGGTTTATAGCTTCGGTGATTGGGCAGAAGAAATGCTCGATGGAATTATTGTCTCGACCTGATCCGCGCTCAGTACCGCAATTCCAACATTATGTGGCCATGGCCTCGTTGAGCTGGAAGCGCCCTTCATCTTCGATGGTGAGAGCGCAATTACGACAGGCCCAAGGGTGAGTGATCGGGCCAATGAGTTCATTCGCAGCGTACGAACACTGTCTCTTTGCCCAGACGTAATGCTATCAGCATCGCAGAACTTCTGGCTGATCGGAGCAATGAGGCCGTGCTAAGTACAAAGCCACCAGTGATCATCATTATTGGCGTGTTCGGGCTGCGGATATGAAAGCAGCGGGCGGAACGCGTCTGCGAGGGTGCCGTGTCTGGTCGTCGAAGCATTTTGATCTTCCATGGTGTGTGAAGCAGTGCATGTCTCATGTTACATAAAAATCCTTCTGAGTTTGCTATAAAACACCTGGCAGACTCATGCTTGTGATAAAGCAGTGTACTCATGCCATCGTGGATGTAGATGTGGGAGTGATTGTGCTTCTTACGGGCGGCTTGCTATCATCGGGAGTTTGCCCAGATGACTGCCTCATGTGAACTGAGATGCGGGCTCGCATCTGCACAGAAAATGTATTTTGAGGCGTTTTAGGATGTGATATTGCTCAGTCCCTTGGTGGTCCTCAGAAAGCGCCCAGTTGCTTGATGAGAAGCGGTTCCATTAAGGAAGCCGAAAAGTGAGTAGCTGGAGTTGTGGTCCTGTTCGAAGAAAGGGTGGTCAAGTCTTGTATACCGTACCAATGACCCGTAGTAACTTAGAGGTCAACATGCAATGACACAGAGATGTGAGGAGTCAAGGTGGAAGATGAAGACACGAGTAAACGCTCAGCACACCGAACAATGGATACATGTGGATTGACATACCCCCAGCAATAAATATGATACATTAGAGAAAAAGTGGATATGCTTATTCCATAAGACTCTATCTGCGTGGTATCCAACGTCAAAGACGCCAGCGCGCCCGTACTCCAAAGAGTCCTATCCTATCCTATCCATCACATGACGCGCAGTACCCAACGACAAGCGACGCCGAAACGACCACTATGCAAAACAAAAGAATCAAACGCTAAGCTCTCACTGCCATAAAACAATGCTCTTATCCAATCTCCGCAAATGTTACAAAAATGCCGGGGTTAAAATGTCCCTGTTCCAAGGATTCGACGGATTCTACTCGCCGTTAACTTGCTCGACAGCGTTGCCGTTACTGCGATCGGCGCCCATGTACCGCTGCATGTAGGTGATATAGTCGAACTTGGCTATCTCGCGGTCTTCTTGCATGTCTGGGCCTTTGTGCTCGGGCATGGTGGAAAGGAGGTCTTCGATGACCTCGTCTGGGACGAGGGAGTGGCGGAGGTCAAGTTCTGTGACGTATGGCTATGTATGTGTTAGTATGTGGAGAGAGAAGGAAGAGTTGGAAGTGAACGAACCTTGCCATCAGCGACCTCCTTGAATGACTCGAAGACCTGTTCAGCTGTGTTCTGATCTTCCGTCTCGTCGACCATGAAGCGGATGAACTGCTCGAAGGTGACGTAGTCTTTGCCGGCGCTCGTCTCACGGAATCTTTGGTGCATTTCTTCTTCATCGTAGACTAGGCCCAGACTTGCCAAAGCGGCCGAGAACTCCAATTCGGCCAATGAGTTCGACAAGTCGCGATCGAAATGCCTGAAAACTGATTCAAACTCTTCTAATTGTATTGGTGTGAGGTTGGTCATGTTACGGGCAACCATCTGGTTCTCCAAGAAGGCCAGTTTCTTGGACACGGAGCTGCGCACCAGGCTCAGCTCATATTCCAACTCGTCGTATGTGTATGTGGTGAAGTCATTCTCTTCAATGTTTGCTTCGGCGCATTGCTCGTCGATTGAAGCAATGAGATTCAAGTATTCGTCTAACGGCGCAAGCGACTTGCTGATTTCTTTCGTGTGCTCCAGTTGGTCATCGACGTCGCCTTCCAGAGCAGATATTGATGTCGATAAAGTATTAAGGGCGAGCGCAAAGTCGTTCGCTTTGTCGGCAAAGGATTTCCTCAGAGCGTTCTTGATGTCTCTGATAGTCTCGTTGATGACTTGGGAGCGTTGCCGCTCAGCCTTCATCAGGCCCGTCCATGCTGTGTCCAGTGCTTCGATGCTCAGGTCGGCCGGAGGATTGTATGGCCGCAATCGATATGTCGCCAACTTCGTCCGCACGTTACCCAGCAGTCCCGTCAGGTCGGACTTCTCGGCAACCCAAGTCCGCTTGCTCTTACGCTTCCAAGCCGTGAACTCTGCCGACTGGTTCCTCGCGTCTGTGTATGTGCCGTCGAACTTGGCCTCCTCCCACTGCATGCGCTGCTTAGCGATCTGCTCCAGGAGTTCGCGCATGCGCCGCTCGAAGTCGTTTTGCATCTGCCACGCGCCCTGCATGTTCGCCACAAACTTCTCCACCCGGCGGCCGGCGTTCTCCACCCGCTCCATCTGCGAGAAGGCGTGGAACCAGTAAGCGATGTACGTCATGAGCGAGCGCTCGTCGGGCTTCGCCACATCGCACACGTCCTCGACGTCGAGCAGGTCGGGGATGCCGATCTCCTTGGAGGCGAGGTCGAAGGCGAGCTGCATGTTTCCGCGGTGGTCGCTCTTGTCGAGGCTGTCGTAGTCAATGAGGTCGGGGCGGTGGATGTCGAGCAGGGCGCAGCTATCACGTGTTAGGCACACGTCGGCCAGTCATGGTGCATACTCACAAGGCCAGCCCGTTATTCCAGCTGGTCGAGAAGTCGCGCACCTCGACTTCATCGTAGCACGCCGTCTTCCGCTGACACCACAGCAGCAGGCCCTCCTTGGCACTCAGCCCCTCCTCGTTGATGTCGCTAATGGTGAAGCGCAGAATCAGGGTCCAGATCAGGCCCAGGATGATCTTGCTGTTACCGTCCACCACGTCCTCGGCGCCGGTGTTGGTCAGCTGGATACGCCGGCTGCGGATGAAGTCCAGCGACTTGTTGACATTCTCAAACTTCTGCACGCGCAACTTCGGACGCGAGGCATAGCGGCCGAGTGACTCATTGCTGAGGATTTCGAGGAGGTGGATGAGGATGATCTGCAGCGGGTCAGCGACTCCATGTGGGGAGGGGGAGGGCCAGGAGGGGCACGCACGCCGTCAGAGAGGTCAGTAATCAGGTCGTTGATCTCGACCTCCCGGCTCTTGAGCTTGCTGTTCAGCCTGCAGCGGCGCGGTTAGCAGCGTGTCACCCCCAGTAGCGGGGGGAGGCGCACCATTTGGTGAATGTCTTCTGCTGGACCTTGACCCATTGCTGTTCAAGCGGAGCCATGGCTAGCGTGCATCAGGACCGTCGCATGTACTGGGCGCATGCGGGTAGGAATACGACAGGTATCTAATGTGGCTATGGAATGCGTGCGGGCGATTGCGGTCGTCGTCGTGCGTTCGCCAGCCAAAACAATGAATGGCGGACTGCGGGCGCGGACTCGGCTGTCGCTGCGTCCCTTGTTTGGTGGCGGGGCCCCTGGATCGACGTGACCACAATGGACGGGCACTGGCAATATCACACTCGCCTTCCACTCTTCGTCAAATACGCGATATCGATACTGTCGGAGAAGAGCGAGGTGCAGCGCGGGCTCTCCAATGCCTTGTTTGCCCTGTCGTCTCCACCTGCCTCGTGGAGCATGTGAACTTGGTCAATGTGCGTGCGGTGACTGCTTCTCCATTCACCACTCGCCATTGCCTGCCTCATGGCTGCAGACGTGTCTGAGATTGCCGCATCACTGCCCTATCATGAGCCCGCCATTGTCAACATCTTAGTCCTGACGTCTTTGCTGCTCCTGCTCAATGTCATCAACGTTGCGCTCGACAGAGTACTGTACTGCGGGTTGCTAGGTCAGGTACTCATTGGCATTGCATGGGGCACTCCAGGCGCGAAATGGCTGTCCGTAAGCATGGAAGAGACGATCGTCCAATTGGGCTACCTAGGTCTGATCCTGCTTGTATATGAAGGTTTGTTCATATCATAACTTTTCATCTCGTATTAGAAGCGATGACGTCGGTCAATCTCTCAAAGGCAGTCACGACCACCCAAGCCGTCTCATGGACGCGACAAGAGCAAGACCTCAACCCTTGCTAACGCTTCTCAGGCGGTCTACATACATCCTTCCAATCTCTCAAAGCCAATCTGCTGCTCTCATCAGGTGTCGCTCTCACCGGCATCGCTGTTCCCATTGGCCTCTCATACACACTGCAAAGACTCCTCGATGCCACTCCGGTACAGGCTTTTGCTGCAGGCGCCGCATTATGCTCCACCAGCCTGGGAACCACCTTCACAGTTCTGACGTCCAGCGGCCTGGCATCCTCCCGACTTGGTGTCGTCCTCACAAGCGCAGCCATGATGGATGATGTTGTCGGACTGGTCATGGTGCAGGTCATCTGGAACCTGGGTGACGATAGCTTCAGCTGGGTCACTGTCGTTCGACCTGTTCTCGTATCCGTCGCTTTTGCTGTCATTGTTCCCCTTGTTTGTCTGCTCATCGCGAGGCCCCTCACGCTCTGGTCGAACTCGTGCCGCGAAGCCCATCCGACCGCAGATATCAACGGGTTGCTACAGAGAACACAAACAGCCTTCACGATACATACACTGCTTCTGATTGGTCTCGTGACAGGTGCTAGTTATGCCGGCACGTCGAACCTGTTTGCCGCTTACATTGTAGGCGCTGCTATCAGTTGGTGGGACTCTGAGGTGCCTCATCCTAGCTTCAATACAGGCGTTACGGTCGAAGAGAAGACTACAAACCCTGCTTCTGCCTCTCAAGACGCTACGTCCGCGACAAGCAGCGTGCCCGTCGAGAAAGACAGTGCAGGGCCCTCTTCGATGTTGAGCAACGAGGAGAACAGCGATCAAACATGCGGCTCGGTGGTATACCAGCACTACTACCACCCCGCCGTCTCCAAGATACTACAGCCATTCTTCTTTGCGTCAGTCGGCTTCTCCATACCTATCACACGCATGTTCAAGGGTGCGATCGTCTGGCGAGGAATCGTATACACCGTCCTGATGACATTTGGGAAGCTGGTCTGTGGTCTCTGGCTCGTTCGACTCTCACCTCTGCCTGGAAATGGAGCACTCAGCCGGCTTTTGTTCCAGGTGAAGCATCCCTCAGTACCGCACTTGTGGGGAAAGAACAACCATACAGCATCGACCTCCCAGGTACAAGCTCCCACAGAACCACGTTCACGAAATCCACCATTGAACGCCACAAACAGCGAGACACGAAAACCCTTCTCGCTCTACCCGGCGCTCATTTTAGCCCTCGCCATGTGCGCTCGTGGGGAGATTGGCTTCCTAGTATCTAGTATCGCTGAATCTAACGGCGTCTTCTCAGGATCCGGAGAAGCCTCAGACCAGCCGTCCGACATCTTCCTGGTTGTGACCTGGGCGATAGTCCTCTGTACCATCATTGGGCCTCTTGGTGTTGGTCTTTCAGTTCGCAGGATGAGACAGGTCCAGGACCGCAAGAATAAGCAACAGGAGGGTGCTAGGAGAGACGTATTGGGATTTTGGGGTGTAGAGTAACTATGTCTGCAGTTGCTCCATATCGTCATGAAGTGCATCGACGACAGATGCTGAGCAGGGATGATCGCTATGTCTTGGATGCGGGCGCGGCCCATTGAGGATGGAAACACAATGGACAACATTGTGCCGAAATACCGAGCGGTTGATGAAACAACAGGGCACGTGACGTCACGGTCGCGTGTCATGGATGGAATTTGAGTGGTTGCGCATAGTCTGAAGACGGGCGGAGATTTGACATTGTTGACACATGCTTTTCGTTTAGTTGAACTGCTCCTTGAACGGCCGGGCAGCCACAAAGCATAGTGGGCGGGACGGTTTCTATATCTGCACATGTGGCGGCTATAGAATGCCTCTGGTGCAACCTAGAAGCGTTTCAGACGTTGACTTGATTCAGAGGGCTGCGTGTCTGAAACGCTGAACGCGGTCTTGTACAGCCGCCGGGCGATCAGCGGCCCATCGCGCGTACTTCCGCATGCGCTCGCTGGGCTCTCTACATGAAATCCTGCTACTAACAGTCTCCCCCCTTCTTTTCCAAGCCACCAATAGCTACACACCGCGGACATTACTGGTGCGGATGTGTTACTTTCAGGGATCATCTCCGGGAGTCAGCGAGTCACGTGAAAATCTTCCATTTTTAGCGCGCCATCATTGGAGCACCCCCGTACGCCAACCAGGAGAACGGGCCCCACTAAAGACACCACTGCAGCCGTACCAGACACCAGCACGCTCTCGCCCTCCCTCGACCGAAAACCTGCTGTCCACCCTTATTTAGCAGTTCGTCCATGTGCAATATCTGCTGCGTATAATCCGGTGCGACATTGCAATTTGGATTGGCAGCGGCTGCCCGCTTTCATACTGCACCTCCGCTGTACTGCGGCCCGACGTCTCGCAGCGCAGCTTGCTCCACGCGAGACTCACCTGGGACCGTGACCTCTTCGCCACCACTCCTGGGGCTTCTTTCCATTTCAGAAGGCCTCTATCGTCGCTGAACCTCGTCCCGCCACTCGCTCACTTCACGAAGACGGTTCGCCCCGCTACTCACTGCATCTACCATTGGAGGCAGCAACGCGCCCACGAGCTTATTGTACCCGCCCAGTGGCTGCTGCAGCTATTGTGTGAATGACTGTTTGCCCACGTAAGTATTTCAACCCTTTGCCCCCTGCCTTGGCCTTCGTTTTCGCTGCAAACCGCACCCTTGACACCCCGACCCTACAACAGCGGTACCTGGCACTGTCAACCCGTCTGTCACCGCCCACGCCCCCGGCTAACCACGGTACCTCAGCATGTACTCGCGCGACCAGTTCATGAACCCCGGCCCCGCACCACGACCGCCCGCAGACCGCCCCCGCCTCGCCCTCACCCCCAACACCAGCAGTAATCTGCCCGGCAACCTAGCCGGCCTCAGTCTGCAGTCTTCTGCCTACAACAACAGCTCGCAAATGTCACTCGTACGCACACACTCGGAGCGGGCCCTCTCGTCGACGGCCGTGGTCAAGGAGGGCATGGTTAAGGTCAAGGACGAGGGCCTCTTCAAGTCCTTTGTCTGGGCAGACCGATGGCTGGTCCTGCGCGAGTTCGAGCTTAACTTCTTCAAGAGCGCGAATGCGTCGAAAGTGTCCAACACGATCCAGTTGCGAGACATCCTGGGCGTCGAACGGTCGGACACGCAGCCGTTGTCGTTCGAGATCACCCGCGCACTCAACTCCAGCAAGGGCTCTTCCCCACCTCGCGACGGGCCCACCAAGATCATCACATGCAAAGTCGAGACGGACGACGACGTCTACTCATGGATCGACAGCATATACCAGCGCTGTCCCAGCATGGGCGGCGTCAGCAATCCCACCAACTTCACACACAGGGTACATGTAGGCTTCGATCCCAACAGCGGCGCTTTCGTTGGTCTGCCGGTCGAGTGGGAGAAGCTCCTCACCGCATCTGCGCTCACTAAAGACGACTACGCGAAGAATCCCAAGGCTGTCCTCGAGGTTCTGGAGTTCTATACCGAGAAGCTTGTCAAACGATCCGAGGACCCCCAGCAATACCCCAGTCTTACTCCGACCCCGTCCGCGAGCGCCGGGATGGAGAAGCAGCTTGGGTACGGCGGCAATTCCGTTGCGCCCCCACGCCCCGCTCCTCCAGGCGCGTACCAGCGAAACGACAGCTACAGCCTCGGCCGCCAGGACAATCCACCGGGAGCCGGCTATGGCGCCCAACCGAACGGTACATCGCAACAGGACCGCTATGATCAGGAGAGGCGGAGGCAGGAGGAGCAAGCACGCATGCAGCGCGAGCGTGACAGGCAACGCCAAGAGTTTGAGCGTCAACAACGCGATCGTGACGAGTTGGCCGCATACAATGCTTCGCTACCACAGAAGAAGCTTCCGCTGGCACAACAAGAGATCGGTGGCGGTGGCTTCAGTTCTCGAGATCCGAGCCCTTCAGGCCAACGGTACAACCCCAGTCGCGCAGCTCCATCTACCCCAGGAGCGACCAGGAATCAGCAGCAGCCACAGCAGCCTCCGGGATCACTACGCCAGATGGCTGCGCAACGTCCTGCACCTCCCGCTCCACAACAACAACCGGCTGCTCAACAGCAGCGGCCGCCTGTCCAGCCCAGCAGCAGCTACAAGGGCTCGAGCAACCAGGTCCCCCAAGTTCGGGCCGCCAACGGTCAGCCACAGCAGCAAAAGCAGTATCAAGGCTCATCTGCTGCCCCTAAGCCACTAAACGTTGCCAAGCCTTCCGGTGCTCCTGTCAGCGACGCAGTGAAGAAGGCCGAGCAGGCGCTCACGAGCAAGGCCAAAGAGGAGACCCCACGCAAGGATGTACGCATGTCTAGCATGTCCGAAAGTGAGGTTATGGCCAAGCTCCGGGAGGTCGTATCCAAGGAGAAGCCACTCGATTCGTACAACAAGCAAAAGAAAATTGGCCAAGGAGCTAGTGGTTCTGTGTACGTCGCTCGTATTCGTGAGGGCGCAACTTCGCCGACGGCAATAAGGATCTTGCAAGAGAACGGACCACGCGCTCAGGTCGCCATCAAGCAGATGGACCTTCGCAACCAGCCTCGCAAGGAGCTAATCGTCAACGAGATCATCGTTATGAAGGACAGCAAGCACCCCAACATTGTCAACTTCCTAGATGCTTTCCTGCAGGAAGAGCAATTCGAGCTTTGGGTAGTCATGGAATTTATGGAAGGCGGTGCTTTGACTGATGTCATTGACAACAATCCTTCCATCAGCGAAGACCAGATCGCCACTATTAGTTTCGAGGTAAGTACTATAGCCCATGATTGGAAGATACAAACTAACACCGCGTAGACCTGCAAAGGCCTGGAACACCTGCACAACCAGAACATCATCCATCGTGACATCAAGAGTGACAACGTTCTGCTCGACGGACGCGGCAACGTCAAGATCAGTACGTATCGCAATTAATCTCACATGATTGTGACCTGCTAACTTCCAACAGCCGATTTTGGCTTCTGCGCCAAGCTCACTGAACAACGCAGCAAGCGTGCCACCATGGTCGGAACCCCGTACTGGATGGCTCCAGAAGTCGTCAAGCAGAAAGAGTACGGCAACAAGGTTGACATCTGGTCTTTGGGTATCATGGCCATCGAGATGATCGAATCAGAACCACCATACCTCAATGAGGAACCGCTCAAGGCCCTATATCTCATCGCTACCAACGGTACTCCTCGTCTCAAGAAACCAGACAAGCTATCCAAGGAGCTCAAGGCGTTCTTGTCGGTTTGTCTCTGTGTCGATGTCAAATCACGAGCGAGTGCATCAGAGCTGATGAGCCACGACTTTCTCAAGAGTGGATGCAGTTTGGCAAGCTTGTCTCAGTTGCTAAACTTCAGGAAGAACGGCAGCCACTAAACTTTGGCTCCGAGGTTATGAGATTGATGGCGGGATTTGTCGTGACGCGTTCTGGACTTGATCGATACCCATTCCGTGTACATTTTCGCGATTATATCCAGCATTGGTCGGCTTTCATTCTATACCGAGCGACACATGATATACAATGACATTGAAAACGAGCGACGCGGCACTGTCCGAATAAGGATCTGCCCACGGGAATTTTGCGTTTCACTTGCTAGATGTGATGAGGCTTGTACAGTCATACCGTGATCTCTGTGTCTTCTACATTAGTATGGGGAAGTAGGCTAGGGGGATGACTGGGCATTTCTGAACAGATCGAAAGAACTCGGGGAAGGTACATCAGTGCTTGATCCTGCAAAGGAAAGTACCTTAGCTTAGTTGAATACCACGATACACATCATGGTACAGCTCTTCAAGAGGCGCTACTTTGGTTTTGGATACAGGCCAATACCTACTACCTTTGGGCTTTTTCGCCACGTGGCTTGGCACCACGTTTGTTCGGACATGACGTTTCAGATTTTCCCAAACTTCTTTTCGCATCATATCTTGTACTTTCAAAATGTCTGCAACGCAACGATATCATGGGCAGATGCTGGTTTTCGCGCGGTTTGAGTACTTTCAGGCATTCAGGCCCATAAAGAGTTCCATAATGTCTTGGCAGCGAATGGGATATCGATGGATTTATGAATGAGAAATTCACTACTCTCTACTGTGAGCATCCTTGTCTTTCATCGTTACCAAGTCTCTACACATGGTTTAGTTCTGGTTGAACAGTGTATTATTGTGGATATTGCAACAGTGCTTAGCACTTCCAAGTAGGTAGTGGAAGAAAGCATCATGTATCCTCTTTCACCATCCCATCTTCACTCCCCGTGCCCCATCTTCCGCGCGCGCTAAGACCACACTGAATAATCAGTGTGCAAACGTACACAGCGCTCACCAAAACTCTGCCTTTTGCCTTGCAGAACCTTTCCGCCAGCTTCGCTGTCACGTCCACCATCGCTGCTACATCCTCATCATGAATACCAGATACACCCTCAACATGAAGATCTTCGAAGCTACCGCCAGTGCCGCAACATGGATCGCGCATCCGATCGCCAAATCGCTCTCGTGCAGCACAAGGACGACCCGAACTACAGCACAGCATCAAAAGGTGAGAACTTCGGTTACTCAATCGGTGCACTACGGGACATACACATGGTCCAGGTCCGGATTCATACTTTAGCCCAAGGGGGGCAGATTAGGCTGGGCATCACATCGTTTGGCCTTGACGTTTATTTCTCCCTTCTCGATTCTGAGGAGTTGTTTATCCATAGTACCGGGCAAGATCGCAGCGGTTACTGTAAGAGACGGTGTGTGTCCAAGACCAACGAAGAGGAGAAGGAAACGTACGATGGTTTCTAGAGGTAATGGCGAAAGGTTGTAGAAGTCGAGATCGGCCTAGACAAACCAAGCTATAGACAACCAAGCTCTACACGGGAGAAAATTCTCAGCGCATAAAATAAGCCTTACACTGCTGCTGCTGCTGCTGCCTACGCTCACCAAACTCTTCGTATCGCTTGCCATGGATTTCCAAAACTCCCACAACATGTCGTTTCTTTTGGCCAGAGCAAGTCCCCCAAAAAGGCTACTAGACATTCTTTTGTCTTCTTCAACTCTCCCGAAGAACTCGCCCACTGGCTCTCCGCCAACCAGGAAGAACCCTTCCTCGACGCTCTCCACATCCAGACTCTACCCGACACAACCCTGATACGGCAAGGGAGTGTCATAGACGCCTTACACGTATGCTTGGGGGTTGGGGTTGGTGGTGGAAGAACATGCCCGAAATGGAGCAGGAGCACTAGGCCGGGATGTTGAGGGCAGAAAGGTTTGGGTGGCTTGCCGAGACGTAGCATGAGGAGTGTTGTGGGTTTGTTAGTGAGTGATTGGAAGGTGCACGGTAATTTACGGCCTTTTATGCTCGATAAGTATAGGTAGTAAAGGTGGCGAGATGATTGTAAGTTGGCTAGAGATGTAGCGAGCTGGTCCTTGATGGATGTAACAAGGGCGCGGGTCATGCAGATCAAGATTCTCGGTTCAGTCCAACGAAGCTTCAAATCAACGCTACCCCTGCCTTAAGGTCAACAGCTTGTTCTCCCTCAGAATACAATTGGTGTAATGTGCATGTGTGTTTGAGTTGAGTAGGAGACGAGGGCGACAACCAACACCAGACTTGAATTTCGAAGCATTTCATTTCTCGCCGAGTCGATTCGCTATGAAGACTTGGCGTTGTTCATGCATCCCACTATCTCATTCATTGCAATCATGAGCTCCGAATCCCAGATGAACCGAATGAAGTTAACTCCGACCATTCTCATGCACGCTCTTCAGCCACTATGCTCTATGCCTCCTCAACAACAGCCTGTGCCTTGTTACCCCTGGCCTTCTTTGGCTTGTCAGCCTTGACGGGCTTCTGGCTCTTGCGGATGGCGGAAGCGCGGGCGACGGCGTCCTTGCGGAGGTCGGGGCGGTAGTTGCGCTTGGTGGTGGCGTTGACGATGGCGGAGTAGGTCCTGCGAATGTCAGCACAATGCCTCGGGGTATCATCTGGTGGGTGCGTAGCCGGTATGCGGGGGTCGCGGCGCGATGAAGACGTACTTGCGGGTTGACTTGGCGGGGCCGAAGGTGGTGGACTGGATCGAAGAAGCGGGCTGGTGGTGCTTGTCGGACTTCTTGATCAGAAGGGTGACGCCGCCGTCCTTGCCGGGCAGGATGCCGATAGCCTGTTCCCACATTATCAATATTGTATCCCTGATCGATTCGCACTTGCGATCGGCGCATTCGTGGTGAGTAGCAGGCGTACCTTGTTGGCGATGGAACCCTCATTCTGCGTACAGTTAGCCAACTGGCTCGAAATCCAGTAGTATGATGCGTACCTTGCGGCTGTACAATCCCCTCAGGTTAAGAGGGTCGCGCGAGAACGACACACCATTTGCCCTCTTGACAAGCGTAGCGCTGTGTCCCTCTGCATCGTGTCAACCCTGTTCTTCCCCCAATTCGTGCCCAGTAAACTCACTGGTAACCTCCCAGGCAAGATCGTGCGAGATAGTGGTGGCCATTTTGTCTGTATGGGATGTGGATACGGACTTGGTCGATTGCTGGTCGTTGAAAGTTCGCCAATATTGAAGCGTATTCGCGTGCCATGCCGCATGCGCTTAGCGCTGTGTGCGCGCTTAGTAAGCAGTGCCAGGGCGGGTGACAATGCATGGATGGAACGCGAGGCGCGGATGAGGCGGTGCTGGTCCGCGACTCCGTGAACACGAGACATCAGCCTTCGTCCGGACTGCCGTCCACCCTCGGAGGGAGAGTCTGTCGACTTGCACACTGTCACTGCATCTTACTAAATACACCGTTCTTTTGTTACTTGTCGCTGAACCTACGTCGCATCATCCTTCGTCTATTGAACACTCCCGAAGGCCTCCGCTTTGTCGCATACACCATAAACTCTCACTGAAGTCTTGATCACAATCGCCAAGATGACCTACATGCTCTACTCTCTCTTCTTCTTCGTCCTAGCCCTCGTAACTGGTGAGTTCTCCATGCCATCCTGCTTTGTTCTTATACTGATACATGTCAGCGGCATTCTTCACCCGGCACCGTTGGATACACCTCCTGCCTATTCCTGAGCCACTTTACGCGCGCCTACCAACCTCCTTCCGCGAAGACATCGAAGCCGGGCTATCTTCATCAGCATTCGATCTCGGTGGGAACGTGGAAGCGGGTGATTCGCGACAGGGGTTGGACGATGCGGGAAAGAAGGAGGTCATGCGCATCATGAAGAGGAGGGGTGTGGACTTTGACGAGGCGCGCAGGATTTTCATGCAGGAGAGGTTCAAGAAAAACAATATTGGGGCGGATGGGATACCCCGGGATCCCAAGTTCGTCAGTTTTTCGTAGGAGGTTTAGGGTGCAATGTTGGGAGCTTTCCGTATCACTATACCTGTAATATTTCATTTGTAAGAGGGTGAGAGGACTATTATGTTTCATTTGTTCTGCCTTTGCGGGCTTCTCCTTGTGGAACTTGGAGTTGGACTGCGAATTCGCGAATATGGGTTCGCATGCATTTGATCCCTCTCGTACCCTGACTCGCCTAATTCTTCTACTCTCTTCTTCCGCTGACCTTGGCAGTTTTCTATGAAAGAATAATTGCATCATCAGCTGCAAATGCGCATAATGTTCAGGTGCCTTCCTCGGTGATGCAATGTCGAGCGATAGCTCCGGCTTTGCTGGCCTCTGCCATCGTGTACCCGAAGCAACCTCGAGAGGTATTGTAGGGGTCTGCTGCCTTTCCGTCTGTTTCAGAAGGTGTCGCTGCGAGATAGTACACCTAGACTTGGTCTCGTCTACCTTAGGCCGTGGGCATAGCCGGGCGGCGCAAAGCCAGGGGGTGGGCCACCGAAGGCGGGCGTTGCAGCATTGCCATATCCAGGAGGCGGGGGGAAGAAGTTCGACGGAGTGCCGCTCGGCGGACGAGCTGGTAGACCAGATGGGGGTGGCGGAAGCGAAAGGTTTTCCGCAGACGCGGTGTTATGCGGCCGACCATAGGCCGAGTGCCCGTTGGGAGCAAAGCCCGGAGGCCCGCTGGGTGCTCCGTACACTCCCGAGGGGCCGCTTGGTGCACCAGGTACGCCTCGACCATCCATGGCCGGCCCGGTAGGAGCTGCACCCTGCGGGAGTTGGAAGAGATGGGCTGGCAGGGGCTGGACGGCGGTCGCAACGCCGTGGGCCTTAGCCTGCTTCGCGAGCATACGCTCGGCTTCGTCGCCGTGGCGTTCGCCCTTGCCATCCTTCTTGTACGCGTATTGCACCGTGATCTGCTTGTTCATGACATACTGGTTGTGCATGCTAGCAATGGCCTGATCCGCAGACTCGAAGTCGCCATACGAGACGAAGCCGTAGCCCTTGGACATGTTGCCCATGTTCTGGTCCTCCTTGGCGATCTTGGGCACGTTGAGGAGGGGCCCAAACTGGCCGAAGGTGTCGTACAGCGTCCTCTCGTCGACGGCAGCGTCTAGATTTCCGATGAAGAGCTCCGCGCCGATGTCGACGTTGCGTTGCTTGTCTGCGGATGCCTTGTTGACGCGTATGCGGCTGCCGTACAGCGCGACCTGGTTCATGACCTTGGGCGCATACTCGGCCTCGTCCTCGGTGTGGAACTCGACGAAGCCGAAGCCCTGGTGCTGGCCGTTGACGCGGTCGACGGGCATATTGACATTGCGCACGCGGCCGGCGTTGAGCATCAGCTCGTGGAGGATTCGGGGGGTGATGCGCTCATGGAGGTTGCCGACGTAGACGGTGGCTTCCTTGTTCTGTTCCCTGCGCATGTGTGAGCGAGCGATGCCTAGTGTTTGAATGTGGCGGTCAACTTACCAGTGACGGGCGCTTGGAGCCGACATAGTGGATGTGTCTACTGGCTGTTGAATATCGATACTTGGGGTCGCAGTATGTCGGCGCACCATCTGGCTGAGTGATCGCGAAGTTCGTGAAGCTCGGACGCTACGCTAGCACCCATGTGGGTCCGGCTCCCAGATTTTGGCGTGCGGCTTCATTGCGCCCGTCGACGACCTCCACCACGCCCGCACCATCCGTCTCCGGCACACCGCTCGACTCATCCCAATCGATAGTCAGCCATCGTTTCACTATGTTCCAGCTGTCAGAAGAGTCCAAGGTGCGCCATCGGCCCTCCCAGAGCAGTGACCAGGACCGCCTACTGACCCTCCACCAGGAGCGCATCGCGCGCATCATCGATGTCTCCCGCGTTGCCATCCACTACGGCTATCTCCCGCTGATCCTGTATCTCGGTTACTCTCGCATTGAGCCCAAGCCGCCGCTCATCCGGTGAGTCCATATCCAATTTCCTGCCTTTCCTCTGCGAGACGGTAAATGGCTGACATCCCCAGACTCCTCTCCCCGCTTGCGTAGACATGACGAAACTCCCGACACACTGAGACGACTACTTGCATTTCACTGTATAACACTACATTCATAAGGCGCATGGACTCTCCGGATGACATCAGTCAGGATGAGAGGCAGGATGAGAGGCAGGACGGCCCATGAAGCGCTGCCGGGTAATGACATGCTTCTCCTCTACATACACAGTCCGGTAGCGACTCACCCACGCAAAGTGGGAACTACACCATGTACAACAAATACCTCTCTAAGACAGATCAATGGTACCCTGCAGCGTGGCGCACGGCATGGCGCCTCTCCGCGTTGATATAGGCCGCCTTTTGCACCGTACACATGCGTCTTGCACATGCGTGTCACAATTGCTGGAAATTGCTGAGGCCATGCTTGCCCTCGTATTCATATGCAGCCGATGCAGCCCAACGGCGTTTGACGCCTATTTACGTCTGACGCCAATAATGATACGCTACCTACCCCACGTGTCACCCCTGCTCGCCTACTTGAGCTTCGTGCTCTGTGCTCCTCCGCCCTCATCCTCTGCGAACTGAAAAATCCCGCCACTCATCCCCACACTGCCTCTAAAATGACACCCTGTATCCGGCTGCATGGCCTCGGTTTGGCCCTGGGCCCCGTCGGAAGCTCCCACTCCACGGCCCCCACGTCTCCCGCGTCTTCAGTATATCGCAACCCTTTCCCGGGTCTTCTCCTGCTGCTTTCTAGACCCCATGAACTTCTCGCAGCGCTGTCGTTGTTCACGCTCCCTTGTCGTCTACATACCTAGCTAATTGTGCACCACTCGCCCTCACATGACCCGTTATCGTCCGTTACCATGACCGTCCCCAACGTTGGGGACATCCTGATACTATCACAGGTCGCCTGGAAGATTGGCCGAACTTTCTCCGCCTGCCGAAAGGATGTACCAGTCGAGTTCCACCATGTGGAGGCCGAAATCAGCAGTCTGGCGAAGACACTCAAGCTTCTGGCAGAGACGCTACACAACGAGTCCGAGAAGATATTGTTCCAAAGTGCCGACAAAGAGATCCAGGACGGCATTGGTACGGTTTTGGGTTCATGCCAGCGGACCATCAACAATTTGGACTCGTTGATAGATCAGTATCAAGTCATCAAAAAGCATCGGACTGTTGGTGGCTTCGCCATCGAGCGATCATGGAGCGACCTGGTGCTGGCTGAACACAAGACGATGATATGGACCACAGAGGGTGGGAGCCTTCAGAGCTTGTGGGACTTGCTGCAGATGCATACAAGCTCCATCACCATCTTAACGCAAGCACTGCAAAGGCTAGTGGCACCAAATATGAATACTACTCCAACTAATTTTATATAGCAAGTCGTTGTCCCGTCTGGAAAGCGTGGTAACACCGATGGCAGAGCGAATCGAAAGCATCTACCACTCAGTCGGCAGCCTTGACCAGCAGTTTGACGAAGTCCATCGCATCGTGCAGAATCTCACCATAGCCACTGATGACACATCAATACCATCATCAGTCCCTGTGAAAAATCCTGCACGATCACCGACCACTGAAGCGCCGAATCCATGGAGCCCAGGACTTGGTCTATCTTCCCCACCTAGTTCTCCACCATGGAGCCAAAACACCAAAGTCTCATTACCCAGAACTCCCTACCGCCCAAGATCACCAGAGTATTCTTCATCAACCGGTCTGGGTGTTAATGTCGCTGCTCCTTCGTCGCCAACAGAAACGATGTCTACCTCGAGAGCATCATCTCCCACCCGGAAACGTATATCAGAGTTCAACTTTGGTGGCTCATCACTGCGGTACTCAGGTAGCAGCTATGCGTCTTCGGATGCGGGTACGAGTTCCGTCGGAAGGTCTAGCCCATTGCCGTTGTTGAAGGACTCGTTCCATAGCCGACAACCGTCTACCTCGACGAATAAGACGATAAGTTTGCCCCGGACGCCAGAAGAACGCGAGCCGGATGAGCTTGCTGGTAATCGGCATATGTCACTACTTTCACCACCGGCTATGGGACTGGTACGTAAGGTTCTGATACACATTCGTTATGTTTCAGGTAAGCCAGCAGTGCTTCGCATAGATTTCAAGCGCAGTAGAGCGTTGTGAATCTACGCGAAGTACTTCAGACTTATACAAGACAAGGACTACAGATGTGTTTCTATCCTTAGGTTTATCTACTAACTGCACTGCCACTTACAGGCAACAACTTACGAACTCGAAAGAGTGACATCGCATGGCTCACATACCAAACTGAGCCTATTTCCAGCCTCACAGCCAGACATTATGAAGCTCCATCGAAGCTCAACCACTGCGAGCCAGAAAGCTGCTTTCGAGAAAGAGGCATTTCGCAACTCAGCTGTTTTATGCGACGTGTAAGCCAACTTCACTCAAAGTTCTTCTAATATCCATGGCACGAGCACCCCCGCTAATTATAAGTAGTCGCGGGATGCTTGTAGAATATTCACATCGGATCAACGAAGACGATCCGAGAGACGTGGAGATGATTGGAATCTCCGAAGAGTGCCGCATTGCTGTAGTCCGAAAACGAATGACCGATCCGGAGACCCGTGAGGTGCGCGTCGTGACCTCAATATGGGCGTTCAGCGACGACAACACCGTACGCGTAGAGCTGAGGATGCACGACGACCAGATGTACATCCCGTACTCCAGTTATTTCTCTCCAAGCAAAGTCTCCATTAACGTGCCCTGCGAACTCAAGTTTCACGATATTAAACACGGGAACCGACCAGTGCGGATTGCGAAAACGAGCTGGGTCAACTATTTGTTTGACACGCCTCAAGGTATGCCAGGCTCACCCTTTCCTGCTCATAACTCCATAATATAAGGTCCTAGCCTAACATCATACATAGCGGCAGCACTCTTCCAAAATGAACTAATGGGCCGCACCCTCCTAGCAACATTCCGCACCGAAAAAACAATGCGCATCCACGAAGGCACCTTTGGAAAGTCTTTCTCCTACGCCGAACAGATGTGCGCACTCGAAAACTTGCGTGTCTGGGAAGACAACGATACCGGCGCCATCATCGCTTTGATCCACTTCTCAGCCGACTTCCGCAACGGATATCTCGCTTTTTACCTCAACTCGAGCGTCAATCCTATCAAGGTAAAGGACGACGGGAATAAGGAGGTCAAGATTAAAGGGCTGCGGGTACCGATTGACCGTGGGGATCGCGCGATGCGGAAAGATAGCTTTGTTGAAGGTGCAAAGGGCAAGAGGAAAGGCAAGGAAGCCGATGTTGGCGGGAAGCCGGGGAAAGTTGAAAAAGAAAAGGTGATTAGTGGGGCAAAGATTGAATTCGCGTCAGAGATGGAGAAGAGGGAGTTTTTGGATATGGTCAAGGAGATGCAGAGGAGTATGATTGCGTTGCCGGATTTGCTAGGTGTGAATTGATTATGGAATTTTCTAGCGAAGGTTACGAGCCTTTGCCCTATGAAAGAACTAGGCTTATTTGAATGCGAGCTATGAATAGTGTGCGTGGTGTATTTTGCGGATTTTCGGTGTGGGGGTTTTGTGGTTGGAAGTTGATGCAAAGGACTCCACGGTCATGTAAGGCCACAAATCGATCAGAAAGAAAACGAAGTATAATTTCCAAGGTTAGAAGCAGGCCGACTGCTCGAGCCGCAAACATATGGGAATAGTCTTCTCAGTCGCAAAAACTTTATCCGGTATTATCAGACTTGTGCATGTTCCTGAAGGTGCATGCGGTGACTAAACTCTGTGCTGAATAATTGCTTATCCCATTTGCTTTCGAACTCCCGTGCGATGTCGATGAGATGTGTATAGTTTTCATGGCGGTGTATATGGGTAAAGTCCAGAATTAGGAGAGGGAGGATATGGGGGGTTGCCGGCAAGATTCCTGAGTGTGATGAGCTATCAGTCTAGGTGATCAACAAAGGTCTTTACGATGATGGGGGGTTTTTTGTTTTTCTGCAAAGGACGCATTGTTGCGCTTCGTTTGTTGGATGGCCATCGTCCTGCATATCCATGTCCTGGGCTGAAAGGCTGTCTTGCAGCTGCAGTGTATTGAATGCGTCCCGGGTGCTCTCGTCTGCAGTCCTGCGCGCGTTGAAGATGGTGGCTTTTTCCGAGCTGAAAATCCGCAGGCGGTGATGGTGATGGTGAGGAATGTTGAGTGGATATGTTCAGACTTCCATTAGGTTCGAGAGGAAGTGGCGGAGTACATCTAGGGAACTGGATATGGGTTCATTTTTGGACTGTGCCAACGACTTCCACTCCTCTATCGACGTTGTTACTGATGTTAGGGTGGCTGTTGCCGGTTGAGACGAAACTTCGTTCGGATGCATGCGTTGGTGGATGTATGCCTAGGTAGATGTAAGCCTTGGTAGATGTGGGCGTTGGTGAATGTGAGCTTTGGTTGATGTATTAATTTGTGGCTGCAGAGAAAAGATCGAAGGGAGAATTCCTTATATAAGTGTAAGGGTCCAAAGATAGACTTGAGGCCACGTAGCTATCCACGGTTGAGAACCAACTACATTCACGATTTGAGAACCGACCATCTACGCGCTATATTTCGCGGGTTATTTAAGTCATCGAAGATAAGACAGCCCAGATAGCTCTGAGATATTGGGCCAAAGCTAGCTCTGAGTATGTTAAATTTAGCCAATCGGTGCTGTGAATGACACTCTACTTTTACAGGTGGTTCCATGGGAGAGGAATTTGGAAAGCGGCAATACTCGTGCTTTTTAACATCCGTTAAGTGGATGCGTACTTCCCGTGAACTCTAAGTAAGCCGGCTTTCAAGGTCTAACCCTTTATGCACTACAAGGGTTTGCACCTGGTTGTTGAAGACATGCAACATCATCTGGGTGGATATGTTTAAGAGATGGCAACCCGGTGAGAGGTAGTTTTTTTTTTAGTTCTCGTAGTAGTCGACACTTGCGGCACTTATTGATCGTTGTCCCTCCACAGCACTGGTTAATGTTTGTACCTCCACACTTTTACTATCTCATAAAAATTTGTCATCACTAGTGTGACTAGCCAATCCGGGCCCTTAAGAACTAACTCGCACTGTTCTCAGGACTGGATGCGCATCCATATCTCAAGACGCTTAGCAAACGCGCGTATAGCGTCGCTAACCTTACTGGGCAAGTTGGTTAGATAGCTATTCTTAAAAACATCGCCTTCATTAATATACAGGTCAAGAATGAGTGTTTCAATATCCATAACAGAGAACTGAAGAAGAGCCCTGTGCCAGGTCGAGAGTTTTTCTTTGGGTGCCAGCTCTCTACCACCAGGCATAGTGTTGCTTCCGGAGCTGGCTGAAATGAGAATTTGCAGTTTATACCGACGCCGACGCGCATTGAGCACAGTGTTTGCATCCTGTCTGTTTGTGGCAGCCGGGATCGATCGAGGGACCATAAGCGGATGAGACAAAGCTGCAGGTTCCTGTATGTTGACAACGCGAAATTTTCGATGGATGTGCCTCATTATGATTAACCGAATCTCTCCGCGGATGGCTTTCGAGCAACAACATATTGAGGTGCGCTTGTATATTTCGTACTCCGACGGGAGCGCAAGTGGTATCTCGTCAAGTGCGTAGAGCCATATCTGCTCTCGGAGTTCGGGCGAGAGGATTGCCAGTGTGCTGAGTCCCGTTCGGACGGCCATTGCTGCGATGAAAGCCGAAGGCTGAGGCGATGCCGGTACAAGCGGTTTCTTGTGGTGTGGATAAGACAACGTGAAGAATTGTGGCTGATCTGTCTGTAGAGGCACGGTTTATATAGCCCATGCCGCAAAGTTCTTGGGCCGAAACTTGTGTACTGCGGTCGACCTGAAAAATCGGCTTAAGTATCCAATCTAATCATACCAAAACGAAGTATAAGATAGGACATAAGGCTGATGCTCTTCCGGAGCACATCTTCTCTCACTAACTTCGATATTATATATAGCTCGCGTGGTGCTCGTGCGGAATCTCCGAGCTCGCCAACGATTCCCGTAAGCTACGCAACCTGTCTCAATGCTGCACCTCTACCTTTAAAACCTTCTTCTTGTCCGCAGGCCACACATCTTTGGACAACGACCACTCCCTCACGATCGACCCAGCGGGAATCATTATTGCCTGAATCGTTTGTGGCAGTGCTACCAGTAAGCACTCACACTTGCCCTTCGATGCCATACGAACCCGCGTGGCAATGCGGCCTGTGAACGAGCATAGACCCGGTGGTGGACTACTATCTAACGCAGGTACTATTTCCAGACTGTACAGAAACTCTAGCGTCAGGGTTGCAAGACGATCCATCGGATGTTACCGGAGTTCACGGCCCCAGGCAGCGAGCTCAGAGTTTAGACCTGGGTAATGGGGAACGTATTGGTGATTTCCGTGTCCGAACTTCGCCCACGGTCGAACGACACGTGCTTGTCTCTGCTCCTCTGCTGTAGCTTTTTTTATGCGTTTAAATAGCGACATACTCAAGTGTTTTGGAACTCGCGGCCAGTATGACACTGCGGCTCTTTCGCCATTGAGCGCACTAGAGGCTTTCTGGCTCTTGCAGACTTCGAGTAGCTGTGACAGTGCGTCAGGTGTCTGGACCGTAACGCTCTTTTCTCACGCGATAGTGGAGATTAATTCATTGCGGACCTTTTTCGAACAGCCGAGCAATTGGATTGGTTCCGTCTCTGTGATTGCACGATACGTGATCGTGGTATCCGCGAGCGCGAAAAGCCATGTCTTCGCGGACTTTCAGTGGAATGGTTGAGAAGTTTCCAAGCGGGGTATACTGAGAACCTATGGCAGTACGAATAAAGGTACGGGGTAGCTTGCTGTATGAAGTCCTTTCAGAGCCTCGAAGGGTTGAGATTGATAATGGAAGGCGAAATGCTAGTGTTGACGTAGCTGCGGCACCCCACTTGGTCTGGGCGTAACACCCACACGCATGCAATAGAAGGATAAGGTAGAAAATTTTGGACTTTGATAAGCCGTGGGTGTATTGAGAGATAGTTGGTTGAAGTATGACCAAATCAGAAATGACGGAGGTGAAGAACCGAACAAGCGGCTCGGCTGCGGGCCGCGGTCCAGACTTTAGGTAGATCAAAGCTCAACATGCGCTAAGTATCACGTCCGTTTTCATCGATATCGTACGGCAGTTCTCTTTCAGTCTTTTGACTCGCGTAGAGTCTGGAAATGGACGCTCCTCCGTTCATACACACTTTACACTGGGGGTTTCGTCTAGTCGTGCTTTTTGCAGTCCCGAGGCTGAACTGGCCCGCCTCGTATCGTGCAAACACGCGACCAGGATTAGCTGAGTCATCCACACCTGCAGCCACCGCAGGTTTGCACATACGATTGAAACTAACAAGGATATAAGAAGAAGTAACGAAGAGTCAGCTGTATATAAGACCTTACTAATTAACAGCGCTCTTTGTACTATAGCTAGTTTCGCTCGTCGTATGTGCCAGGAGGCAGTATAGATTCCAATATCTTCAAAACGGTCTCAGTTTTCCACATCACACATGTAGCTGAGACCGGGCAAACGCGGCAGCAACGTTGCTGATTCAGAGCATCACGTTTAACGAGCTGGCGCTGCACATACCTTGCAGGTGGGCTGGTTGAGGCCTAGCGATTGGTCTCCCGAAAGCCATCCTTAGAGGCTGTTTCTCCCTGATTAATAGCCTAGCCGGTGACCAATAGATAGTATAATGCGTATTTCCAGGCTTTTGTTCGCCCACCGCTACTTTCGCGAGAGATCAGAGAACGCGCATTGCTGCCTTACTTCTGACAGTTAGACCCTCGGACTACTCATCCACACTCATAGCAGCATGTCATGGACCCCGGTGGACTTTAGCTGTGTTCGATACTCACCAGTTGAGGGCACACACTATTTCTACGATCCGGCCTTCCCTTCATCGATACAGTTCTTGTTGTCCGGTCGGTGGGAGCCATGGGACGTCAGCTACGTTAAGTAGTACGTCGCGCTTTCCCATACGCGTTTACTTCACGTGCCCAGATTAACATGGAACAGCAAGGCCCAGGATTCAGATATCAGGCGCGTTGCAGAAGAAGCTGAGACGCGACTTGTTCAACATCCCCATTTAGGATATGTTCAATGGCCGTCTCCACCTCCCTCGGGCCCTCTATCAGGCCCATCACCAGTTCCAGTCAACGACCCACCTCAACCAAGCGGTGATTACCCTCATCCATCCCCGCCAGTGGATCTGGCACCTCTGGCACCTTCCCTAGGTCACGGACAACATGCACAACCGTCTATTCCAGCGTCGCCACAAGATCAAGGTTCACACTTGTCGGTCGAGCCGCATGCGACCTCTTATGCCTCCTCGAACGGACTTCATCCCTCATCACATGACGGTTCAGAACAAATGCCAGTGGTGACCACCCCGACCGCACAAACAGCTTCTCTTGACAATGCAAATGCGAACTACAGCACTGGTCTGAAACCACATGCGACACATGGTCCTGCTTTACAGCCAGCAACTGGGGCGATACTGTCACGGACTCGAGAGACAAAGATCTTGCTCTCAATCGACGGCGATGGAATCCGAGGGCTATCAGCTCTTCTAGTGGTCGAGTCGCTTGTCAACGCCATCTGTGTCAAGGTCGGCCAGCGCCTGGATAGTCACCAGATCTTCGATCTAACGGGCGGCAGCTCTCTTGGAGGTGTGATAGCAATCATGCTGTGCCGGCTTCGTATGCAGGCCCACAGAGCTAGGGAAGCTTACAAACAGATTGCGAGGCAAGTGTACTTGAATAAGAGGGACTACTTCATATCACTTGATCCTCATGCACAAACACCCAATATCGACGGAATGGCACTGGAAAACGAGATCAAAGCTGCCATTAAGCAAGAGTTAGGTAGCCCGCATGAACTGCTTCTCGATGGTCGGCCAGAATCAGGCGATGTGTCAGTGCCTTCATTCGCGTCGCCGTTTGATTGAAGTACTGACTTGTGATTAGCTTCGCGGTAACGAGTCATATCGAGATAGGTATGTAAATCTTATCATTTTATATCAATATGTTGTCTTTAGTAAAATTTTACTGACAAGACAAAGGTGTCAACAAAGCAGCGTTGATGCGGTCGTACCAAACACGGCGTATCACCGCACCTGAACTCGACTCCAACATGCCCATATGGCAAGTGATGAAAGCGACATCAGTAGCCCCAAGGTACATGCTGCCAGTGCCAGGCGCGACTCCACGTCTTGTCATCGAACCCGGCCTCGTAGACCACGGCACAGCCAAGAACAACCCGGTCCGCGACATTCTCTACGAGTGCAGAAAGCTGTTCCGATATGCAAACGATATGGTGATCATTGTCTCTGTCGGTACAGGCATAGGTCTTGACCGAAGCAGCGAGATCGCAGAGATGGCGAATAGCGTCGAGGACAGGCAAGCACAAGCGAGAGTTTGGGCCGATAGATTCGAACAGGAAAATCTCGCCTTAATAGAGAGGGGTTGGTTGAAGTACTTCAGGTTCAATGTACCGGGTCTGGAGGATGTGCCGCTGGAAGAGTGGTGTCATGAGGATCTGATCAAGGAGAAGACGTCGGCGTATCTGGCGCAACCAGAGATCGGAAAGCGGTTCTACGCCTGTGTGGATGCGATAACGGCGCTGCTGCTAGCTCCACCTCGATAGCAGGACATATGGACTGCTATTTGATGATGGCGACATACCAAAATCAGATGACATAGGCTACTGGACTCTGCATTCGATGTCTTCTGTCATGTTAAGTACATGTCACTGTATAAAGCTTGACGATTAAGTACTTCTTTCTGCCGGTTAACGGCAATCAGATGTTGCAGCGTTGCGCCTCTCATCTGGCAAGCAGCAACCTCGAATCAAATGCGTAAAATAGGCCGCAGACCGCAGTGACGGCTCCAACGGCCAAAGCACTGGCATGCATCAATCGTTCCACAAGCTTTTTCTTTTCTCATCGCATGGAATTGCCCATCGCCGCCTCGAACACGGCGCCGGGTACCTCACAACCTGTTTTCAGGTCGGCTGCATTCATGGCAAAGGGCAAGTGTCAAGGCAACATGCTGTGATATGTTGATACGAAATCGTATGTAGTAAACGCGTTGAATGCAAACCCTTCGGTTACTACCCTCTAATGGTCTCTTAGGCCTTTTCTTAACCTTCAATGTCTGAAGATTCGTCACTAAGTCCCAATCCCCGTACTTCTTCTCCTCAGATCTCTCCACCAAGTCAATCGCCAAGTCTGGTTTGGCCTTTGACAACGATTTCAAGCGCGCCATGCACCTCCAATTCGAAACACCATGCCTCAACCGCAGTTGCTTCGGCTTCGGTACCCAATCTGGGTTCTAGTCAGGTTGGGATAGGGGTGAACCCGTCACTTTGGTGCTACAAGGGGGACTCATGAACGGGCTGCCCCCCCTCTGTCAGCCCCACCCATTGCTTGGCGCTTGTCCACAGCTGCTTGCTCATCCCACCGCAAAAATTTCACTGCAGACACAACAACTAGGGCTTTCCCACCCTCTCACAACGGCTAGGGCTTGCCTACCCTCTCACAACGGCTAGGGCTTGCCTACCCTCTCACAACGGCTAGGGCTTGCCTACCCCTCTCGCAAAAAGTCCGCAGACACCACGGCTAGAGCTTGCCCACCCTCTTGCAAAAATTCCGCAGGCACAACAGCTAGGGCTTGCCCACCCTCTCACAACGGCTAGGGCTTGCTCATCCTCTTGCAAAAGTCCGCAGACACCACGGCTACAACACCACCTTCTAAAACACATTCCCAAGTATGCCTTCTCTACACCAAATTTGAACCCGACCCCGCAATAGCCAGCAAGGCTCTGACCGCTCTGACCGCTCTAGTTGTCTGTGAGGATCCGTCCGACTGGAGAGTACGACCGGAGCTGGTAGGCTCAATATATGGTACGTAGTCGGGGGAATGCAAGGTTGGTTCTCTGGGATGAATGGGATCAGGATCGGAGGGATGATACGAAGACAGTAGAAGGGGCTCTCTGTAAA
>ML976039.1:48095-66019 GCA_010015635.1 Clathrospora elynae
GTTCCGTGATGTTCCATGGGCTTCCATGAGGTTCCATGGGCTTCTGTGAACCGAAGTGTCTCCACTGAGGACAATAGAGGTCTAACCTCTTACATGAGGGATGGAATAGGGTTTCACAAGACTTCATAAATGTCCATATTGACAGCATGCCTCAAAGGCTTCAAGATTGTATTGAAATAGAGGGCAGAATGACCGGGTACTGAGGTAGTGGGTGGGGTAGTTGAGATGGCAGAGAATCACCAAAAAAGCAATATGCAACACCAGAAAATGGCTTCAGTATAGCTCCATGTATATACGCAAGCAGCCTCATCAATTCCAGCTTGTTTGACTCACAAATATGGCTGCAAACCTGGTTGCAGTACAGGTGGGATGGTCAAGTGGGAAAAGTGCTTGACCTGGTTCTCTTAAATTTACTGTTTTGGCAGGTTACAAAAAGAGCGTCAGTTTGAATCTGGCTCCCATCACCTTTGCCTTACTTTCCAAAATGCCTTGGGCAAGCACTCCCAGTACGTTGCCTTTGGGCAGCTGAAGACCATGGGTCAGAACCCTCACCATCCCTTGTACTTTCAGAGACTCTTTCCTCTTGAAAACTACCACCTCCTTTACCAGAGGGGCTACTGCTCCTCTCGTTCTCCATAGTCTCAGACTCACATAGAACGTTAAATCAATCAATCAATCAATCAATCAATCGTTGCAGTACTGATTTCTGTGGTGTTGGGGTGCGCTAAGGCATTTGGGAGTCGGCTCTTTTTTGCCAACCGCGTGCCCGTTCAACCGAAACCCGGAACCGAACCAAATCTTCCTAGTAGAAGTCCAAGCAATTGATGATACTGCCCATCCCAACTCCGCCGCAAATCCCGAAAGGCTACATCCTTCAAACCTTTCCCGACCGGTTTGGGAAGACGTTTCGGCGCAAGAAGTTCCTTGAACGCGGACTTGGGCTTTGGGGATTCTTCAGGCGCTGCAGCTGGTTTGGGGGCAATATTGGCGGCGGCCTCCATGTTAGCGACAACAACTATTGCTTCAGCTTTCGAGGCTTTTGGGATTTTCTTGAAGAAGGCGGCGACGCTTTGGTCTTGTAGGGTGACGCTGTTCTTCTTCTTCTCTGTGCGGCTCGGCGGCATTTCAGGAGACAAACGAGTCACTAAAGAATGAGTGAATGAGAGAGGAATGATTGACGAACAAAGTTAGTGCTGGGTTTGCGTGAGATGATCCTAATTTCAGCGGGAACTATCGCGTTGTTAACGCAACGAGGCTGCCGCATTAGGTGGCTCTCGTACAGCCGGAAAAGCCGCGAATACAGCCAATGCTCAAACCCATCCATCTCCGGTATCTCGACCGTACGAGAGGGTGGGCATCCCCCCCTCTTCCCTCAACGTCTTTGGCCGCATGCCGCGTTCTTAGGAAGTCTGCAACGTTTCTGGCTTTGTATGATAACGTATAAAATCTCCAGAGACTGAGAGAAAGAGGGAGGACAGGTGCGATGTGCAGTGAAAGAGTGAGGGTAAGGGGCGAGAAGTGGAAAGTCGGGACTATGAACGACCGAGGGTGGACAGGAGTCTCGTGTTGTGGTCGCGGTGCTTAGCAAGTGCAATGACCTATAGCATGAACTAACAAATATACACACGATACATGTGCCTGTTTGCTTCGCCTTCGCTGACTTACGAATCCGCCGTCTCGCCAAAGACGACGTATCCCTTCCCACTTCTCCTTCTCAGGCGTTATGTCTTCCTCCCAAAGACAAGCGCACCAGTAGCTGCTCCAGTCTTCCACCTAGAAATCAGCCACAAGATGGAAACCCGCATCTTTATCCCGGAACAGCATACCCCCCCCCGGCTTCTCGTCCTGCCCCCGACTAACCCTATTTTCCAGCGTCCACTGACCCTCCTTGCTCGCCCTATACTGCTCAACGGGTCCAACCTCCCTGTCCTCTGCATCGACGCCATCAGATGCAAATGCGCCCTGTTCATACTTGACGTACTCGCTGAAGCGGCTGTACTTGACACTACCAGCGCTGTCGCGGACAGGGAGGCGTTGTGACGGATCTCGAGGAAAGTGCGCTGCGAGAGGAGACCCCAGGGATGAGGTACGCGGGGTACCGTGGCCAGAGGGGAAGCCGAGGCGCTGTTCGATGGAGCTAGCGTGGCTGCGGGGTGTGGAGCACGTAGTTGTGCTGGCGCTGCCGCGGCTGCTTGAGGGAATGACCATGCGTGTACCGCTCTCGCGCATGAAAGCCAGTGTCTCCTCATCGAGGCTGTCAGGACGAGGAGGCCGAGAAGGTGGCGGGCTGGTGCGCTTCGTGAAGGGGACCGTGATTGGGTGCTCTGGGATCGGAGGGCTGCAGAGCTGCGCCATGAGTATTGGGCGCGAGATGGAGATGCTACGGCCCTTTGGGATTGTGAGAGACGAGCGAGAGTCGCGTGCCGAGTGCGATGGAGTTCCCTTTGAGTTTCCGAGAGACGAGCGAGAGTCACGTGCCGAGGGCGATGGAGTAAGGACAGGTCGGCGGATCTTGGGTACCGGAGCCTCTACTGGAATTTGTGGTATAGGCGGAGGAGGCGGAGAATGTGTAGGGCTGTTGTTGTTGCCGCGGAAGAGACGTGAACCTGAAATATGTATTAGCTTGACGCCTTCAACATGTACATGAAGCGTTTGAGTTACCTTTACTCTTCAGTGTCGCAAAGCTGGAGCGAGGCTTAAGCTTTGGCACGTCTGGACCACCGACGGTGCTCTTGGGCTCTGGGGACACAGAGAGGTCGCAAAGAGCAGGAGGAAACGGGAGCGGCTTCTCTGATGCCTTGTCCCCATCCTCGTGATCGGGTAAGTCGTCGAACCGATCGCCGTGCTCCTCATTGCCAGTGACGCGGGGTGCGATCAAAGCGATCAGAGTGGACGAAGAGGAACTTGAGGGCAGGGCCGGCAGCGGTTTGTCCAGCTTATCGTTCTTGTTCCAGAAGAATCGTGACGCTACGAAAGTTAGTCGTAGTTGTAATCGTGGGCGGACACACAGTGGAAGTTTACATTTTTTCTTAAGGCTAGCATCTTGAATCCCGGCATCAAAGTCGACCTCCGAACTGTCGGCTATGGCGGCGGCCTTCTCGTCTGGAGTTGGGCTGTCTCTGAAGAAGCGCGAGGCTGCATCTCAATTAGCATATGTCGATGTCTGTTTGTAGGCAGAGGAGTGAAACGGATAAGGCGGAACACAGCGGAACGAAACTGATTGCATACCTTTGTTCCGGAGGTTCTTCATATTGTAGAACTGTAATAGTGAAAGGCAGTGTGGGCGGATTCGCGGTTGAGCTGTGTAAGCAGTTACAGAATGTCGCAACAGGTGCGTGATGGTAGCGAAGGACAGGAGCGCACCGTAATACAAGAAATAATTCCGGTGATGGGCGCACAAGTGGTGAACGGGAAGCGAAAGTGTTCCAGTTCGAAGATCTCACGCGCAGGTGCATCGCGGTCGGTGCCAAGCCGGCGTGTGCAACTAGCGCGGTGATGATGAAAGATGAAAGCCAGTGTTCGAATCCTCTAATCCGTGTAGTTCAGTAGCGAGATCAAATGTTTTGAAATGGCGAATGCTTGCGCAATGACGTCGAGCCACATGGAGGGCAATTTCGCAAGCGACAATGAGATTCACCTAATCGCACCATAACAGCTCGGCGTATCACTTCCATTTTCGCCTGTGCCAGATATGTCTGATGACCTTCGACCAGATGAGTTGCCTGATACTGCGCGCTCCTTGTGTTGCGAATCAATACCATAGAGGACGCGTAACTGTCATGAGGGATGGTCAGATTTCAATCACCTCACCCTCACTAAGCTGCATTGAAGAGACGCCGCTGTTGGACATGAATACTCAGTGCCTCCCGAGGGAAGCACAGAGCCGAGCTTCATGCCCTTATGTTTTTTTCTTTATTTTTATGTGTGATGTGTGGTGGTAGTGTTGATCGAGTTGAGTCGTGCCTGGATCCAGGATATGGACAGCAGAACGTTGTCAGAGGAAGTTCGCTTCTCAAAGCCAGCCGAGACATTCCTGAGGATGCTATGAAGTCATCCAAAGCACCAAACATGACGCCAGAAACCGCTCAAAGTCCAACTCTTGAAACATCAGCATCATGGAATCGTTCATGAACAGTGCCAAATCAAACGCTTCCACAAGCCTAGAAACCCGAGACGACAATCCCGCCAACCCGCACTACTTCCACCAAAGACCAAATGCCAACCGGTCATGCTTGGTCATCAAAACGCCGGAACCCCCAAAAGACGAAAGAAATGACAGTGGAGTCATGGACCATGACTACATAGAACAGCTAGGAAATACGTATAAACAAATAAAGGTAGTTGAAAGGAAGTACGAAAAAGATCCAGTCGCAGGACAGGCTATGCAGGAAATCGAAAAGATCATCAAGGCGGTTTGACTACCTGACGTTGGGCGTGTCTCCAGCCGCCTTGAGATTGAGGAAGCGCTTGAGATTCTGCTCTAAAGCCATGGTGTCGGAAGGTGTAAAAGTTTTCATTGGCGGAGGAGCACCGGCAGAAGGAGTGGCAGATGCTTTGTGATGCTTTGCAGCTACCGAAGCAGGAACGAAAGACATCATTGAGGTGGAAGGCTTTGGAGCAGAGACTGGAGGACCAACCACAGTTGCCTGTCTGGGGCTGGGTCCGAGCCCGTTCGTATGGCCTCTTGGGGGATAAGAGTCTTGCCGAGGCTGATAGGGTTGTCTACCGGGTGTCCTCCTGCGGTTATTCGGGCCTTGCTGATAGGGCTGCACAAACGGCGCAGAACCACGCCGCGCGTTCGCAGGCCCTTCATTGCCACTTCCTGGCTGACCACGGAAGAAAGTATTGGGGTCTTTCATAGAAGGAGACGGTACACAAGGTAAGTCTTGGAACGAGCCCTGTCTGACCGTTGGAGATTCGACGGTGATCTCAGTGCGAAGACCAGAGTTGCGCTGAGGTGAATCACCCTTTGCTGCTTTGAAGAGCGGAGAGAGATTGCGGTTACCGTAAAAGAAATCGGAAGGGTCGGAGTTTGCTAGCTGCCCTTGCGGGGTAGAAGGCCCAGAAGCGCTTCGTACGAGAGGCCGACCGTCTTGGAAGGGCGAAGGTGTTTGGTCGCGTGCTTTGGATACCGATAACGCGCGGACATCAGGCCTGGGCGGTGTTGCAGAAGTGGGTTTCTTCTGCGACATGGACAGCCTGTTGAAGAGATCCTGCATGACATCGTTTCCGCTGCTCTGTTGATGGACATCCTTGAGTTGCGGCACCTTGTTGGGTTCTGTAGCAGAACGATGTGCCGCGGGGGCAGCTGCCAGCGGAGGAGAGATGTGGGCGCTTCTGCCTTCACCGTCAAGCTCTATGGGAAAGACAGCATTGAGCGAGTGATATGAATCGTGCTTGTAGTGCTGAGGCCGCGCTGGGTTGAAGAAGTTCACCGAAGCAGGACTTCCATGGACGTTCTTGGCTCTCTCTGCTTTATCAGCCTTGAACAGCAAATCTAGCGGAGAATCGTCATTGCGAGGAACCGCGATCGGAGCGCGCGAAGGAGACGCAGGGGATGGGCTCGAGGAAGCAGAATCCGAGCTGTCTTCCGGGGGAGGAGTCGGTGGGCCCACACGAGTCTTGGCGGGCACGGAACGAGAAAGAAACTTGGGTATGGGCAAAGCGGAAGGCGCCGGGGAAGCGTGGAATGTAGGCCCGGCATATGCGCCCTGGATCTTAGCTGGGGTTGCAGAAGGATTGATCGGAATGGCGTCAGAGCTGGCCAAGGGGGCCTGGGCACCGGTTGGAGAAAACACACGGTCGATGGAGGGCTGGGGCTGAGCATGGTACTTCGGGCTGCGAGGTCCTGAAGGTATCCGCGCCTCCTCGCTCGCGAAGGTCGCGCTTTCCGCAAGTGCAGTTGGCGGCAACTTGCTCGGGGACGCACCTGCCCCGTTGTACTGGTTGTAGCCATTGTTTGCGCGATTACCGCGAGGTTTCCGCTGCGACTGTCTCCCGGCGGTATTCTGCGGCGCAGGAACCGGGCTCTGCGGCTTACCCCGAGGGGCGCGTGGAGAGAAGGTAGTCTGTGCAGTCGACATGTAGGAGGCAATTACTGGAGTATTTTGGGTGTTCGGTTGGGGCTATCTTAAAGGGCGTAGGCGCACGCTCTTGGTCCGTATTGATGAAGTAGGTCGTTGGGCTCGCGATGACGAGTCTGGCTGTGTTGTTGTTTGGTAAGGCGGGATTGTGAGAGCGTGAGCGATTGGAGTGTTCATGTCCGAGTTCGTGGGTAGAGATAGGCACGCGCCGTCGGGTAATATGGGAAGCGTGGTGAGTTGGTGGAGAGTCGGTCGCAGCGCGGAGGTGGCTGTGGAAGATAAACAAGGCTGAAGTCGGCCAAGCGCACTGACGATTGCGGCGCGGCGTAGGGCTGAGCGGTGGAAGCGGGCGTGGTTGAGAGACGGCGAAAAATAGTCTCGAATGAAGTTTTCTATGAATTCGAAATTTCCCTGGAAATACGGTTGATGTGTCTTTGGAAGTGTGACCCTTGGATTCACAGTAGTTGTCAATGTCCCCTTCATCAGTCGTCCCAAGGTCGGAAGGAGCGGGTCTTGGCACTAAGCTGTTCCGCGCGCAGCTGCCTCCCAGCTTGTTCAGGCAGGCAAACTCCACAACACAATTTACTTCCCAGGTAGCACTTCGCCGCTCCCCTGATATACTCTAAGCTGCACCAAAGTCTTCGCTACACGCCACAACCTCGCACACCGCCCAGAACCGCCACTTGCCTCCCCCAACAGCTCCGACCAACCCCCGCACACCCCACCATCTTCAACACACTACACAACCATGGCCGACGTCGACATGGCAGATGCGCCCCCGGCCAAGACGAAGATGGGAAAAGCCAGCGCAGAGGGCGACAAGAAGCGATTCGAGGTCAAGAAGGTAGGCAAAGCGACGCCTGTCTAGCTTCCGGTGCAGGAGGACGGCATATGACGGCCAGGGCTGACGTCTCGTAGTGGAACGCCGTAGCTCTCTGGGCTTGGGACATCGTCGTCGACAACTGCGCCATCTGCCGTAACCACATCATGGATCTCTGCATCGAGTGCCAGGCCAACCAAGCGTCAGCCACGAGCGAGGAATGCACCGTCGCCTGGGGCATCTGTAATGTACGTTGTGAACATGACATCTATGAAATCCCGAAGCTAATGTACTGTAGCACGCCTTCCACTTCCACTGCATCTCCCGATGGCTCAAGACGCGCCAGGTCTGCCCGCTGGACAACCGCGACTGGGAGTTCCAGAAGTACGGTCGATAGATGCGTCCGGCGGAGGTAGAGATGTCTCCCGGGGAACTGGCTTTACTTTGCGAAAAATATCGGGATTTGTATCAGTCGGACATCTGGCGTTAGTGAGGAAGGACTTCACAAAAGGCTCACGAGAGCATGAGATAGCGGCACAGACGGCCATGGTCGCCAATGGAATTCCCAGTATCATCATGAAACGGCCCTGAACCATGTGACACCATTTATCCGCCTCTATCCCTAATTCTCATAACTCATCCCACCTTGTGCCCGTCCACGTCGATGTTGTACTGTGGCGCTGAATCATGCGCTGGCAGCCAGCCCTCGGGGTTCTTATTGTAGAAGGGCCACGGTGGGACGACGACGAGGAAGGTGAGGGCAGTGCCTGCGAGGCCGATGTAAAGGGCCAGTCGGATATCTTGTGCCATGAAACCAACGATGAAGGCGATGATCTATGATGGTCAGCTTGAGCTGTCTGCTGTGAGCATCGTGCTGTGGGAGATCAAACGTACGCCAGCTGCGCCGAGCAGCACTGTGCTGAGCATCTCCGTGAGTCGCTGGCCCTCGAAGTCCTGCGCATGTTAGTATCACATAGTAGAGTATGACGAAGCCGCATACAATCTGACCCTCCAGCGCGTCGCGCACTTGTTCTAGTAGCTGGTCCGCCATGCTGATCGTCGAATCGATCGGTGATGCTGACTTGGGTTGTGTTTGTTGTGCTAATTTGGAATGAAGTCCCGAGGTTGTTGACTATCTCAAGGTTACCTCACTCTGGCTATGCACAAGTTCATTGAATCGTCGATGTGTTCTCATGCACGTGCGGGCCGGCGACAAGGATACACATGTGCAGTATGGAGCCGCGCTAAGGCGCCCAACATTGAAGCAAACCAACGACACTTCATCCATAGCCTCGACTTGTTTAGGCCGCGGAATCTACGGCAAGCTTTTCAGCAGTCCCACTCGACCGCCCACAACAGCTGTGTTCTGGACATGTCATCTGCATGAGTGCAGTTAGCCGCATCATCAACGCAGCCCTCAGCCCAATCAGCAGGGGCGACCTGACTCCGTTGAAAGAAAAAGCTTGTGCCGTCCAGTGACCCCCACCGCCCGGCCTACATAACTACTGCTGCACCACCTGTCAACATAATTTCATCCATCGTCCGCCTGGACTCGCAAAACTTCAGCACCCGCTCACTAACCACTCCGCACACTCAACTTCTCCTGTCGAACCTGGCAACTGCGACTGCGCACCTACGAGGACCTTGCGCATTTTACCAACTCGGCACAAACAACCGCCTTCCACTATCGCGACTGATCGTTCCAGGGGTTTCCGTTGCGGCCACTATTCACCTCAAACACGCTTCCTGGCGCCACGGCGTCCTTGACCATACAAACCAACAAGTTGGCGGGGCTTAACATCCACAAGTTTTCTTCGATCCGTCCCCTTCTCGGCCCCAAAGCGTGGGTCTACGGAGGCGACTACAAGAAGCCCCCATAACTGGGCTTTAGAACAGCACCGACACACTCGCTACTGCTATTACCGTCTTTACAACCCGTCCTATTCCCGGAGAGGGGGTGGAAGTCTGGCTACCGGACTTTACCTTCCTGCGGCTGAGTGTTAGGGGAGACCCTGCACGAAGCCCTTCGTCAAGTTGAGCGCGCCTCAGAGGTGAGCGCTCACAAGCGACTCGCCCGCTTCTGTGGTTCTTGCGCTGCAAGAAGTCGCTTAGCACACTAAGTTCTGGCTTAATCAAACCGCAACAAGAATCCAAGCCCCACTCATCGCCGCCCAAGTAGCCAAGATGACCGAAACTCCGAGATCCGAGAAGTCGCAGACGAGGTTCAGCACCCCGGTTTCTGACCTCGACGACCACCGTAACCAACCTGCATCCCTTCCACTACGAAACGACGCTGGCTCGCCCCCTAGATCACGTCGACCGACCTTTGCAAGTGTGCATGCACAAGACCGGCCCCATATCCTCCACCAAGTCACCGATGCTCTCGAGGCAGACATTACTCGGCGCGACTTCGAGAGTGCCGTGGTAGACGATGACCAGCATCTAGCTGCTGAGACGTTTGGACGCCGCGGCTCACTAGCACACGGCTCTCACGCTCGTCGGGACACATTCCGACGCCCTCGTGACCCAGCAGTTGAGCGCCTGTCTAGGAGCAGGGCTTCATCCGCCACCTCGCGATCGGTATCCCCTCCAAATTCTGTCGACGCATTCGCTGGCCCTCGCCGCCGCGATCGAGCCAACACTCTCCAGAGCCACGCGGGTTCCGAAGTCGATCTTGGGCTGCACAGGACTCTTTCTCGCGGCACAGCACGCCGCCCGACTCTAAGCGACGAGCGGCCTGAGTCTCTGCACAACATCGACATTACATCTGCGCACAGCTCCGCAGAGGAGGATGTCTGCTTTCCTGTTGTCGAAGATCCGGGCAAGACCACGAGATTTGACTACGAAGAGCTCGAGGAGTTTGTCGCAGAGGCTCAAGACAAGACTCCAATCGGACAGCCCCTGCGTCACAAGAGCAGCGTAGTCTCCCGTCTTTCTGCGAAACCCAAGGTCTTTTCGGATCTTCGCCCCAAGTCAACTCAGTCGGTATCCCCGAAGACCGACGCTGACGCCACGACTTTGAAGGACATCGACCCTGCAACTCAGGAAAAGCTTGCTGAAGAAGGTCTACTACACGTCTTCTCGGAGAACAAGAATGCACAGGATGTGAAGCTCAACCGATGGACCTTTTTCTCTTCCGAGCTCGACGACACAATTCATGCTGCCGAACTTGGTGGCCTGTTGATGCCCGGTGAGCGCTTCCGGGATCTTTTTGAGACTCCGGCAGACGGGGGCGTCTGGTGGCTCGACATGGTTAATCCAACTGAAGAAGAGGTCTTTGCCATCTCCAAAGCTTTCGGGGTACATCCTCTTACTCGCGAGGATATCTGCATCCAGGAGCCGCGCGAGAAGGTGGAGCTCTTCCACCAGTACTACTTCGTCTCCTTCCGCTCCTTCTACCAAGCCGACAAGGAGTCCGAGGACTATCTGGAGCCCGTCAACTTCTACGCCGTGGTCTTCAAGGAAGGTATTCTGACCTTCACTTTCTGCGAGAGCCCGCACACGCTCAACGTCCGCAAGCGTATCAGCCGGCTTCGCGACTACATCAACCTCAACGCCGACTGGATCTGCTACGCCCTCATCGACGATATCGTCGACAGCTTCGCGCCTGTCATCCGCGGCATCGAAGACGAAGCCGAAGCCATTGAGGACCAAGTCTTCACGGCCCGCATCGAAGACTCTCGCGCCATCCTGCGCTCGATTGGTGAGTGCCGCAAGCGCGTCATGCAGCTCCTCCGCCTCCTAGGCGGCAAGGCAGATGTCATTAAGGGCTTCGCCAAGCGCTGCAACGAGTCCTACAGCGTCGCACCTCGCGGCGATGTAGGCATGTACCTCAGCGATATCCAGGACCACGTCGTCACCATGATGTCCAACTTGGCGCACTTCGAGAAGATGCTCAGTCGCGCGCACTCCAACTACCTCGCGCAGATCTCGGTCGACCAGGTCATTCAGGGCAACTCTAGTAACAATACCCTGCAAAAGGTTACGGTGATTGCGACGATTCTCGTTCCGCTCAACCTGATCTGCGGTTTGTTTGGTATGAATGTAAAGGTTCCGGGACAGGACGGCAGTCTTGCTTGGTTCTTCAGCATTATTGGGGTCATTTGTCTTTTCATTTCTACTTGCTTGGGGGTTGCGAAGAAGATGCGGTACATTTGAGTTTTTTGTTTTGTAGCTTTCCTTGTGTTCAGTATGTTTGTTTATTGATTTGCTTTGTTAACGCGAGTGCGGGAGTTGTGAAAGTAATGTCATGGCGTTTGGTCACTCATACATACAGCAGGGAGAAGGGGTCTCTGGGTAATGATATATATGACGACGTTTGATATTACATATACATGGTATTGAAAAGAAAAGTTCTGCTTCCAACCTAAGATTGTGTTTCTTGATTTTTGGTGATTGTAGCTAGCACATGGCTAGATTGTTGGCTCCATCACATGCGTGATCAGATGTGAGTAGGCGTCCTCTAATCGATGCGCGGAGAGATAAGCCGTCGCTTTTCGCGGTCACCTGCCCACATGCGAGCAGACTCAGATGGTTGCTGTACCGTTCCTAATCGTTCCGAACTCGGAAGGCGCTGACAATGACGGTGACTGTCGACACGTGGACCAAAGCAGCAGGTCCGGCGAAGAACAAGGAACAAGGGCATGGGCGAGGCAGGGAAAGCGAGAGTGAATTCGTCTTTGGAAGGTTCCACGCCTCGTCTGCAGGGTCGGAAAGGGCGAACCAGTAGCTCGTTCTAGGTTACCGAAGGCCGGGCTGGGTGACGCTGATTTCGGCGATTCCATCATGCACTTAAATCACCTCACCCATCCACCCTCTCTCACTTGACCACTCTCGCGTACAAAACCAACGTTCTCTCCACCACCGCTGACACTCTCTACTACACGCCCGGCTCTACTCAACAGACCGCCGCCGCCCCCTCCCCCCCCCCTGTTCCTGCAGCCCCCACGAACACTAGACGCTCGGACCAGCACACCGGAACGAGAAGGCACGATGGCCGAGGTTGCGCAGCGGATTCTTATGAACGAGTTTAAAGCGCTGAGCAAAGAGACGTGGACCAACATCGAGGTGAGTACTTGCAGCCTGTTTTTTTTTGCCTGGTCTTGTTTTTGAAGAGTCACGGTCGGAGTGGCGATACAGGAGCACCCAGCTAACCACGCCCCAGCTCGTCAACGAGAACGTCTTCGAGTGGAGCATCGCGCTCATTGTCCTGAACGAGGAGTCCATGTACTATGGCGGCTACTTCAAGGCCAAGATGACGTTCCCTCGCAACTTCCCCTATAGCCCACCAGGTACGTCACAGTCGATGCGAGATGCGGAAGGAGCTAACATCGTCACAGACTTCAAGTTCGTCCGCCCGCTCTACCACCCCAACATCTACCCCGACGGTCGCCTCTGTATCTCGATCCTCCATCCGCCCGGCGAGGACGAGAAGTCGGGCGAGACTGCCGCGGAGCGTTGGAACCCTGCACAACGCGTCGAGACGGTCCTGATATCCATTCTCTCCCTGCTGGATGACGCAGAGGTCTCCTCACCCGCTAACGTCGATGCGGGCGTTATGCTGCGTACCAAGCCGACCGAGTACAAGGAGATGGTGAAGAAAGATCTAGAGCTGTCAAAGCAGGATATTCCCGAAGGCTTCGTCATGCCTACGTACGAGACTGCGTGGAAGAAGAAGGAAGACGAGGGCGACTTTGACATGAGCTGGGAAGACAGCGATGTCGAGAGCTTCGGGGGCAGCGAGAGCGACGTGGACGAGGACCAGGAGATGGATTCAGACTTTGAGGGCGAAGAGGACGATGCGGAAGACGAGGACGAGGACGACAAGTGAGCGCTGGGCTTTGCCCTGCGAGTCGAAATCTGAACCCCTCATGATGCCACCATCGCAGAACCGCACGAATTGGCCGCTAAGGGGCGGGGCGCTGCCATCTGAGCATGAGGAACCAGGCTCGGATTCAGACACCATCATTCCACCGTCAGAGGTGGCGAGCTCCTCCACCATCACCCCATTCCTCAGCGGCGGTGCTTTCATCGCCGTCCCACCATCACCTTCCGACTCGGACATCTTCGCACCATTTATGCCCCGGCCCCACTCAATATTTTGGACGATCGCACACTAGGCGATGCGCATCTTCTTATCCCCTTTCTGCCCAGTATTTCGTTCCTCTGGTTTTATCTGTGTCTTTATTCTCAGCGAGGCGTTCGGCATCGGCACGGTGCTCATGGCTGTACGTTGTCAACGGGCTTTCAGGCCATGGTCACGGCTAGGACGGCGTCTGCATTGCATTGGGGCGGAGTTTCCACGGCATTTATTTGTTTTACGCTGCATCGCTACTGTGAGTTTGGGGGCCGTGAAGGAGTGGGTCGATGCTCATGGACGTAGACTTTAGAGGACTTGTGACAAATGCCTTACTTTATGACACTTGTTTGACACATTGTGCCTGCTATGACGTTCTTCTCCAAACGCCTTCAGAAATAGTATAAAAACCGGATAGCACCCTTTTAGACGGTCCCCGCGATACTCAGATCCCGAATTTCCTGCAGCACTTCCTCAACCCGCGCGTCCAGCTCACCCTGCGCATACTGGTCTCTTGTATTCGCATCGAGATACTGCTGTACTTGGGCCATCCGTGAGTATGCCTCGGCGCAAAACCGCAGCTGAATCTTGACCAGCGCCTCGAAACTTGGGTCCAGATACGGCACCCGCAGATCGATGAGTTGCGGTAACTCCGTCGTAAGCGTCTCATTCAGCTGGTCGTACGCCGCCTTGGCCAACTGCTCGTCCTTCTCCGCCCGCGGCAGTTTCGTAACATCCTTGTCCGGTTTATCCGTCAGCTTCTTGACCTGGGCGCGCATGCGGTCGTAGTCCATTTGCTTGTGCTCGCGTTTCGTGATGCAGGCGTTGATGTCCGGGAAGTAAGAGCAGAAGCGCTGGATGGGGTCGAGGACTGTGGTTCGGTAAGGGCCATCTAGCGCTTTTATCGTCTCGGCGTCGAGGTCGGTGACGGCTTGTTTGTAGGAGCGGGATACGCCGTCTTTGGTCCCCGCGTCGCCGTAGAAGGCGTCGATTGTCTCGGCGATGCGCATTTGCGAGGCCGTCATGGCGCGCAGACTGTCAAGGTAGCCTTTCGCCTCTTTTTGGAGCTTGTTGGCGGCGGTTTCCATTGTGCGGTAGCGGCTGGCTTCATGTTAGGGTGGTGTACTATGGTGGCAGGTATCTTGGTAATATGGAGATGGTGATGGCGCAGTGAGGGGGGAGCGTACCGCTGCTCGGTCTCGAAGTCGCGGTCATTGGTGCGCTCGACCTGGCCCGCCTTCATGAGGACCTGCGTCGTCGCGCGATTGACGCCTTTCTTGAAGCCTGCGGGCTGTGAGCCTCCGTCTTTTCCGGAGGGTTGCGGGGTGTCTTACCCGTCCAAGACATGACTGCGGTTGTGGCTCTCTAGTATTTGAGGTGATGTTACGGGTGAAAGACTTTACTGTCTGGTAGGTATCGCGAGGCTAGCCGTGGTGTTGTGGGAGTAGCGGGGAATCAATAGAGTCGGTGTTCCTGGATGCGGTCGTCGTTGGCGGGCGGCAGTGCCACAATGACGAGGCGCAAGACCCCTGGCCGCGCTTTCCGATCGTGGCTGAGCCCGACGTTGATCCCGAAAATGCAACACTTCTCAGACTTCAATGTTTTCTCTTCGGACGCTGCATCGAGCAGCTCCTTCCCCGTTTCGTGTATGCACTAGTTGTCTGCGGAATTACTCTGTCGCATCGCCCCAAAAAGAGCAGCATGGACAGAAGCAGGTGATCTTCTCGGGGATACAGCCCACTGGCGTACCACATCTGGGAAATTACCTGGGAGCACTACGACAATGGGTTAAGCTGCAGAATAGTGCGGCAGTGGAGACCACATTACTCTTTTCCATTGTTGACCTACACGCCATCACCATTAAGCAGGACCCGAGTGAACTGGCTAGATGGCGGAAAGAAATGCTTGCTAGCCTGCTAGCAGTAGGCTTGGATCCGAAGAGATGCATCATCTTTGCGCAGAGCAGTGTGAAGCAGCATGCCGAGCTGATGTGGATACTGAGTTGTGGTGCGAGTATGGGATATCTCGGGCGGATGACGCAGTGGAAGGTATGCGCCGATTGAAGTACTCCGCATCACAATGATATTAACAGCCGTCAGAGCAAGCTCTCCCTCCCCTCCAACACCTCGCCCCTCGACCCCTCCAACACCTCGCCCCTCGACCCCTCCAACAACAAAGACGCCCTCAAACTCGGCCTCTTCTCCTACCCCGTCCTCCAAGCCGCCGACATCCTTCTCTACAACACCACCCACGTCCCCGTCGGTGAGGACCAGGCACAACACTTAGAATTCACGCGCGACCTAGCCATAGGCTTTAACCACGTCTACATACCATCTTCGTCATCACGACCCCTCTTGACTGTCCCGCAAACGCTACTGAGTCCCGCGAAACGAGTCATGAGTCTGACTGATCCGACTAAGAAGATGAGCAAGAGTGACCCAAAACCGAAGAGTCGGATCTTGATTACAGACTCAAGGGAGGAGATACATAATAAGTTGAAGACGGCCTTGACGGACTCGATCGAGGGCGTGAATTATGACAGGGAGAAGAGACCGGGTGTGTCGAATCTTGTGGATCTGATCTATCACTTCAATGATTCGGGTGCTGTATCACCGGCAGAGCTGGCGAGTGACTTGAAGAATATGAGTATGCGGGCGCTGAAAGAGAGGGTTGCGGACACGGTTGATGTAGGAATTAGGGATATCAGGGGACGGTATGAGGAGTTGATGGGTGGGGATCAGAGGAAGCTGGTGCAACATGCTGAGGAGGGGGCGAAGAGGGCCGAGGAGATTGCCGAGGGGACGATGAAGAGAGTCAGGAGCGCCATGGGCATCAAATGGTGATCCAAACACATCAGCATTCGCAAAGGTATCATCCACGTAAGCATGCATGTACAATACATCGATGGACGAACATGCGCCAAAAATTGCCATGTGTTGGCGTACCCAGTCAAAAACTCTGCTCCGTGTGGTACCCTAGGGAATTAGCATCCTAAGATGTGTCATGCACCTTTTACTAAAATCGGTTCATGCATTCATCCATGTATATAAACGCTGGCTGCACCGACACTCTTCCTAACACTACATGTCTTTCGATACACTTGGAAGTCTCTTTTACAGTAGCTTGGTGCAGGCACACATCTATATCCTTGAACGCCTCGAGTAACGGTCGCCCTATCACAACACATCAATCCCACCCTATTCTTTACGAATCAACACTAAAGTCCACCGCCTCGACCACCTCTAAACCCCACGATATCCCCCTTCCAACCAGGCAAATCCCTCACGGATGACGAAGAGTACATCTATGTTAACTGTGCAGACGAGGGTGACGAATTGGAGGAGCCCAATAAAGATTGCTTGGCTAAGAGAAACGAATTTTGGAGGTGCACGGTGTGCCAGCATGCATTGTCTAGAGCAAGCGATTATGCTGTACTTTGGGTGGAGCCTGCTTTCACTGAGAAGATGCTTGATCAACCTTCTCACAAATCTCCGCCATGAACTTCATATCCTCGAACTCCGCAGCAAACGGTTCAAGAACACTCTTAACACGTATATGCCGCCCGTCTCAGCCTCCTCCATGCCTTCCGCCAACTGCACAGTGATATCCTTCTCCCAACCCTTTACGAAGGGTGTATCTTCTTTGCTGACGTGGACCTTGACACCCCTACCATCCACCCCTGTCACCGTTTCGACAAGCCTGAAGCAGCACCCTTTGCTCGGAACTATGAGCTTGGGATATTGAAGATCATTTATGCAACCAAACTCCTCGGGGAGGTTTTACAGAGCATGTGCGAGAGCGGGATTCTTGGAGAGCAGATCGGTACGACCCTGAATGTGGTGTGTGATGATGAAGTCCTCGAAGTAGGATGCGCCGCTGGTGGAATAAGCTTCTTCGATGGTCTTTCCCTTGTATTCGCCGAAATTGAAATGGTATGTTCCACGGTTCCTGGGAGCTGCGCGGTTTTGTGAGCGGCGCTTCTTGAGCGGGTCAGCATCCGATGACGCAGTTTGCTGCCGTCGGCGTTTTACAGCGGAATGGGAAGACGATCCAGCAGGTTATCGAATGCTACCCTGGCTACCTGACAAATTGGGCCTTCACTGAGAAAACGGGGAACCTGCTCGATAACAGCCCAGCTCTTGTGGCCAGCTTGCGGGCACTACCGAACGACTATCTCAATACGCAGCCATCCCTGCGAGCGGCCATGGAACGAAACGATACTTATCCGCGCAAACTCAGCACTTCCTCTATTGTCGCGGGATAGAACGAGGGTATGCGCTGGTACCAGGCCAATCAGTGGGATAAGATTCTACAGGACAATAAAGGTCCTAATGCCGCAACTCAAGACCTCGATGTAGCCTTGGTTGGCTTTGATGATAAACCTTTCGTCGTGGGATTTACGGGCACCGTCATCAGGATAGAAATGTATTGCCTTGATATTGGTGAGGACCCACGGTGCCTCTACACGATACTTCCTTGCGGATGGCTTTGGGAAGCAGTCGTACAAGCCGATTTTGACTATAGCAATCAAAGAGGTTTCGGAACTTAGGGATATGCTGTACAAGGCTTACCAGGTTACTGGCAAGTTCAATGCACCTCTTCCAACGGAAGAAGGCTTCATCATGCTGAAGGATCCTGTACCTGCCAGCTTCAATGATGGGGTTTACTGGAGGGTCACTGGTCTAGTCTTCTCTAATCGACCCTGGAGGGGGAAGCCTACCACCTCGGTCTGAGTTAACGCATTTGTATGTCAAACCAAACGGCTTCGATGGTGAAGGTCAATGGGAAGTGGTGGTTCGAGGGGATAGTCTGGTTTCATCCCAAGGGATTTGAATCGAGGTTATATCGAGTGTGTCGTGTGGGGAAAATCCAAGAGGCGGAAGGTCAAGATGTGTAATATTCCTAGAGACGGCGAGTGGAGTTTTCTAGAAACGTTATGGTGAGG
>ML976039.1:66139-201344 GCA_010015635.1 Clathrospora elynae
TGTACCTACTCCACCTTCATTGCTACCATTCATGGGGGGGGGCATAACTTATGCCCACGATAATATTGGCTTATCAGACATGGGCCCTCTTCGCACACATTCCAATAACTAGTTAAGCCCCAAGAAGTCCGCCAAGTACTTCATACAACCCTACAAATGTGCTAAAGTATTGATCACTATCCATCGTCTCCAACAAACCGCCGCAGAACCAGCAAATCGCTCAACCAGTCAGGCGATCTGGGCTCCACATCAGAGCGTCCGATGCAAAGGGGTTTGCTTTCTTCCGAATCACTCGCATCCTCTTCAAAATCTCAGTCGTGTAGCTGTACCTATCCTGGCCCTCAAAATTCAACGTGGCGCCATTATCCCCACCATAGAAGACCTCCACCCAGCCCTCTTCGTTCTTGTCGTCCAACAGCTGGCAGAACGGGGTCACCCATACCACCCTCTGAAGGCCCTGACTGATCTGATGTAACACCAACTCCTGCAATCCTGGCCAGCCTCGCAGCTTTTGCACTATACCGAGCCAGGGTCCATACAAGGCGCAGTTATCGAAGTGTAGGCTTACAAGGCTACGCCTGTGTTTGGCTAGAAACCGTATGAGTGTCCCAGGTATGAGGCTGAAGCCAGAGAGTTTGAGTTCGCGGAGCTTCCAATAGAAATTATATCGGTGGGAAATTGCGATCCAAATTCGGTAAGAGTTCTGTCTGTTGGGCCATGTCTCGTCGATAGTCGCTTTATCCACCTCAAGCTGTAGACGTTCGAGGTTGTAGCAATGGGAAAGTAGCGATATGAAGTGCCCTGTATCTTCACGCGCTGGAAGTGGAACTAGAGAGCATCAGAACGGCATTCATAGTCGAATCATCCATTGGAAACTTACGAGTCGATCCATTAAGACAGAGCGTGAGTGAGGTCAGGTCTTGAAGCTGCACCCGGGATCTGATTCCCGAGACGATGCGGCTGATCGTACTGGGCTGCATGCCATTGTAGCTACCCCAGCCACCTGTACCTATCTCCAGGCGCTCCAACCAAGGTTTAGAAAGTATAGCTGCACTGAGAACGACGACCGGAGGGTTTTCACCAGTTATGGAATCGCGGACTTTCTTAGGATAACATCGGTTGAGACTGGGGGCGACGCAGACGTACTTCAATTTACGAAACCGATCCATGGCAACAATCAACAGAGCAGTTATCCGCGGATGCTGTACAACCAGGTCCTGCATTTCTTGTATCCTCATCGCTGCCTCCAGCCTTCTCCGATAACAGATGGTCTCCTTGTTGCTGCGAATATCCAGTTTCGATAGTTTCGGAGCGACGAATATAAGAGAACGAACTCGGTGGCGTAATGTCTCATCATGCGAAAGCTCCAACAGTCCCAGGGAGCTTCTCTCAGTAAAGCTGACGATGAGGTCTTTGAAGCAGCCAGTGAAAGTATAATCGACCTTTGCACGAATCGTTCTCGAAGTCGCCCGGAGCTCCAGCAACCCACCGAAGCCGAAAACTGCATCAGTGTCGTCGAGGCAAGCGGCGTCCAGAGGGTCCATGCCAGAGTTGCAGACCAGGCATGACGCAATTTGCTCAAGGAGCTCCGTCGGAATGCGTTCGAGCGGCGACAATTCCGAGACGGCTCCGAGGTCCAAAGGCTGGTCTTCGAGCGGCAGCAATGGGTCGGCTTCGAGGATCAAATGCTGGACGTCGGCAGCGACATGAACCTCATCAACTGCAGAGCCACTACTCACGCCGGTCGCTCTACCACCTACAACAGCGTTAGTCGTCGGAAATAGGCGTTTGAGCATCGCGAGGCCCGGCATGCTCTTGGGATTTAATCGTTTGGTGGCGGCAGTGAGGTTGACTTCATCAGGTTCGGGGCAGGGTGACGCTGCGGTCGGCTCGGTATCTGCAGAAGCGTCAGCCATCGGCATTATCGTCAGGAAGCTGTAATTTATGGTAAGGAGGTGGAGATGTGGAAGAATAGCAACGACAGTCGGAGGTTGGCGAGCCAAGACTCGCAAGATTTGCAAGGTTTGGGGTGAAGTGAACACTGAGCCGCCTTCATCAGGAAAAATATTTTCCGATCCTGGTTTTGGTTGCAGCCCGTAGATTGAGTGTTGTTGGGACAGTGCTGCTGCCACTTAGTCGGAGTTTGACTGTCGTTGATAAAGATATTTTTTCTTTGGTGGTTGAGGACGGGCAGCTATATCGTCATGGTAATAAGGTTAATACTCATGCATTGCCCTAGCTTCCTCCTCTCACGTTGTGAAAACATTTTTACGGGCGAATCTATTTAATCTCTTCCTCGCCTGACCCTAGAAGCCGCAGAAGCACTCTCCTCTGATGAGCTCTACCTTTGATGCGATCTTCTCGACCCAGTAACCCATTCGATGCTTTTAGTGCATATCACTGAAGGAACTGATGAGAGGTGGTCTCGATGATATGAGCATGTGTGTATTCTGTGAGCTACGGAAGTGGAAGCTATGGAGGGGGAAGCTAAACGAGCCGAAGAAGGACGCTAGTCCAAGAGGGGAGGCGCTCACAGGCGCTCCCTCGAACAGGAACCAATAAGAAAATCGCGAACCAAATCCAGGAGCTTGTTGAACTTGCAAGTTGCCGTCGATATTGCTGAAATCTGTAAGGATGCTGATCAGTCGTTGGGAATATATGATCATTATTGCATTGACCTGCTTCAATGGAGATCCCAGGAGCCAGAATGAACCAAAGTGTCGAGATGAATATCGGTACGACTCCTCTTCGCCAATTGCTCCGAAGGTCTTGAGCGAGCCGATACCGCATCTGAATGAGCGTCTTCCGTTTGCCGGGTAACTTCAGGTCTTTGTTGAAGAGCACGACCCGGAGCAAACCCTCGGCTTCTCGCGTCATTGAGATAACAGGCTTCATCTTATACTGGTTTAAGTTCATCAGGATGTAGAACGAGTCGCGCACGCTATCAAACCTGCTATGTTCATCCGGGGCTTTGTTATACGACACCGACATGTCAACAGCCCTAACTCATCAGTGTTCATGAAATTCGAAGCATTCATAAGCCATTTATGCTTGGGAGCACTCACCAAAGAGGGCACACTCCCCTGAAACCTCAATATCCCAAAAACTACACACAAGACTGCTAATCGAGCTTCCAATCTACCTGTTGATAGCTGTGAACGTTCCCCAAGAAGCATTGCTTTCAAACGGCGCTTGAGGTAATGTTCTCAGATCAGAAGTACCCATGTCGTGATAGTCGCAGAGACTACTGCACAGGGGTAGTACTCGCTCCCGGTGCTGCAGAGCGATTTGCAGCCCTCGCAGGTGATCTGCATTGCCGGGTTCGCTGCAATGACTCGTACGCGGCCGCTGTAGTTGTATTGTACGATCAACGCAGGGTCGGACATGTGTGTGCTGCCACACTCGGTGGAGTTTGATCTGATCATCGCTTCTCATGAGACAGAGAAAGCTTGAATTCACCGCATCGACGTTCAAATGGAGAAGAATTATGTGTAGGGGGACTTTCGCGGAGTGTATGAGAGAAGGTGGGGGGGAAGAAAAGAACTGGAGAATAGGATGTTATACCAGGTAAGCAGCTTTTAATACTACTTGTGAGGGATCGGTGTGCTGTCCTACGCATACCAGTGTTGCAGCAACTGTGCTTGATGTCGTACAACTTGAAAGCACGACTAACGCACCCAATCATTCAGCGAGGGTTCCGAAGTGGTGGGTGTCTGTCTAGCTTCAGTATTTCCTACCTTGCTCACCGTACCAATGCCACTAGCGCGTCTGATCCTATCACGTCAGTCCGGCGGCTGAAGCATCGCCGAACCTGAAACCAAACTTCAACAGGTCTTGTGCTTCAATTTGGTCTTTCTTTTCGAGCAGTTCGTCGACGTCCCAGGTCGCACTCAGCAGTCTGCCGTTAAGCCACATCCGCTTCTCACGACTCAGCCAGATGCAGAAGGCTCCACACAGACCGACGTCGTCAGTAAGATCTATGATATTCAGAAGATGTCAAATCGTTTCATCGAAGCGTACTCACAAGGTCGAAAGCTTTCCGGCGTAGTCTTATCCGCCATCTCAGTATTAACAGCGCCGGGATGCACCGCAACCGCCAACACACCATCTGCACCGTATTGCTCCGATAAGAACTCAACAAATCGCGCTTGCGCAAATTTCGAGATGCAGTATGCCGTATTCGCGATATGCCCATTGGTGATGCAAGCTGCTAAGGAGCCGACGGCAATGAAGGTCTTGGCACCCTTGCTCTCCTTCAGCAATGGGATAAAGTGGTGCGCGACGAGATATGTACCCTGCATATTCACATCGAAAACGTCTTGAAAGTCTTGTGGGTTTCCTTCATTGACTTTGAGCACTACCGGCCCCGAGTAGCCAGAGTTGAGAACGACAACGTCTAGTCTGCCAACCTCCTCTTTCACGCTCTTCGCAAGCTGTGCGACACTCTCGGTAGACGTGATGTCGACCGATAGACACTTGATCGGTAGGGAAGAGTTCAGGTTCTTGACTTGCTGCTCGACTGCGGCTACCTCGTGGGCTGAAGAAGACCGAGCTGCTAGAATGAGAGATGCCGCACCGGCCTGCGCATATGCATACGCTATACCAGCGCCGATGCCACGAGATGCGCCGATGACGAGAACGTTGAGCGCGTCAGGTAGCTTGTTGTGTTGCGGATCGAATGCTGTGGTCGGCTTCTTATGCTTTGTATTCGTGAATCCGCTAGCGAGCGTAGTGTCTTTTGTCCGTTGGGTCATCGGTACTTAAGAATACTGGTATAGCTTAGAGTTCGCGTTTTGCTTCGACGGTACTGTGGATGTTTGGACTGTATATCTTTCTTCGAGAACCGCCCAGGATGAGTCATTGTGAGTAGCAGGATGCAGGTCATGATTCACGTGGTAGCGAGTTCTTACCTAAGTAGACACTTCCGACAGCAGATACGGAGGTCGACAAATGTAGGCAGAATGTAGGACGATCAAAGTCGTGTCTACCGTTGTCAAAGGCTTGCCTTTCCATTACTTGATTGCGTTACTCATATTTTCTATGTACTGACGCCAGCTAGATTGATATCAACTAGAAAGGCTGAGAACCTTGTGGCGAGGAAACCCCTACTATACGCGATGCTGTCTTTCAGGAGCAGCAGACATTGCGCACCTCCTTATTCTACCAAAATTTCTCCTATCGAAGCGTCATAGTCGTCCCCTCGCCGTATCTACCGCAATAAGACCCCTTAAAGCATCCACCGAGCCGTGCGCGCCAGCTATGCGGGTTTTAAGAGGCTCAATACATGCATGATGATAAGGTATCCTTCTTAGGAACGCTTCAAGAGCATCACAGCATCAGCTTGTATTTCGTGTTAATCCGTATATAACATGATGCAATCGTCATCTCTCGAGGCTTCGTCCAGAAGGCTCCCAGTGGCGGCATCGTCATACACCAAGCGCTCCGCCATGGCTCAATGGCCGGATTGCCTGTAAACATGAAATTCAGAGCCTCGCCGCCAAGAGTTCCGCTGGAACTTCTCTTACCAAGTGCTGTAGTAGCCAGTCAAAGCAATTCAAGGTTGAAAAGACCCAGAAATGACGTCATACTTCGACACCAACACCAACAATCGTTCTTGGCGGGTCTTCGCACGTCTTGTACACCAGCCTCGACACGCAAGTTCATATTGACGAAGACAATTCATCGCTTGGCAAGTATCTGACTTTCGGCATATAAGCAGGTACTACCCCGCTTCAACTTTCCATTTCCAACATATACCTACACCTCTATCGGTCTATGTACCTTATCGAGTACCTACACAGAGCAGCACAAATATCACAAATCCTACGAAAGCTGCCTAATATGCCTACACATCACCCAGGAACAGCGGTTGCCCACAATAAGCGTGACATCGGCCCCAACCTACCCTGGGCAGTCACAACACATCTCCTCTCCATCGACCATCAACAACTCCTCCGCGCTACCAGACATCCCTTCCTAGCGCGGGCTGCAAAGGGCAGCTTGCCAAAGCCATTGATCACGCAATGGCTCGCCAACGACAGGCAGTACCTCCAGGGCTACCTGTCTACCATCAGCAACCTCCTCAACCTAGTCCGCAGTACCCACCAATCAGCACTAGTACCAGGCGTTGAACCAGACATCGAGACGCGGCTCATCGCATGGCTGGAGTCAGGACTCAAGAATGGGAACAGAGAGCTCCGCTTCTTCCAGGAAGTCGCCGAAATCTACAAGATTGACTTGCCACTTTCCCCCTTACTCGACACCGTCAAAAGCGAAGGTCTACACCGCTACGAAACCCTCTTCGCCAGCGTCGCGTCTCAGCAACCCCACGCCTTCATCCCCTGGCTCGAAGGTGCAATCCTCCTTTGGGCCACCGAAAAAGTCTACTACGAAGCCTGGTCCTGGGCTCGGAAACAAGACGAGCAGTCTTCGCCCCGGAACTTCAACGACGACCAGGATGGCGGTGCGATGCGTAGGGAGTTCATCCCCAACTGGTCAAACAGAGACTTTTTGATGTTCGTCGAGCAGCTGGAGCGGATTGTCAATGAAGGGGTAAGCCAGGCTGTTGATCGGGATGAGGGGAGGTGGGAGGAGATTAAGGGGAGAACGGAGATGATTTGGAAGGCATTGCTGGATGCTGAGGAGGCGTTTTGGCCGGATGTACCGGCTGACGAGGGGAGTCTGGTTGAGCCGAGGACTTATGATGTTAGGGAGGATGTTGACCGGTTGTCGCGACTCAAGGGGGCTGCGAACATATAGAGTGCTCTTTCAGACTTTTTATGAGTTTGCTACAATAGCACCTGCGGTAGAGTCAGCCGCGATGGATGGTAGTATGACAAGAGTGAATTATGAAATGCTTGGCGCACGATAGAAGGGTGTTGAGGGAAAATGGGCGGGCCGGCAGTCGAGCCGAGGGCCCGAGCTCCCGGGTAGCTTGGACTGCGATTTTTCATGCAGCGAAAAGTTTCGAGATCTCGCATCGCCAATTGCAACACCACCACACACAACCGTCCCCGCCATGGCTCTCGTGCAGACCAACCCCGACGCATACGTCATCAAGCCAGCGGCGTCTGCGCCCGCCATCGACACTAGCGACTGGCCGCTGCTGCTGAAGAACTACAGCGACCGTATGCTGCCGCTGCCTGTCCAGCGACCAACGGCCCAGCTAACGTGCAAATAGTGCTTGTGCGCACCTCCCACTACACCCCCATCCCTAATGGCTGCGCGCCGCTGTCACGCGACCTCAAGTCGTACATTAGCTCTGGCGTGATCAACCTCGACAAGCCCTCGAACCCGTCCTCGCACGAAGTCGTGTCCTGGATCAAGCGCATGCTGAGGTAAGGACAATGGCGGAAATTGCGTGCACGTGTATGCAGCTAACACGCGATCAAGAGTTGAGAAGACGGGCCACAGCGGCACCCTCGATCCCAAGGTCACGGGCTGCCTGATCGTTTGTATCGACCGCGCGACCCGCCTCGTCAAGTCGCAGCAGGGAGCCGGAAAGGAGTATGTTTGCGTCATCCGCCTGCACGACAAGCTGCCCGGCGGCGAGGCGCAGTTTGCGCGCGCCCTCGAGACCCTCACCGGTGCCCTTTTCCAGCGCCCGCCGCTCATTTCTGCCGTCAAGCGCCAACTGCGCATCCGCACGATCCACGAGAGCACGCTCTACGAGTTTGACAATGAGAGGCAGCTGGGTGTCTTCTGGGTGAGTTGCGAGGCAGGCACCTACATCCGTACCCTCTGCGTGCACTTGGGTCTTTTGCTTGGTGTTGGCGCCCACATGCAGGAGCTGCGCCGAGTCCGGAGTGGAGCCATGGACGAGACCAAGGATCTGGTCACGCTGCACGACGTGCTCGATGCGCAGTGGCTGTATGACAACAACCGCGATGAGGCCTACCTGCGCAGGGTCATCGCGCCCCTGGAGAGTCTTCTGATGAGCTACAAGCGCATCGTTGTCAAGGACAGCTCGGTCAACGCAATCTGCTACGGTGCTAAGCTCATGCTGCCGGGTCTGCTGCGATTCGAGAAGGGCATTGAGATCCACGAGGAGATCGTTCTCATGACCACCAAGGGTGAGGCCATTGCGCTTGCGTACGCGCAGATGTCCGCCGTCGAGATGACCTCGTGCGACCACGGTGTTGTTGCGAAGATCAAGCGTGTTATCATGGAGCGCGACCTCTACCCCAGGAGGTGGGGCATGGGCCCAGTTGCGACGGAGAAGAAGAAAATGAAGGAGGCCGGCACGCTCGACGTAAGTTTGATGTCAGTCCTTCTATAGACTTAGGCTAACATGACCAGAAATTCGGTCGTCCCAACGAGAAGACGCCCGCCAAGTGGAACACTGAGTACAAGGACTTCCAGAGGACTGACATTGACGGCTTATCGGCACCTGTTGCCCCTACTACCTCAACTGCCGACGTCCTCGCCGCTCCCCCAGTTCCACCCACAGGTCTTACCTCAGGAGAAGAAGCGGAAGCCGGCGCTGCCGTGGATGCAGACGACAGCAAGTCCCAGAGCAAGAAGCGCAAGAGCCGCGGCGATGACGAGGACGAGGACGACGAGGACAAGGCCGAGCGCAAGCGCAAGAAGAAGGAGGAGAAGGCCGCGAAGAAGGCTGCAAAGAAGGACAAGCGCAAGAGCAAGGGCGGTGACGACAGCGAATCAGATTAAACAATCAGTGTGTGAACGATGGACGTCCGACTAGCAAACAGCACTCATTCGCTGTTGATTGTACAAGCGATGTACATCAAAATCATGTACATGTTACAGTTACTCCTCTATCCTTGGATAGCTGCTCTTCAATGTAGCATACGGAAAATCGCGTGTGGGAACGGCGTTAGGGATCTGGCATGGCGGCGTTTGGCGCGTCGAAGCTTCTGCGACAGGGGAGGTCGATTGGGTGTTGCATGCGACAGCTCACTGCTAGATATGTCGATGCGATTAGTGAAATACAAAATGTTCAATTCCAAACTGAACCATCTGCAACCCGAAGTCTCAGTTGTTGACAGTATATTACTTGCGAGACATTGTAGTGCGTTATGGAAGCTTCTCGAAGCTTCTTTGAGCTCCCCGAGTTCAGACCAGGTTCGACGTCACTAGCGCGGTTTGGCGGGCTGGGTGGAGAGACATTCGAGGACCGAGTGATAAAAGCAACCACACATCTGCCCACGAAGAACTACCGAGATACCTGCCACGCATACACGAAATAACTTTTCCCGCCATTTACACATTTCAAAATGGTCAAAGAGACTAAGCTCTACGACTCATTAGGTATGTTTGCTTTGGCGTACCCCGCTGCAGCTCGGCCGCGCATACAAGGCGGTGTATATAATACTTTTGACAGCAGCGGATAGGCACATGGGTACTCACTGACAGAATAATACAGGCACAACTCCAACCGCGACGCAAGATGAGATCAAGAAAGCATATCGCAAGGCCGCGCTGAAGTGGCACCCCGACAAGAACAAGGACAACCCACAGGCTTCCGAGAAGTTCAAAGGTGAGTCTGCCCGCATTCTTACCTCTTCTAACACCTACACAGGGCCTAACTAATATCATCCAGAATGCTCCCAAGCCTACGAAATCCTCTCCGACCCCGAAAAGCGCAAAACATACGACCAGTATGGCCTCGAATTCATACTGCGCGGCGGCGTTCCCCAGCCCGAAGGCGAGGCGGGCCCCGGTGGTAACCCCTTTGCAGGCGCTGGAGGCGGTGGTGGCGGAGGAGGCTTCTCCGCACAACCTGGCGGCATGCCTGGCGGCACACGATCGTTCCACTTCTCGACCGGTGGCGGCGGGAACGGCTTCAATTTCTCGAACGCGGACGAAATATTCGGGGAGTTCATGCGTAACAGTGGTGGCGGCGGCGGCGGCGACGAGTTCGACTTCGGGGGCTTCGGAATGGGCGGTATGCCTGGGGGCATGGGCGGTATGCCTGGGGGCATGGGCGGCGGCGGTAGTGGAGGTGGTAAGGCCTCAATGTTCAGAGGCGGACGACGAGAACCACGGCCCGAGGTTACGGTTGTCGAGAAGCCGCTTGCTGTTACCTTGGAGGAGCTGTACGGTGGCGCCACGAAGAAGCTCAAGATTAAGCGGAAGACGTATGATCAGTCGACCGGGAAGCAGAGCACGCAGGATCGGATTCTCGAGGTACCGATCAAGAAAGGCTTGAAGGCGGGGAGCAAGATCAAGTTCTCGGATGTTGGTGATCAGGTTGAAGGTGGAACGCAGGATTTGCATTTCATCGTCTCGGAGGTAAGTCGCGTCCCCGTTTCCTTCTCAAAGTGTCGATTGGGAACGGATGTTAACAACTGCATATAGAAACCTCACGCAATGTTCACCCGCGAAGGCGACGACGTCAAACACATAATTGACCTCGACCTCAAAGAAGCCCTCACGGGCTGGCGCCGCACCGTCCAAACCATCGACGGCAAGCAACTCAGCGTCGGCAACGGCGGACCTACGGGACCTACCTGGACGGAGCGATACCCCAACCTCGGCATGCCCAAGTCCAAGAAGCCGACAGATCGCGGGGACTTTGTCGTGGGCGTTAGGATCAAGTTCCCGAACAGTCTGACGAGCGCGCAGAAGGAGAAGTTGAAGGAGATACTGTAGAGTGGAAGAAGGGGTTTCATTTCGAGTACATTCTTGCGGTGAATTAGGGAGTAAGAGATGGAACTTTACGCTCTGAGCGAGCGAATGGCGTTGATGGAGTTTTCATACTACATTTTTCTTATCCAGTGCAAGGGTGGGGAGGCAAGCTCTGAAGATGGGAAAACATCATGGTGTGTGTGCAAGGAGACGGACTACGAAAGCGATGAGCATATGATAGATGAACTCAACGAAAGCGAACATTCTTGATTCTTATGTTTATTTCCTTTCGTCCTGAGGACTACCAAAGAGCATGGACGAACGCAGAGGCGGCGTACTAGCTGTCACACTGCCATGTTGATAGAGGTTCAACATGCCCTTATGGAGGTAGCTTGTACTTCACTATGTCAAATTTACAGCTTAATGCGCGTTCGCTACTGGTTAACGTGAAGGGTAGGCGATGACTCCAAGGGTTGTAGACTGATGTTTGTGAGTTGAATTTGGCAGCGAAGTTGAGAGGTATTAAGTCGGGTTGCGGCAACATGACCGAGAAATAGAAAAGTCGGTAGGAATAACGAATACAGGGTTCTCGAAGTTGTTTGTTTAGTTTCTTGACTTTTCACATGTAGATCTGAGCACGTGCCTACAGCTCAACCTGTCTCCGCTCTTTTCATAACATGCGCGAAATTAAAGCGTAGATTATAAATTGTTTAGTGCATTCGAACAAATTGTGAGGGGTCCTGTCGCTACTATAGCGCTGAGAGGGATGTGGGAAGATCGCGCATACGTGCATCAAGCATTCACTACTTGGCGCTCACCATGCAACCGAGCTCTGGTGGAGGAACATGATATGAATGAAGATTTTGATTCAATAAAGACATGATTGACCGTGCTATACTACAAGACAGCGTGATATTCGCGGACTAAACTACTCTGTCCATCGCGTCCACCTTCCAACCGTCCAGCATGCTCATCTAGCTAAGATAAAGTACACTGCCGGCCTCCAACCTCTACCCAATCTCATCTCATCGGCTGACACTAAAGACGCTGTGTAAGTTCCATATCAAACCGTGAAAGCATCCACTTATGATCCTCCAACATCTGCATAGCACTCCTAGCCCGCACCGTGTACACCTCAGCCACTCACTCGGCGCGCACGGCGAAACCATCTCCTTATAAACTTTTCGGACTACCTTCAATACCATTTGGTCGCTGCTGACGATGTAGGTAGGCCACCTGGCGCTAGCCTTTACTACGGCAACAATGTCGAACGCAGTAGCGTACATCTCCCATAGCATCTTCTTTCTTAAGCGAAAGTCCATCATAGCGCACTTGTTCGTAGTAGGAAGGGATGTGGAGTTCATCCGAGAGAGATCTTGGTACTTGTGTACGATATTGCGGGCTTTGAGCCGAGACGGGGTGTAAGCTCCAGGGGCTTGTTGAATGGAATGCTGCCGCCCAAGAGACTTGGAGAAATATCTTCTTGAGCTTGGGCTATGGCTCGAATGCCGTCGAAGTAGTCTTTGGGGACGGATTCTGTGCTTGCTGCGTGCGCCAGAGTTTGTACTGCAAACGCGAGTCGCTCGGGACATGTCCGCTCGCTGCATCGATGCCGGAATGTCGAAAAGTGCCATCATGAAGGCTGCGTACTTCTGATGACGAGGCGAAACACTCCCCCCTAGAACTAAGGCCAACTTTCGAAAGGAAATCGGCTAGATCGTCGACATCTTTCTTACCGGGAAAGTTGGGCGCCGCGATTGGCACCGCCCACTCACGCAACTGCTGCTTGATCTTCTCCCCATACTGCCCCTCCATTTTCTTCTTGATGTTATGGTTGGCGCGCGGCTCGATCTTCTCCATAGTCCTCGGTCCGACATCCTTCTCTGGTTGTTTCTGCTCTTGCCTTGCAACGAGCTTCGCGACTTCCTATTTCGTATCTTCCTTAGCCACGCGATCAGGCTATGCTTGGATCTGTTTCTCCATATGCCGCTCCTGTTATTGCTCAATTTGACGCTGATCTGACGCTTCGCGAGCCATGTGTCGGCGCCGAACACGAACTATGCGGGCCTTTTTGGTACGAATGATGGATTATGTTGCCGTGCGCAACAAAGAAACACAGATCGCTAAGAGTAGGAAGCTCCTTCTTCTCTTTGGGGTCTTTTTGGCACGAAAAGGTTGCGTGGCTTCGTCTTCATGGGCATGTATTCGCGTCGGATATCGCTCGTGATCTGCTGTAATAGGGCGCCCGGGAACGCGTCATCCTGGTTTCGAAACTCAAGGTCTGCGTTGAATGAGAAGTTCAACACGGCCCACGTTATCGCGGCGAGGGTAGATTGGTCGGTATCGCGTGCTTTGTGCATGACCGTGTCGCCGCCTTTTGCGTTGGAGTGTTTGGGTCGAGAGTCGGCCACCTTCTCCGGCGCCTTCATAACCTTCTTCGGATGTGCAACCTTCATGAGTTCTGTTCGTGACCTGAGCGCTTTCGCATCTCGCGTGGTGACTTTTGGATCTTTGACTGGCTGCGGAGTCCTACTGAATGTGAAAGCACTGATCGACATTCCTTCGCAGTGTCAGCTTACTACTGCTAATGAGACTACGAATTGACCAATTTAACAGGTACTAATTGACCCTACCTAATTCGAGTTATTGATGAACGTAAAGAATGAGCCGTTCACCCCTTAACTGTACTAGCGACAAGTGCGCCTCTCTTCAAACTTCTGCAGCCGCACCTCAAGGCAGAGTCTTCTGAATTGTTGGCCACCTTAGCCGATCCGGCTTGACATGTGATTTGCATAAAGGCTTTTTGCAAAAAGCGGCCTCGAGACCGTGAGCAAGGAACTCATCGCGTGTGTGAGGTGCGGCGACATCCATCCTAGGAATATCGAAGGGGAATTTTCAGCGGTAGAGTCAGGGGTGGAAGCGGTGAAATTAGAAGCAGTCGGAAGCAGAGATGATGGTGCGCGGACGTAGCTGTGTGTCGCAAAGATTTCGGTGAGAGGCTGGTTGTGGTTCGAGCGCAGCAAGTTCTTGTGACACCGGGGTGCAAGTTTTCACTCTAACTTTACGGCGGGAGCATAAATTGAAAAATATCATGGAGAAAGCATATGAATAATGGATTGAGATAGATGATATGATCCGGCCATAGATAGAAACATCGAAAATCAAGAAATGAGATGAGAGACTAACTGAACGCCGTGATGCTATGCTATCGCGTTTCGCAATGCTATCATTCGACATCGGCATGGCCTGTTGGGCCCTGATCAGTATCTGCAAATTGTTAGCCACCATTCTCACACCCAATAACATCAAAAACTCACAATCGATAGTAACAAATGCCCTGTCCACCTCACTCAATCCCTCAAGACAATACTGTAGCGTCTCCGCCACATCATGGCACCTCCTCAACGGCGTCTCCTCCTTCATAAGCACATCGACCTCCACACAAACGCCATCGCCTGCATGATAGCATTTGATGCTCTTGAAGCCCTCCACAAGCGGCGCGAATCGATATGCCATGAACATCATTTTGCGCTCGACGCGCTCGTTGGCTGCTTCACCAGTAAGACGAGTGACGTTTTCGAGACAGGTACCTGCCCAGTCGTAAATAATGAAGAGGGAGAGAATTGATGCGCCTACGGGATCGAGCCACCAGACGTTAAGCTTGCTACCAATGAGCGGGAAGAGGAGGGAGAGCGTGTTGAAGTAGACATCCGTCTTGCAGTCTTGTGCCAAGGCTTGGACTTGTGTTGTCTTGACTCGAGCGCAGCCAAACCAGAGTGTACCTTTGACTACGATCGTAGCGACCATGGCGAAGATAGCCGCAGGGGGTAGTTCGGCTACTTTGTGTTCACCGCTTGGCAGCAGCTTCTTGACTGACTCCTGAAGGATCTGAAGGAAGGAGATCACCATGATGATAGAGAAGACCAGGATGCCCAGTGGTTCGAGGCGTCGTCGGCCGATCGGAAATTTCTTCTTGAGGCTCTTCAAGTGCCAGCCTACCAGCTTGTTGGTGGTCCAGACAATGATGGTACAGAGGAGATCCAATGCAGAGTCGACGAGCGAAGCAATCAGGGATAAGGAGTTGGACCAGAGTGCTGCTACGCCTTTCGCTGCGAGTAGAAGGATATTGACGATAACGTTGATCTGCATTCTGTAAGCTTGGACTTCGTGATCAATTTCGCAATTGGTATTTTAGAGACAACAGATTGCCAGCTGTAAACAAAGCGGTTTCCCCCTATCATGAACTGGAGGTATACGGGGCGCAACCCAACGTTTGGAAGCATTGTAGAGAGACTCACGTTAATTGCCCATTTCACGTGTTTTGCTGACTTCCTCCGCTTCTCTCGTTCTTCCTCCGGTAGGAAAGGTTCCAGGCTCTCTCCGCTCGTACCCAACGGCCCCCGATCTTCAGCTACGCCGTCATGGTCCGGATCCTGCGGATTCATACTATCCACAATATCATCAGCAAGAGAGGAGACCACCATGTCGACTTCAAGCCAATCATCCAGACGGGTGTTTTGCTCTTCGTAGAATTTGCGGATCTTCTTGTTCTTGATGCTTTTGAGCTACAGGCGATTGTATTAGCATCGGTTTGGTAGATTGGATTAGAGCTTAAGCATACGCTTTCGTCGCTCTTCCTGTATATCTCGAACGCTTCATGGTCGACGTTGTCAATTAGTTTCCGCTTCATGTCCATCGCACGGTTGTCTTTCATGGTATGATCGATTGCATCGCGGAATTGCTGTCGTGGTCGGATAGAATTGATTGTGCCATAGCCGCTTTCTAGATCGACGCGCTTGTACTTGTTGAAGCTATCGGGATTAATGTTGTCGTTGCCGGTGCCGTTGCTCGAATCGTTCTTGAGGAGGCTGCGTCTAGTTCCGACCATGACTATGTATCTTTTCTTCGGACTGTTCCTTGAAGCAACCAGGGGGTATGACAAGAAGAGAGGGATTGCTAGGAAAGTTAAAAAGCGCGAAGGGGAAGGCCCGACGTGGATGCCAAGTCATGGAAGTCAAGGCCTCAGAGCGCATCATAACCCGGGGGTTAAGCCTTTTACAGCTAAGGATTCACTGCTCTGCATAAGCTCTAATCTTGGTGGTGCTTGCGTGGTCTTGAAGTATGACATCACCGAGCTAGCGTCGCGTGGAAACCGCGATCTTGCCGAGCATCATTGCTTGGCAGGTACACATCTTCTTCTCGAAATCCTCGCACGACATGCATACATCGTTCTCCATTTCATTTGAGCCCTTAATAAACTGAAGGCCTGCAAGCTTGCGATTGGGACAAACTTTCGTCCACATCAGAGTACTGACGTCATCGAATTTTGAGACTACCACCCGCGTTGGTAACACGTTCTGAAAATCGACAGGGGTACTCCGTGCCGGTTATCCGAGACGTAACCAGACATTCGGAGTCTGATGATGCTCCGTTTTGATGTCGTATAAGCTCGGCCATATAGAAGTCGGCCACATAGGGATGTCGGCCACCCCACCAAAACCAGCCACCTTCATTTGAAGCTCGATTTGATCACAACAACGCAATTAATATGGATACCCGTGAGGCTGCAATACAAGCTGCTATTGCTGATCTTAATTCTGGTGTTTTTACTAGCCAACGACAAGCTGCTCGCGCGTACGCAATCCCACGATCAACACTGCAGGGCCGCCTTGAGGGTCGCACAAATCGCGTCGCTGCTCATCACCAACAGCAGCGTTTGACACCTGAACAGGAGGATTTTATCGTTCAATGGATTCTTGAGGAGGACTCACGCGTTCGGCCTCCATCTCATGCTCGTGTACGAGAGATGGCTACTCGCGTTCTACGTATGAACGGAGATCACGAGCCTCTTGGCCAGCTATGGATCTCAAACTTCCTATCAAGACAACCACGCGTCGCCTCTATCGTCGGCCAATCGATCGAAGCCCCGAGGGCTGAGGCTGCGAGCCACACAAAGATTAGAGCGTTTCTTGAGCTCTTTGAGCGCACACGAATCGAACTTAATATCAGGCTTGAGGATATATGGAATATGGATGAGACTGGGATCGCACTAGGGGTATGTACGAACAGTCAGGTGATAGCTAGCTCTCTCAAGAAGAAGGCTTATATCAAGGCTCCAGGAGATCGCGAGTGGGTATCGATTATCGAGGCAATATCAGCTACAGGACGAAGGCTCCGCTGCCTGGTGATATTCAAGGGCAAAAGCCTCCAAACAACCTGGTTTCCCAGCCAATCAGTACCTGATTGGCTCTACACTACTTCTGAGAATGGGTGGACTTCATATGAGATTGGAGCTACATGGTTGCGGAGGATATTTATCCCGGATACTGCGATAGATCCTGATCGATATCGACTACTCCTGCTAGATGGCCATGGCTCACATGTCGATATTGAGTTTATGTGGCTTTGTAAGCAGCATAAGATTGCTGTTCTATATCTACCAGCACACTCATCTCATATACTTCAGCCTCTGGATCTAGCTCCTTTCTCTGTGATCAAATCTCGATATCGAGATCAGATCCGAGCTCTATCAGCGCTCGATGATGCAGCGCCAATCAAGAAAGAGAGATTTGTCAGCTACTATAATAGGGCTAGAGAGGATGGCCTTACTGATCGAGTTATTCGAGCTGGTTGGCGAGCTTCAGGGCTATCACCCTATAATCCTGAGCTCGTATTATCCTCATCTCAGATATCAGATCGACCTATCACACCACCAAGAGCTGCTCGGCCATTATATGTATCAGATACAATTTTTCGAACACCCCAAAGGCCTCAGGATCTATATCAAGCTCAGCAGCTGCTTCAACGATCAGAATCTCTATCTCGAAGCACCCGCCTTGTGCTTGGCAAGGCAGGCAAGGCTATTGCAGCAGCAAATACACGAGCAGCTCAACTTGAATCAGATAATCAACGCCTGCAATATCAGGTAGATCAGATCAGGAATAAGCGAGTGAGGAAGCAAGTTCGGATTGATCCAAATGAGCGTTTCGCAAATGTTGAGGTTATCAAGGCTGCAATAGATCGAGCTGCTGCAATTAAGGCTCAAAACTCAACTCAGGATTATGAAAAGGCAGCCCGAACAGCAGCAGCTGCTGCTGCTGCATTATCTATATCAGCTATGTGTACTGAGTGGCAAATATAATCGCGTTGTTGTGATCAAATCGAGCTTCAAATGAAGGTGGCTGGTTTTGGTGGGGTGACCGACATCCCTATGTGGCCGACTTCTATATGGCCGAGCTTATGTCAGGCCTCTTCTTCGGGGTTTGTAGGAGTCGTGATAACTACTAGTATGCGCAGCTATATCTCCGCACGAACGTATAGGCAGGTCATCCACATACACTCAATCTAATTCCCCAGCTGTTCCTGAGACCCTACCATCACATTCACCTCAAGGCTTTTCTCAATAGGCTGTGATGATTCCATTCAAGGACAATAATTTCGAGATGAAAATGGGATGGGCAAGAAGAGTTGGATCCAACGGGCCTTGAGCCGAATGTTGTCGAATTACATAAGCCCGCCCCGCTTATCAGCTCTAGAAGAACTCCAATGATCAGGCGTTCTATACGATGAGGCGATTCTCGCGGAAGGATTTCTGGGCATCGCAAAATACACATAAACTGCTTGAGTGCCATCGTCGTTCCCGACCCTGATCGCTCAAACCACCCACCATGGCGCCTTCAACCGCCCGCATCAGCCGTCCGAACAATGGAGCGATACTCATCGGCTTCGCATGTCTGTCCGCCCTTGGCTTGTGGTTTATGCGCATCTCGATTGCGATGAACGATGTTCCCCTAGGCTATATGGATACAGTTCAGAGCGGAGTCATGCCCAATGGTATGCGCCTTAAGAAGTATTTTACTGGCATCCCACTCCTGGACGAGGGCTTGTCGTTCCTGGTAGCTGCTTTTCTGTACGGTCCGACGGGCTGGAATGAGCCATTTTACTGGCTGCAGGTGCACTTTTTGGTGCAGCTTACGGCGCTCATCGCGGTCATGACTGTTGAAGCTTGCCGGGAGCGGAATCAGGGGAGTTGGTTGAAATAGTGAGTCTAGGAATATGGATACGGGGTGGATGGGTTAAGCGATGCTGACGAACACGCAGTATCGCCGTCTTCGCCTTCTTGTATCAGAACATCGGCGGTGCCTTCATCGTTCCAATATGGTGTCTCCTTCTCCATAGTGTGTCAGGCCCGAAATCTTACTTTGCGACTGGACGCGCAGTTCCGCTACCGTATGCGCGAGCGATCTTGCCAAGTACCATGCTCCTCTACGTTGTACCAACTATTGCGCTTTTCCTGCCCAGCATCAGTCTAAGCACCCTTCAATCACTTCTGGCATTCTGGCAAATGGCTCCAATATTGGTCAACATCCCATTGTGGTTCGCTTCGTACTTCGTCTCAACCGCTTCATCGACTACCTCGAAATCGAGAAACGGAGATCTTTCACATCTAAAACTGCTCTATGCCGTCGTATTTGTCCTTTGTGTTGCCGTGCACTGGTTCACCATCTACGGCATCTCGACATCCGCCGATCCAACGGTATCATACGCATCTGTCTTCGTGCCAAGCACTTACACGTGGAACAAGTCCCAGGATTGGGGCTTACTGTATATTTTCCAATGGGACTGGATTATCTGCGGGTTGACGAATGTATTGCCGGCTTGGATTGCCGTGTGCGATGTGCAGAGACTCACTCATGGAGCTGCCACTGTTGAACATCTGCTAGAAGGATTTATTGTAATCTCGACGATTACTCTGGGTGGCGGACCTGGGGCTGCGCTTGCGGCCGTTTGGTTCTGGCGAGAGCAGAAGTTGGCGGGTATCGAGGGACGTCTAGGACAGAAGAAGGAGCAGTAAGTATACCAATACAAGTGTGGACCCGATGTGGATGCCCCAAGTGTCAAAGGAGAGCTGGAAAGAGGAATGGGTAACATAAGTTTGCAGTACTGGCGTAGGTTGCTTCGTATTGATCCAAGGCATCTATGCTACCACTGTCACATACTGTCGCGGAGCAAAAGATAAACCGACCAACCTTCTGCTCCCTTGAATAGAAGGTATCTTAACCGTCACACATACCCAACTACTTATCCAGTCAAACAGTTCTTCCGATGAACCTTCTCAAGCTCCTTTTCTGTGGCGTCGACCTAATCGTCCCCATTGTTATCCTTCCCCTTTGTTTCGTCATTCATGGGCACCGACCCTGCTTTTTGCGAAAACCCAAACTCTTGCACCCCTTTCTGATCGCTCATGCTCTTAGCATCTCCTCTTTTATTTCTTGCTACGCCGAGGAAGAGCTTCATGCATGTGGTAAGCCAAGATGGGCTGCTCAAGGTCTCGTTAGGAGTGGCGCATACGCCTCCTTCACACCCCTCAACAGTGGCGATTCCAGCAGCTTCTCCCAATTTTCGTCCAGAACATCCTTTAGAACGTCAACGCCAATGTCAACAAGCTTCTGTGTGCCATCTTTGCCAGTCCATTCGACAACAGTAGGCCAGAAAGCGACGTGTACGGCCCAGTGCACGACCATTCTCCTCAACCATGCCCTACCAAGCGGCGCAGCACTCTCTGTACCACTCTCCCGTGCCGTTGCGTATGCGATCAAGAACGCAGGGAGTAATCCTCTGTCACCTCTGAAGCAATCAAGCAGCCACGCTTCCGCAGCGAACTGACCAACATCCGTCGCACTGGTTCCGCGGCGACACATCTCCCAGTCAACGACAGTGAACTCGACTGGCTTTTTACCATCGATAGTAGAGTCTGGGGGTATTTGCGAGACATGACTGTTCAGTTGCACGAGAACATTTCCAGGCCAGAAATCGCCATGGCAGATACACTCATTGTCGGTTTTGAGCAGGCTACCAAAACGTTCGTTGATGCGATGCGCAAGCTCGGGGTCTTGGCCGAACCGTGCCAGGGCGTCGTAGAGATTTTTGTAGCTGTAGCGGTAGATGTTGATGGCAACTGGATTGTTGTTATTCCCTTCGACATTGACACCTGAACCCGGCAGGGCAAGCGAGATCTCCGATGAGCAAGCGTGAAGTGCGGCGATCCATTTTGCCAGCTCCTCTCCAACATGTGGTATATCGAGCTTCAGGTCCGTGTAGGCGTCCTTCAAATGCTGACTCCCTCCATCCTCGATACACAATAGCTTTTGGTCTTTGTCGTAGCTCAGTATTTGTACGGCGTGCACACATGATGTGGGCAATTGCTTTGATAACGGGCTCTCGCTGCTGGCGGGTGATAGTATTTCTAGAACTCGGGCCTCGTAATCCATGCGTGTGGGGTCGAACGCAAAGCTCTTGTTACTGTGAAGGTAGGGTGCCGCATGCTTGTAGATACTCCTGGCGCCCTGGTTGGTCACGCGGTACACGTAGTTCGCAGTGCCACCAGAGAGCGGCTCGATATCAACTGGCTTTGACTGACCATTCGCCGCCTTGAGATAGTCACAGAGACCAGTTTCAGTGGTGAGGTCCTGAGAAGCCGTCATTGAGGATTACAATTTCTTTGTGGTGGCTGCCTAGGTGGATGGTTTCGAATTCGCTGTGGGGTCTGAATGTTGGATGAAAAATGGTTTGAGCTTGATTAAGCGGCGAAAACGAAGGGCAGTGAATGACTTAATTATAAGCAGCGACAGAGCAAAGCGTTCGATATGATGCAACATGAGTCATTTGCCAAGGGCTCGGCAGTGAATGAGCGAAGTAGGGCTCGTGAAGCTAGGCTGAGATCGGAATGGTGAACTTTGTTAGTTAAGTGAACTCATGTGCCCATCTCACGACGTTGCTCGAAACATGCAGCAATCCGGCCTACATATCACAAAAATGATTAAGATACGGAGACAAACAATATGAGCCAGCAAGGTGACGAATGGGAATTGTTCGCACGCTCGATAGATGAGACGTGTGATGATCGACGACTTTTCTAAACGCACAATGGCTCTCTGGAAGTCGATTTAACTGTCTACGTGAAGGCAGGATCATCGTTGAGCTTGCAGAAGCCCACACACCTTATGCACTACAACTTTGCTCGCGGCGAAATACTACCTAATCCTAGGTCAAGCGCCCATCGACGAGATCATGAATTGAGATTTGGTGAGACAGATAGAAGCGGGAGATATTAATTTGCAGCAGTCCTGTCTGACCTAGTCCATCTACAGGCTTTTGCGTACTACTACTTTCCTACAAACCCCTACTGCATCAGCTCAATGCTTCCTCAAATACAGCACCACCCATCCCAGCACCCGATACACGAAAACAATAACAAGCAAATACCCAACATACCTCCCCACATCCCCAGTCTTATATCCGTAAACCCCTAGCACCGCCTTTCCCTCCACCAAACACTGTTCCTGTAGCGCACTCGTATACATACACCGACACCCTCCCTCTATCCCCTCTAGCATCTCACACTCATAGTTCCTGTCTCCAAACTCATTGACCATCATACCTCGAAACACATACGCCTGATAATCGATATAGTGAAAGACGTAGCGCCAGAAGACGTTAAGCGTGGACGGCTGAACCATGAACCCATTCACGCACATCCACAGCCCATTCGCAAAAGCCGTAGCCGCAAGTGCGACGACGAAAATGGGTATCAAACTCGACAGTAGGACTACGAGGGATTCGGCAGCGAGGAGATCGAGAAACAGCCAGAGGACCCATGTCCAGAAGCCGTGCGCTGTGGGGTTGAAGTTTCCCAGCCAGTAGGAGATGATGCTGAAGAGGATGGTGATGAGGAAGAGGTACGGGATGCCTATGATGAAGTTTGCGAGCATAAAGGCGGTTGGGCCGTAAAGTCCGTTTGCGCGTTCTTTGGTGTAAATAGATAGGTCTTCGAGGTACGCGGGGATGTAGGCGACGGCCATGAAGGACATGAATGCCCCGCCGAAGAAGATGGCGTTAATAAAGGCCTGGATATTACCTTGCACCGGGTCGAGACGTAGCCAGACTGTACCCATCATTATGGCGAGACCCATGTACATTGCTATGCGTATCCCGTACGCGACGACATCTCTATACGACTTGATGAACGAACGATGGATCAGGGTTAGGGGTATGAGGAGGGGGTTTGCGGTGTCGTGAGAGCTGGTTTCAGTACAGGATAACGAAGACACGGCATTTTGGAATGGAGAGTGGAGGTTAGTGGCTAGGGCGGCGGCGGCCGGGGAGCTAGCCCAGGAAGTGTGGAGGTGGGTGAGTTGTTGGGTAGCGGCGGATTGGTCGTGAGAGAAATCAGTGTTTACGAGTTCGATGACGAATTCGGCGGGGTTGGTGTAGAGTGGCATCTACCCAGGAATGATAAGTTACAGGTCAATATACAGTAGGAAATAAGGCGGCTTACATTATACCCCAAACCAGCAAAATAGTCCTTAACCCCCGCAACAGGACCATTGTATGCAACCTTGCCACGCGAAAGCAGCATGAGTTTGTCGAATAGCTCGAACGTCGTTGTTGAGGGCTGGTGGATCGAGGCAATGACAAGGACCTTATACTTCCTAGCAACATCCCTCACAAAGCGCATAACCTCATAACTCGCCGCCGAATCCAGCCCGCTAGTCGGCTCATCCAGAAACAATATCTTCGGGCTCGTGATAAGCTGACTAGCCACACTGACCCTTCTCTTCTGGCCTCCAGACACTCCTTTACGGATTGGCGTACCGATCAGTGTGTTGGACTGGTTATGGAGTCCAAAGGAAGAGAGGAGGCCTCCGATACGAGATTTGCGTTCGGATTTTGTGATAGAACTATTATGCCTAGGTCAGTCGTGATTCCAGTATCATAGGATGCAAAGGATATTTTAGTGGAGCTAGGAGGGTATTAGCATACCTAGGAAGCGCAAGTTCAGCCGCAAAGTACAGCGTCTCACGTACAGTAAGCGATCCAACGAGTGCATCTTCCTGCTCCACATACGAGCTCAGTTTGCGGAAACTCGCAAGCGTCGCTGGCACCCCGTTAATACAAAGCTTCTGCTGAATGGTAGATTTCGGTGTAGTAGCGGCTCGGTGTGCGAGCACATTGAGCAGAGTCGTCTTTCCTGAGCCACTGTTATATCATTAAAACACATCTCAACACAAATAAATGTGAACTGGAAAGAAAGGGTGAAGTTAGAAAAATATGAAGACACACCTCGGACCCATCAACGCTAGCATCTCCCCCGCCCCAACCATCCCACCAACACCAGAAAGAATTTCAAGCGGCAACTTCGACCTCCTATCCTTAACCGTGACTGTAACACACTCCCAGCTAAAGCTATGAACAGTATCGTTCGTTAGCTGCGCATAGCCTGATCCCGCGGGACCTTTTTCTACGTCTTCGGAACTCTTGAACGTCGACATGATTGATCGGGTAGCTCGAGGCCTGAGATGATGCGTGCGATTCGTTATAGACAGAGAGAGAGGGAGAGAAGAGAGAAAAGCCAAAAATTGTGACGAAAGACAGGTCAAGGGACATCATATCCATCAGTCCATATCCATCAGTCCGTACCCATGCCGTCGACATACTGACGCAGCTCCAACACATGTCATCAATCGGCGAGCACGGATACGGTAAGCGTGGTTTCAGCATATCAGCCCCCCACACCGATCCTCCACCCAGTTACACATAACAGATAGTGCAGCGCATTATAGGAATTACCAAGCAGTCAATGCCACCTATCAAGGCAGATACCAGACAAAAACACTTGAGAAAGACCGTCTAGACGAGCCTTCACGCAAGGATGGCGCGGACGGAAACGAAACGGGGCGTAATTCCAGACCTTACCTTTCCCAGCTCTTTAACATTAGCCAGCCACTTAAGCTCATGATATACATGCCCGCATGCGGATGCAGTTAGTCACACACACCTACATGCAACCACCACCATTATCACAGGCTTAAAAAGCTGCAAAGTTGCGTGGTGGGTGAGATCAGCCGAGCCTAGCTTACATATAGACGAGCAAGTACAAATTATGCAGCACAACGTCGTCGTTGCACAAACTGATCAAAGGAAAACAAAAGAACTATAAGAATTGCGGTGTCGACGCGAGCTAAAGACAACTGCAACGGCGAAAACACAATGCAAAATACGATGGGGCGTAGTAGAAGATTAACTGAAGGAAAATAAATCGGTTGCTCGCGCTCAACCGGGGGGGGGGGGGGGGGTGGGGGCCAGCGGAGCACGGACGACTTATTCGCTAACGTTGCATCTGATCTGATAGCTTTGCTAAACGAGCTTCCCCGTGGAGGAGGCTAAAGAACAAACCAATACCTGGCATTTGAGTAAAATATCGTGTTACACAAGGTACATATATAATACCAACAGCCACATATACCCGAGAAACCCCAACCAAAGCCACCCCCCATATCCGTCAGCGAACCTAATAATATCATCAGTACATAAACTCACTAATCTCCAACAACTGCGCATCAAGCGCCCTCTTCGCCTGCACACTCGCCTCCCTATTCTCGGCATTCACTCGCTCTTCATACGTCATCTGCAATAACTTCTTCACATCTTCCTCGCCGAAGCGCTCTCCGGGGACGCCAAAGTTGCGTCCACACTGCTTCGCTCTAGCAAGTATCGCATCGGGTCCCGCGGTGAAGAGGTCGAAGAACAGCGCTGCGTATTGCAATATGGCGCCGTCCTCAATGTTCTTCAAATTTTGCTGTAAAACGAGTATGTTGAGCTGCATGAGTGCGCAGCCGTTTGTGTTCATGCGGGAGATTTTGGTGGTGCAGAGGGAGAGCAGGTATGCGTCCATGAGCGCGGCGAGACCGCGTGTTATGTGGGTGTAGGAAGCGGTCGGGATGTATGTCGAGACTTCGGTGTCGAAGGAGACGAGCGTGGAGTTTAGGGCGAGGATAGCTGGGTCGGGATCGCTAAGGAGGGAGTCGATGTAGAGGTTTGACTGAGTGGACGTTTGCAGCGCATGCAGAATCGTGCTCCTGATAGATATGTGAAGGGTGCGGAGGACGCGGGTGCTAAGGGCTTGGTAGGAGGAGACCACTGCGTCGAACTCACTGCTGTTTGTTAGTAAGAGATTGCACAAGGAGCATCAAGAGTACTTACGCAGCAGTTTCTACGCTCAGAGGAAGATAAACTCGTGTACCTTCTGGCCTAGGCTCCGATGATGAGAGCTGAGTCCACCGCCTGGTGTGCCTCTGGCCACTAGACTCCGCACCATTTGAATCAGATGCTCGGTCACTGATGTGTCGTAATTGCGCTATCTTGATGGCCAGCCACTTCATGCTGGTAAACAACAGGCAGAGGCTGACGATGCTCTTCTTGTCCTGTATCATGTCCGCTTGATCCAGAGGCTCATCAGCTTCAACAGCTTCTATCAGGAGATTGACTTCGTCTTCGATGGCTTGGTTGAGATTCTCCTGATCGGTCGAGTCTATCTGAACGAGACGTGCGATGAGTTCTTCCATCATTTCTGACTCTGCCCAAACAGCGGGTGCCTTCATGTGGCGGCCAGTTGAAGTCGGTTGCGAGCGACTAACGAGAGCCTTGTACCAGCCCGCGCACTTTTGCGCATATGTGTCCATTTGAGTGACGATGAGCTGGGAAAATGCTTGGTCGTGCGGGAGATTATCGAGCATCTTGCAGAAAGCAGAGATGAGAGTGAAGAATCGTGCGGTGCCCTAGATGATCAGCATGTTGTCTATCATTTTGAGTGTGAACATACCTTGAAGATGGGCTTCTTTGAGTGTCTCGACCAATGAGGGTCTTCGTTGAAAGCATCAAGCTCGATGAAAGTCTGCGCACAGAGCTCGATGAGCGTCTCATCAAGTTGTGGATGGAAAACGTTCACCAAGAAGTCGTCCAAGAATGAAGTTAGGGTGCGTATGCTGATCTCTGAAACCGAAGGCACAACCTCCTTCAATCGGTTGAGAAAGTCAAGTGAGGGCGGTAGCAGAATGCCCATGTTGAAGACGCTGGGTTCAACGAGAAGTTTGTGTCCGGTCGCGCTGCCATCGAGAGTGGTACTAGTACTAGTAGCAACATCTTCCGGTCTCTTCGCATCGGTGACAAGTCCAGGCACTGATGACCTTAGGATTGACTCTAGATCATCTCGCTCCTTTGAGAGCTCGGATGCTTTCATGTCCATGTCGGTCAACTTGAACATGCGCTTGGTCCGGTCTCGGGGAGCACGCGAGAAGACGCTGCCAGCGGACGTTTGACCTTGGCCGCCTCTGTACGACGCATCACCATCTGTGGCGAGGTAATCGTGGAGAAGTGATTTGATCTAATATATATCAGCCAATGATCGTACACAACACCAAAGCTTGACTCACCTCGCTTTGATACAGCTTCCACAATTCTTTGAAGCCGCGAGTCAACTTCGCGCTTGACGAACCTAGACTTTCTCGCCGAACAATGCCTGCGACAACATCGTGCACTACCCTGTGGCTCTCCGCAATCGCTTCGAACCGCGCGTAGAGAGTCCACATCAAATCATTCAGAAGGGTCGCTCGGATCTCATCGCTTTCGATCTCGGTCTTTGACTTGCCTCTCTTTCTTGAGTTGTAGGCGCGCAATATGCTCGGATGCCGTTGAGCCACTTCGTTGTTGGACTTGTCAACGACCTTGAACAGCTCTACAGGCAGTCGTTGTTCAATGGTGTCAACTGCCAATTCCAGGCGGTTCATCTTGTTGAGCGCCTCCATGATGAGCCGTATATACTGGAAGGTGTCTGCTTCCGGGTTTAATGCCGAGTCGTCTGCCATCTAGGAACATCAGCATTGTACAATTAGAAGGGTAGCACACATACTGGTTCCGAGGTATCAAGATCATCTAGGAAGTAGTAAAGCAATCTGCCTCTTGCATCGGTTTGTGCACGCTGGGATAAATCGCCCTTGACCTGATTTTGGGCATACTCTTTCCATCTGTCTTCGCAGTATGGTGATTTAAGATAGAGATGGCTATGGAGTTCCTCGATCAAGATGTCTGTCAGCGAGACTTCCTGATTTCCGAGATATGTGCGCAAGTCAGACAAGCCCCCGATGTCCTCCATTTCAGTTTTGCGGATCTTTCGCAGAGCATCTTGAAGGATATCCACGGCTGTCAGAAAGCGTTTTTCTGATATGCGAGCCTCCAGTCTCTCAGGGACGAGCTGGAGCTTTTCGATGTTGTCGAGCATCTGTAACATCTCATCGTAGTTTTGGGAGGTAGTGGCAAACTCCTTGAGCTCAGGCTTGGCCGTGGACAGTTGCGACTTTGCCGACGTGAGGGAGCCCTTCAGATTGCGAACGCGCTGTTGGGAGCTTTGTAGACTGGATTGAATTTGATGGAAGGTACCGATAGAGCTGTTGAAACCTTGATGGTGCTCGTTCACGATTCCCTTTAAGGCATTCTGTAGTTCGTCGTGGGTCTGCCGAAACTGACCAGCCTGGTTTGCTAAACCCAGCGAGCTCGAGTCCATGAGCTTTAAGGCAACTTCGATGGGCACGCATCGGTCTTTGGTCATGAAGTCCCAATTCTGCTGGATGAACTGCAGAACCTCTTCGATGGCCTGGCTGCCCGGACCATAGTTCGCGTTGGTCCTGATCCGGCCCCCATTCTGGCGCTCGCCGCTGCGTCGTTTGGCCTGGGTTCGCTCGAGACTGGTTGGCCGTGAAACCTGAGGAGGCTCTTCTGCTGGCGCCGAGAGGCCACCATAGCCGCCAGGCCTACGGTCCCGGTCACCGCTTGGTGTCCTTAAGCTTGGGACATCTTCCTGGGCGAGTCCTCCGTATCCACCCGGTCTACGCTCCCGGTCGCCACTTGGTCTCCTTGCAGCCTCCTCCTCCTGAATAAGGGCTCCGTATCCACCGGGCCGTCGGGCTCGTTCGTTGCTCGGCCGGCGTGGGTAGTCGTCCTCTGCAGCATTCAGACCTCCGTAGCCGCCGGGTCGCCGCGGTCGCTCACCACTTGGTCGGCCGTCGTAGCTGTTTTCGGCAGCGCCCAATCCCCCATATCCTCCGTTGCCGTTGCCATTGCCATTTCCGTTCGCGTAGCCTCCATTGGGTGCGGCCCGCGAGTAGCCAGGAATGCGCGACATGGCTTACTAGGTGACGCAGATTACTCTACTTCGTATGCGGTCTGTTCCCAGGATCATCGTGTGTGGTCGTGAGGGTCGCGCGTCATTCGGTCTATCACTGTAGAGGTGTACTTTGCGGGGAGCTCGGGGGTGTGGTGAGGCGGCAGGGATCGCGTCGCGAAGTGCACATGTAGCGCCAATACGCCTGCAGTCGAGGAAGGAGCGATGGGGTGCACCAGACTCGATGCTGCATTAATCCGAAATATCTGGCTCTCCACCCCACAATTGAAGTTGCACGCACTCTCACAGCTCCGCCGTTGACATCGAGCATCGTGTCGCATGGTGCCAAGCCTCCGCCGCACGTTCTGCCGATCGCCGCTCCCTTGAGCTCTCACTCGCGATTCTTTGGTTGTCCAACCACCAACGCAGGCCTCGAGCAGCCTCGCGCCTTTACCACGACGCCGCCGCCTGCTATGTCGCGCTGATACCGTCGCTGTCCCCTAACATTGACCCCGAAACGACAATCGCCAATCGCGACTTCCGCCCAACATGGTCGCGGGCCGCTCGAACGGCGTCAACGGCGCTGGCAACATGTTCCCTCCGCCGCGCTATTCCGACGTGCCCAAGTCCATCACCATCTCGGTCGCCGATGATGAGGGCGGCCAGCTCGATGTGGAGATCCCGCTTGACGAAGAGATCCAAGACGATCCGACGGAGCTCTGCGACATCCTCGAGAACGAGAAGAGCGCCACGTCGACGTGGGTGCAGGTCGCCGTCGCCTATGCGAAGCGCAAGAAGATCGACGTGGCCATCGACGTGCTGAGTCAGGCAATCAATGTCTTCAGCCGCGCGCGCGGCGAAGACCGGCTCAGCATCCTCAACGGCTTGTGCTGGCTATACCTGCTCAAGTGTCGCGAGGCGCCGCGTGTCAGGCCGGGTACGCCATTCCTTCAAGCACGCGTACTCCCACACTAACACATCCCAGCCGACGCGCCTGCAGAGACCAAGTTGAAGGAGTTCTACGTCCAAGCCGCCACCAGCGTGCTCAACGATGCCTCCCGCATCAGCCCCTCGCACCCCCCGCTGTTCCTCGCGCGCGGCGTTCTCTACCTCTTCAAAGCCTCGCTGCAGGGCCCCGCCACCGCCGCAGGCTCCACCGTCAGCCCGGAGCGCATGGAGACGCTCAAGCAGGCCGCAAAGTGCTTCGAGGACGCGCTGCGGGCTTCCGGCGGCCGCAACCTCATGGCTAAGATGGGCAAGGCGCGCGTCCACTACTCCATGGGCAAGTGGGCCGACGCGCTGAAGGGCTACCAGAACATCCTCGAGAGCTCGCCAGACCTCATTGACCCCGACCCGCGCATCGGCATTGGCTGCTGCTTCTGGCAGCTCGGCTTCAAGGACGACGCTGCCAGCGCCTGGCAGAGGTCTCTCGACCTGAACCCCGCCTCCAAGGTCGCCTTGGTCCTGCTGGGCATCTACAACCTCCAGCTGACGGCCAGCTTCCACTCCACCGACCCAAAGTTTATCGAGCTGTACAAGAAGGCGACGGGCGAGTTCATCCAGCCTGCGATGAAGCTGGACAACATGTTTCCCCTAACTTGTGCAACCGTCGGTGGCTATCTCTTCTACAGGCGAGATTTCGACAAGGCTGAGATTGTAGCCAAGCGCGCCATCAATCTTACCGATACGAATGCCATAGCCAGCGATGGCTGGTATCTCCGCGCCAAGAAGGCGCATCAGGAGGACAATACAGCCGACGCCGCAGATTACTACTCAAAGTCCGACCATGCCCGTGGAGGCGGAGAGCGGGGCTTCATCCCCGCAAAGTTCGGCTTGGCGCAGATGGACGTTCTGATGAGCAACTACGACGGAGCAAAATTCCGTCTCGAGAAGATCCTGCAGCAGTCGCCTACCCTGGAAGCCCAGACGCTGCTCGGCACTCTATACGCCGAGGATGTCTTTGCCGCCCAGAACAGCAAGTCCACCGAGGATAAATCTGCGGAATTAAAGAAGGCTCTCAAATACCTCGAGACCGTTCAGAGCGCGTGGAAGGACCCCAAGAAGAAGATCATACCCGATCAGTCGGTGCTGCTCAACTTGGCACGCCTCTACGAGACCGACCATCCCGAGAAGAGCTTGAAGTGTCTTGAGGAAGTAGAGCAGATCGAAATTGAGGCCATCCCGGACGAAGACTATCCGGAAGGTCTTGAGGAAGGCGCCCAGCTCACCGCAGCACTGCGCGAGCTTTTGCCACCGCAGCTTCTCAACAACATGGGCTGCTTTCACTTCCAGGCTGAGCGCTATGTGCGCGCCCAGGAGCTCTTCCAGGTTGCCCTAAGTGCATGCGTCAACGCGGAGAACCGCGACGAGACCATCGATACCGACGCGCTTGTCACTTCCATCAGCTACAACCTCGCCCGTACATACGAAGCCGAAGGCGTGTCGAATGAGGCCAAGGAAGTCTACGAGAGTCTACTCAAGCGGCATCCCGATTATGTCGACGCGCGACTCCGCCTGACCTACATGGCTCTGCGAGAGAGCCCTCAAGACGAGGGTCCTCGAGCGATCAAGGAACTCTTCAAAGAGAACGAGGACAACGTCGAGGTCCGCGCTCTCTACGGATGGTACGTCAACAAGTCGAAGAAGAAGACAAACAACTTTGCAGCAGACGATGAACAGCGACTCTACAAGCACACTCTCCAGAAGTCTGATAAGCACGACCGGTACTCACTCATGGGTATGGGTAATATTCATCTGGCTATCGCTCGTGAGATGCCTAGGAGTTCGGAACAAGAGAAGGAGAAGCGGCGTAAAGGCTACGAGCGAGCAGTTGAGTTCTTCGACAAGGTGCTACAGCTTGACCCCAAGAACGCTTACGCAGCGCAAGGTATCGCGATCGCGCTGGTTGAGGACAAGAAGGACTACTCGACAGCTCTGCAGATCTTCACCAAGGTCAAGGAGACGCTGAAGGATCACAGCGTGTTTGTCAATCTAGGCCATACGTACTGCGAGATCAAGCAGTATGCACGGGCGATCGAAAACGTACGTTATATCTTGATATCCCTTCGATTAACATGCTAATCTCTCCCAGTACGAAGCTGCTTTATCGAAAAATCGACATAACGACCCCAAGATCCTTGCTTGTCTAGGACGCACCTGGTATCTACGAGCGAGGCATGAACGAACCATCGCCGGCTTTCGAACTGCCCTCGACTACTCCAAGCAAGCCCTCAACGTCACCCCATCGGATCTTAACTCCCAGTTCAACGTCGCTTTCCTCCAATTCCAGATTGCTCAAAACATCTACAATCTTTCTGAACAACAACGAACCCTTCAAGAGGTCGACGACGCCACCCAAGGTCTCATGGATGCCATTGAGGCTCTTGAGAAGATTGCTAAGGAAGAGACTCCTCCGTTCCCGCGCGCAGATATCACGTCCCGTGCGAACATGGGCCGCAATACCATGGTCAAGCAACTCGAGCGTGCTCGCGACAAGCAGGTCACATACGAGGGCGAGAATGCAAGTAAACTCGACCAAGCGCGCCGCCTGCGCGAAGCAGAAGTGCGTCGCCGTGAAGAAGAGAAGCAGCGCGTCGAGGCAGAAGCCCTGGAGCGTAAACGCAAGCTCCTGGAAGAGCAGGAACGCATTATCCTGCGCGATCGCGAACTCATGGAGAAGCGTGGTGATGAGGAGCGCAGACGCATGGAAGAAGACGAGGATAGGGAGCTGCGCAAGGCGGAGCGGAAAGCGCGGGGTCCCAAGGGCCCGAAGCGCAAGAAGAAGGACGCGGACTCCGATACCGAGGGGCTGGTTTCTGAAGACGATGAACCGAGGAGTCGGCGCAGGAGGACTAGTGCGAGTGGCACTGAGGGTCTTACGGATGAAGAGCGGCCGCGCGAGAAGAAGAAGAGGAAGCTGGCGCGCAAGAGCGAACCAACTGGCAAGTTCAAGTCGGCCGAGTTCATCGACGACGATAGCGACGACGATGCGGATCTGCCGGCCCGAGATACGGACAAGGCAGATGCACAGCTGGCGAGCGAAGATGAGGGCGCTGCTGCCGCCGCTCCCAGACCCCGCAAAGCTCGTGTTGTAGACGACGAGGATGACGACGAAGATGACGGCATCGCTGCACCAAAGGCGAACGGCGACGTCGCCATGGATGACGATGAGGATGAGTAGGATCATCCTCCGTCAGTACATGGGGAACAAGACGGGCAGCCTTGAAGTCGAACTTATTGAGGGGGGTCCAGGATCTGGGAAGTGGATATATTTTCGTGAACTGTTTTGATATCTATTCTTTCGTCTACCATTGCATCAGCGTCACGGCGTCTATGGAGTACCTTGACTTAAATCTTTAACCGGGGAAATTTTGTATCCCAAAAAAGGACAGGCTTGGCTGGTGTGAGATGTCATTGCTTCTGCCTTTGGGGTACTCTAGTTGGATTTAGGGTTTGTGTAAAATATAGCTTCGTTCGCACTATTCGCATCTGTTCGTGAGGCTACATTCTTCACACTGCCAGTATAGTTCGTCTATCAGTGTTACCAGCCGTGAAAACTTACAGTGCCCACTCGTCCTTATTATCCGTCGCGCTGATGAACGGTTCATTGACCAACTTGACAGCCAACTCACTGCACAGCACACTGTCAGACAAGTTAGCATCCAACTCTAATCCAACACAGTCAAAGATCATCACTCACCAGCTCGAGCCCACAAGCGCATCCAACTCCCGAATCGCCCTCTCGCGGCCCACCCCCGTCTTAGTCCCCTTCTGCACCTCGGTCTGCAGTTCGGCAATCCTCTTCCCACGCGCGATCCCCGCAAGCTGCACCACCTTCTTCGCCAGACAATCGCTATGAAAAGCGTGCTGGCATGGAAACACGAAGAACTGTCTCGCCAACAACGGTAAGCCACAGATATAGCACCTCTCCCCAGGTTCAACAATGGCGTACCGCTGCTCCAGCGCCTTGATATCACTCTTGATATGCTGCGCCGTAGACTCACTATCATCCATCTCTTGTTTCAGATTATCAATTTTCCTGCTGTAATCCTCGAGCGCTGCGCAAATCTCCTCTTTGAAATCGTCAATGACGACGAAATCAGGGAAGAAGGGTATCAGATCTTCAATCCTGAGTACTTCGACTCGACGCAGAAACTCAATCGCCGTCTTGATTCCAGAGGACTGGGAGATGACTTTCTTGGCGATGGCGAGCCAGAGTTTCTTGCGTAGGGGGGGCGCCGTGTTGGAGCGGTCGGCGACAGAGGAGGCGAGATCGATTTCGTCGTATTTGAGCGCAAGGTCAACGGCGGAGACGTATTGCTGCATCGAGCTGTAGATGTGAACGCAGGACTGGACACGTTTATGCTGAATACAGAGGCGGAGGGCGAAATCGGCATCGTAGTTTTGTTCGTGGGCGAGGGACTGGCCTTCAAGGTACGCCAGGAGCGCGGTCTCATCTGTCGTGGGATGCGATGCGTAGATGGAGATAAGCGTGTTATGAATCGCGGCATCTGTGGAGTTGTGCTGGTTGATCTCGAAGAGGAGGTAGCGCACTGCTTGATTCTGGGTTAGGTTGACTTTGGTGTGGTTGTTGTAGTTGAGGAAGGCTGGGATGAGCTTTTGTGCGTTGAAGGTGGAGTGGCGCATCATGATATCGACGAGTTCGACGGGTACGTGTGCCATAAGCACGGAGCTGTACTTGTAAAAGATCTCGGGATCTGTCTGTTTCTTGAGCACGTCCAAGGACTCTGACCACCGCTCTCGCTGCACCCAGTATGAGAGCACATAGTTGTAGTCATTTACCACTGTAGCGAAGTACAACAACTCCTCTTCTCGGCCGTGGCTGCTGATGATCTCGTACACGGTCTTCCGGTCTAGGTCGGCTCTGTACTTGGTCACAAATTCTTGGTACTCTTTCCGGATCACCGATAGCTGATCGTGGGTCTCCGCAGTGTTCATACTTTCCGAGAGTTCTGCTTTGGTGGTGATGGTGTCGTCCAGCGTGTTAAGCTTCGCCATGTATAGCTCAATCAGCCAGGTAGCTACCATCGTCCTCTGCATGATGGAGGACCTTTTCAGCGTTGCCAGCTTGGTGACAAGGTACTTCCGTAGGGCGTCCTGTTCGCCATTGTCGATGAACGTCAACGCCACCTGCTCGAAAGGCTTTGTGCTGCGCCCGTAGACAGTGGCAGCTTCCATATACTGGCTTTTGCCGACCAGATAGTCGCCGGATGCTGTTGCGACTGCATCCTTCTGTGCGGGGGTTTTGGCGTATTGTGATGCCGCCTCGAACTGTTGCGCCTTGAGCATGATCTTCCAAACATCCCTACTCTCATCCGTGATGACAACCTCGAATATCTCCTGAGTAGTGAAGAGCCAGTACGTGTTCTTCTTGAGATCAGCTACAAGGCCAAGAGCACTTTGCCCAGGCTCCAGCACCACTTGGTCGAGAACGATTGTATCGTCGAGACGATTGATAGCGACTATCCGTCCTTCGACGAGCTGGAGGATATGCCACTGACTCAGTATCATCGAGGTAACTGCATCTTGTGTCCTTCTTGTACGTCCACTAGCCGTCTGAGAAGGCGGGATCTGCGATCTGGGCAGCATCTTCGACTCTCCTAGCACCTTTCCGCCAAGCTCAGATGAGTCCTGTGATAGGTACAGCTTCCCGTGCAGCACTCCTTGCGACGTAAGCCAGCCAAATATCCTTTCGGCATGCGAGTCTTCGCGGTTCGGGTTCTCGTGGCTCTCCGGGGAGACGGCGAGTAGCGAGGTCGCGGTGGGTGCGACATTCGGGACCTCATGCACCGTCGCAGACTCGCTCTCGAAGAGCCTGGAGAAGATGGACCCGCTACCCTCGGACCCCTGGCGCCCGACCTTGCCTGAAAAATGCATTAAGGATGAAGGTGTCGCAACGATGATGCGCCGCAGGTCTTGTCTCCCAGGCACAGTGTCCGTCCACAGCCCCGTGACAGGGCCATCATTCGTCCGGTAGACACTTTTCAAGTACCTCTCTTCCCTCCGGTAGAATTCGGACGAGGGCTCGATGTACACCTCGTAGACGTTGCCGTCGGACGCTCCCACGAGTATCTCGCGTGTCGATGCGGTCGGCTGCGAGGGGTTCCAGGACAGGCTTTCTATAACGACGCCTTTCAGGCGTGATAGCGCCTTCGGTGTTCGCGACTGTGTGTGGAGGTAGTAGTTCTCGGCGAGGGTTGTGGTGACGACGAGATGGGAGGCGGAGGGGTCGAGGAAGAGGCGCCTGATGACGCCAATTTCCGACGGCTTCTTCGGCAGGTCAATGTCTTTGCATGAGTAAGCGGCCGCCCTATATACGTCCATGTGTGCTACAAACCGTCTATGTCGGCAGGACTGTCCAGGTCTATCCGCAGAATGCGCCCCGTGGACAGGGCGAGTATCAGGACATTGTTGGCCACGGCCGCCGCCACGAAGTCTGAGGATATGTTGAACTGCAGCGATACGCGCTCTATGTTGAACATGGGCAGCGCGGCATCCTCTTGCATGTTGCTTGTGCTGGGCGGCGCATACCCGCTCGATGTGTCGTACGCCATTCTGGACTTGGGAACCACGTGCAGCGTGCCGCTATCGTGGGCTCGTGATCATGGCCTGTTCCGCCAGCTGCGGCTTCGGCTACTCTTGCAAATGTTCCAGCTTCCGTGCTCAGGTTCGCTATAGTTGTGAGGGCATCTTCAAGGCCGTTGGTGACACCTGAGCTTGGAGCTTGGAGCTTGGAGCTTGGGTCTCGGAGATGGTGCGGAGATACGCCGGATATTTAATCACGTGAGTCCCTGTCGAAGCTCCAAAAAGATTTTGCGGCAGACGACCCCGCTTTCTCCGCGACCTCGTCCCAACCTCTCACCTCTCTAGTCTCACTTTCCCTTAACTTACCTAGTCAACCCGTTGAACGATCTCAAAGACAAGGAAGGCACCCAACCGTTCACTTGGCAACCTCATAGGTGTAAGCATCAAAGACGCGCCAACCGCCATATTGCAGATCGTAGACTGAAACCTGGGCCCTAGCTCACAAGGACGGGAAACTATATGTTGTCGTCAAGAAGAATAACGCGTTTTGTACTACGACCAACACCGCTGATCCGTCTAGGCGGGGAAATACAGCGCTATGCCAGCCCCCCGAGGAGGTGAAGCCAGCAAACGTACACTCAGCGTCCAAGCCCGAGTACACCCGATTCCGACATGTTGATGGCGAAACGCAGCCGATTTAATACAAGAAGCATTACACTTCCCTTAGCATGGGATCTTAACGTGATCTTCGGACTCTCCATCTTCCGGATATATGGCGCGGACAATTGCGCGTGAGGTCGAGATGTGTGGGTGCCTGCGCGGAAAGCCTCATCTTAACATCGTAGGGTATCGCGGCGTACAACCAGGATTCACACTAACTTACGAATGTCGTAACACTACTATCGAAATACTCATGAACAAGGAGCGTGTAACCAATCTCATATTCAAGTGCTACGACTGCAATCTCTACGAGGCCATCAAACAGGGCCAGAGCGTAGACACGCGGCACTGTCTCCAGTCTATTGCAGCAATCAATTCATGGAATGAAGCGGATAATATATGGAAAGTGCCGTGCTTTGGTAGCCTGTAGCCAGAGATAGAAAAGGGTACGCGCCTAGAGTGCACGCCTGGTACGCGCCTAGAGTTCATGCCTTCGGGTCTGAGAATGATAGCCCATGCTGAGAGGCGAACTTGCAAGATGCCTTTCCAGTGGCATCGAACGGGTTACGTCACTCCGAACGAAGAGTCTCAAATTTCAAGGACAAATCCAAAGAAAATTAAGTGCAAATATGGTCCAAACAACATTTCCATAAGGAAATAAACAAGTTTCACAGCCTCGTTGGTGGAAAAAGCTAAGAAGCGGACTGTCAAACGTCAGCCCCATTCCAACGCAGGGCTGAAACGTGCGGCACGACCCGGCGACCGGCGATCTATCTCCATCGGAACCATGCCACGCCACCATCTTGACTCGTGCGTTATCGATAATTCTTTCCCTATCTCCCATGTCTTTCTTCTTTTCCCGTAAAAATAGATATACTACATCTCCCTCCCCTATATGTGCTATCCCTACCCATAGCCCCCCAACCCCACCACCATAATCGCTGCCATGTCCTCACCCAACAAAATGCTCAATACACTCCCCCCACCCCTACGCTCCCTCAGCGACCTAGCCAAAGAAGAAAGAGGCTTCACCTTCGCGCACTTCACCTGCGAACACGCCTGGGTAATCGGCAACATCCTGCGCAACGCGCTCCGCACCGCCGACTGCCCCGCCCTAATCCACATCTCGCTCGCGCACCAGACCCTTTTCCACGCGCCCTCGCTCCCAGGCACAATGCCCGACCACGAAAAGTGGACGACCAGGAAAAAAAACACGGTGCTCCGCTGGGGGCACTCGACGTGGTACATGAGCTGCCAGTTTGACGGGGATTACAAAAGGTTTGCGGAATATCATGCTATGGGCGGAGAGGAGTGGGGCAATTATACTATTGAGGGTGGGGGGTATCCGGTGTTTGTTAAAGGGGTGGAGGGGGTTGTTGGCGCGATTGTTGTTGTGGGGGTGGGGGTAGAGAGTGAGCAGGCGCATGGGGTTGTTGTTAAGGCTGTGGAGGAGTATCGGGATTTGAGAGAGGGGTTTAAGAGTCCGATGCGGACTATGACTGTTAAATGAGTAGAGGGTTTCGGGGGGAAGGACATGTTGGAATTGGTCTGCGCTTGGCTGCTAAGGAGAGACGATGAAGGGATAGGACGAGGAGGAGCTGAGCAGATGAGAACGAATTTGAAGTTGTTTTGGTCTGGGGGCTATAGTACAGAAGAGCTGGGACTGCCGACTGGACGGAAGCCGAAACGCCCTCCTACTGCATCGAAAGCTATTGAGTAGCCGAACAGGAAATTCTGTCCCGTATTGACAAAAGGAGGATGTTGTGGCAGCTGAGGGAAGACATAACTCGGTTCGATGGACGAGTTGTCACCGACAACGAAAGAGTACGAGGCTGCTGGCCGGCCTAGCGAAGGGAAGCCGACTGTGATTTTGGTACCAGGCTTGACGCGCTTCACCATTCCTGCAGTGCCATTCGGGTTGGGATTCGGGATGAATACAGTAGGTATCGAAGCGCCTTCCTCCGCTCTGATGTACATCTGCGGTATGCCGGTGTCGATCAGCGCTGGACCGCAGTTACTTCCCTCGCCATCGATGCTGAAACACATCTTCGCCATAGCCCAGTCTCTCGAATCCTCAACGTGCGTCAACCCTGGTTCCAGATTGGCAAATGCGAACCCTAGTGTGTTTATTGTTGTCAATCCTAGCTGGATGCCCTCTGTGGAGATCACATAGCCGGTCCGCATAGCCCCCTTCGAAACTGGATCTCCATCGATCGCGTCGATATTCAGAAATGGGTTTACGTTCGGTGTAGCATATGGCATTCCGTCTCTAGGACCATTCCGCCCGAACCCTACACCCATGTAGGTGATATTTGAGGTGCTTCTCTCCTGAGCTAGCTCGCCATTGGGGCCCACAGGGCATTCGAATCTATCGATACTTGCGTCATACCAGGGACATCTCCAACTCTTGTCTACGATAAGAATGGGAGCAGTAGCAGTCGCGTATGAGCCGGCTTCTCCAACGAAGTCTATCGGAAGCTCGAGAAGTCGGCCCACGTACAGAATCTTGCTACTTGTGAAGAAGTGATGTACCGGTGTTCCCGCCGTGGGTGATATGTTCGGAAGTATAGGGGCCCCTATAAGAGTACCGGTAGAGCCGGTGTCTACAGGCATCTTGATCTCTACACCTTGGATGGTACACATGACCTGCGGGACATGTTTGGTGCGGAACTTGTAGATAAAGGGTATGAATATCGAATCCGTATAGTGTGATAAATGGACGTCTGCGGAGACCATGGTATTGGTGTTCTTGTATACAGCATATATGGTCAGACTGGCGATGAGGATAACGACGCGCCGGAAGAGTGTTGAGGTTTTGAACCCTCTGCGTGTAGATGTTGAAGCTGTTGAGGCCGGCTCGGTGTATTCCGACGATCGCGCTTTATAGTCCTCGGTCTTCATGCCTGTGTAAAGCATCACGCTAAAGACTTGTCAATATCGCGACTGGGGAATTTACGGTGTGATATTCAATGCAACCTACATGAGTCTCAGGATGGATTAGGACAGGGTGCACGGCTCTGTGGTGCTTCGACGTCACGGCCGCGTCTGTGAGTTGGCGTTAAGTCCTACCTGGATCCCCGCTGAACCCCGAATCGCCTTGAACGACAGACCTTTCAATCCCACACTCCCACAACACTTTTGACAGCCCTTCCATGCCGGCCGCAAAGATGCAGCAACTGCCGACAGTCACACGTTTCCGAGTAGCTCTTGAGATGCGCGATCGCAGACGGTCACGTGAGCTGATGCACGATGCCTGGAGCTGGGGTTTTCGTTGGCTGCTCTGGCAAGGGGCTTAATGGTGGCGCAGTGTAACCACCCACCGCCTCAGAGGCGATACGCACCAATATCGAAGAGAAGGCATGCATGAGCTGAAGATGGCGTCCGACGATGTACGCGATCCACTTTATCGGACCTGAGGCGCCCTTCCATCCCATCTCGAGTCGGACGCACGTCCACCTCCGCATCCTTCGACAGCGCGCGAACGGAGCCAGAGCATGCAGCCGCCATGGGCCGCTCACCTTCACGATACAGCGATGGCGCCGAGTCTGCGCCGAATGCCCGCGCCGAACCGCGCCTCCTCAAAGCGATCGAGGACAAGAAGCACGACGATGCGATCGCCATCATCGAGCACGCGAAAGCGAAGTCGCAACCCTTCGACCACCTCCTGCGCATAGGCTTGATGCGCGCTGCCGAGCGCGGGAACATCTACATTACCGAATACCTGCTGAAGAGCGGCGCGAAGCCTGACGGCGCGCCAGGAGGCCGGGTATCGCCCCTGTTCAAGGCAATCGACAAGGATCACGTCGGCATCGTGCAGCTGCTTCTGAAGTTTGGCGGCAATGTGGATGCACAAGACAAAAAGGGGAGAACCGCGCTCATGACGGCTGCTTGGCTGTTCCGCTTCCACATCATGACCGAACTGTTGAGGTGTGGGGCGGATGTCAACAAGAAGGATAACACAGGGCGGAACGTGCTTCATAACTTGGCAGCAGACAAGTATTGCAACTGGGGAGACGACGTGATCGTTGTACTGTTGAAGCAGAACATCGCGATAGATGGACCAGAGGGGCAGGACGAGCAAAAGAGGACTCCGTTGCATTGGGCAGCGAGTACTGGCAAGAAACGGCTCTGTGAAATGCTCCTGAGAAGAACGAGACTACCGAGGGCGAACGTGAATGCCATCGAAGTCAGGCAAAAGACGGCGCTGCATCTCGCAGTTGCTCACGGAAGAGACGATATCATTGAGTTGCTACTAGTGCATGGAGCAGACGTCAAGGCCAGGAGCGACGGGGCCTGGACATCGCTCCATAACGCGTCAGAGCAAGGGAGCGTGAAGGTTGTTAACATCTTGTTAGGTGCTGGGGCAAACGTCAATGCGAAGCTACTGAATGGGATGACGCCCTTGCACGTTGCAGCTCAGGCCGGACATCTGGACGTCGTCAATTGTCTTTTGGAAAGAAATGATATCAAGCGAGCGGCAAAAGATACATTTGGTATCACTCCCTTCTTGCGCGCCGCACAGAGCAAGAAGCCTGCACGCAAAGACATCATCAATACGTTGGCACCACATAATCAAGTCGAAGCACTGAGCGAAGATGCCCTGGGCGCTACTAATGGCTTCCACGCTACTATAGTCGACTTCGGCAATTTCCATAACGAAAACAAGGTTTCACGGAAAACGGTCTACGAGCTGCTGTATGGGCGCGACGCCATCAACCCAAGAAAATCTGCAGTCACGATTCTCCCCAAGGAGTCCAAGGCAACAAGCTTCAGATGGATACATCTGCCTGCGAACAACATGGCCTGGGTAGAGGCATTGCTGACTAAGGCTTTTATTGAGGAGGGCGCAACCGACGTTGAAGGCTTCAAGGCGCTTGAACGGTCGTTCAGTCATCAACACCGGGGACAGCAGATACATTCACATTTCATGAGGCCGTTATGTCAGAGCACACCGCGCGCACCAAAACATCACGAGGACTCTGACCTTTCCGATGGCGCCGAACAGGGACTACCGCAGATTTTCGTGAATAATGACAAGGGACTGGGCATTGATACTGTAGCTGGCGCACTGGAACCTTCGCCACCGCACTTCCCTCGGACTCCTGTACGGACGGGCACGGAGGGCACAGATCAGACGGACTGGACTACAGGATCGGGTTCGGGTATTGCAACTGGCAAAGAAGTAAAGGGAAAGACCAAGGATAAGACGAAGAAGACGCCGAAATGGAGCGGCTCCAAGCATGCTGGCAAACGAACCGGTGGGACGGATACCCCGACTCAACAACCAGATCGCCAGGCAAGACGAACCAATACTAGTTCTTCACTAACCAACAGCGGATATCTCCGGTCCCCTGGTAGTCCAGGGAGGAAAGATCCTACGACTGTAGCGAAAGGCAACATATTTGCTTTCATGCCATACCTACACTTCGAGAGCGACCGTCGGAGACAGGAGATGCAGGCTGCGATTGCAAGGGCGCAGTCACTGAATGAGCGCGAAAGAAACGATGGTCGCACCATCAAGCCGGCCATGCCGCGCGCCTCGACTTACGACGAAATGCTGCTAAGGGCCCATCTGACGTCCTCGCAAGTCTCGTTACACGTCCGACGAACACTAGACCAGTTCTTCTATCACAACATCGACACGCAATCCCGTGATCGTGATCAGGTCGTATACCGGTATCAGTGTAAATCATCTGAACCGCAGCATGTTGACCCGAAGATCTTCATGGTCGACCAGCTGTGGATGTGGACGCTCGGGAAAGACCTGATCGTGACTGCCTTTCCACAACGATGGCAGCAGCCTCGTAACGACCCGCTCAACGTCCTTGATGGTGTCATCGAAGACATCAACAGCAAGACCAGAGATCCTGTACGCAGCGTATACGACCTCGCTCTCATCATTTCGGGCCGATGTAGTGGCGTTTTTGACCGTCATCGCATAGGCGACGAAGATTACCAGTTCCTCGATATGTTCGAATCGAGCATCGGCGACGCTACGGAGATGGAGACCATGTTGTTCAAGGAGTTCAACACCGCCTCTGCGCAGGCATCTGCATGGCTACAGCATCATCGGCGACCGAATCGTTTCTCGAGACATTTGGAGGCTGAGGGAAGGCAAAGGGAGCATCTCAGTCGTCGACATATGCCACATCACTCACACTCCCATGCCCTGACTAATCCACCGCTGAAGGAAGAGCTTTTCGGTTACGACGACACCGATCGCACCGCTGCTCACGCCCCGCTCTTTGTGGACAAACTCCTCGACATTGGCGCGGAGACGGATCTCCTAGCTGAGATCAAGGACATCCGCGATGAACTTAACATGATCGCCAAGGTGCTAGAAGACCAGCGCAATGTACTCCCGGATATGGAAGCTAGCATCACAGACATCTATCGCGAAGAGCATAAAAGTCAGCAGGATCTGAAGAGGCGATTCAAAGATATGCTCAAGACAATCGATACGCATATCAAGGACTTGGAGCGCATGGACAAGCAGGCTAAGCGCATCTACGAGTCGATCACGGATCTGCTCGATCTGAAGCAAAAACATGCCAACGCCTTCGAAGCCCGCTTTGCTCGAGACCAAGCTGCTGGTACAGCGAGGCAGAGTCAGACTATCATGGTTTTTACCATTGTTACCATTATCTTCCTTCCGCTATCTTTTATTGCTGCGATGTTTACCATCAACATCCAAGAGTTTCCCCACCAACTCGGTAGCAATGAACCCTCTCTACCACTCTCATACGTCTCAAAGTACATGTTCGGCATCGGCTTCGCCATCTCCATCCCCTTCATCGCCATCGCCCTCTCCTACGACGCCATCGGCGATTTTTTCCGCGAAGTCAAACGCCGTTTCCGCGACCGCAGTACCAGGGACGATCCATCACGGTCCAACGATTCGTCTAGCAGCTACGTAGGCGACGAGCATGACGAGAAAATGGGTGTCGATTACCCCTTCAACACCTGTTCTATCGAGCAAGTGCTCAGTGTGGGCAGAAGCACAGCCTACCGACCAGACGGTCGACGCAGTATCGAAAGCTATCTTGGTAGTGCTCGGGCGAATAGGTGGAGAGATGGCGGGTCGCTGCTTCCGGTTGCTAGTAAGAGTACGGCGAGGAGTGGGGAGAAGGGAGGTTTGCATGTTAATACGAATGGGACGACGACGACGGGTATTGCTGCGAGACTGAGTATGGAGAGGCAGACGCCGATTGAGAGACTTAGTACAGGGTTTAGGATGAGGGGAAGTGCTGATATTGAGCGTGGGTAGATTACCGCACCCCTGGAGTCTGTATGAGGAAGAGTTGGACGACATGTAATCTGGATGATTGCTCAAAACGATGGAGTTTGCATTTGGGCGTTTTATGAATGGAGAAGATTTGAGGAAGCGGATACCCTAGCGCCGATTTTGTAACGTGCTAATGCACATGTTCAAGTTATGATATGTACTGTCACTATAAATCGTTGTGTTCCCGTCTCTCATTTTTCGGGGCTTGTTTCGAATACGTATAGGTTCGATGCGGTGAAAGGTGCTCACGCAGCGTTTGTCTCTACGTCATAGCTACTCAACGTTCAACGCGCTTCTTACTTCTTCCTCCACTCACTACTTTCAAATCTCCTACTGTGTTTTCTTGGACATCTCCCGCGACCAGACAAAAGTATGGAACATCATACTCTCTCTCCCGCAAAGGCATCGGCCATGCTTGAGAGCCTCAGGTGAGACAACCACACATGCGAAAACACCATAGTGATGAATAGTTGAGGCTAAAGAAACACAGGCAGCTCGAAGAACACTCCCAGAAACATAGCTTGCTCGACAAAGCCGGCGCTGCTGACCTCCGCACTCGATTCGAGTCCTTTCGCGAAGCAGCAGTCAAGCAAGCTCGCCAAGTCCGTCTCAACCTCTGCACAACCCTCCACGCCACCCTCGCCCGCGAACTCCGAGACGTAATCTACACCGAAATTATCGGCCCTTACCACTATGAATCCGTGCGAAAGCGGGACGCCCACGACATAGCTGAGGGAATATCAGGCCACCCGGGACTGGCCTACGTTAATCAGAACCCCCCGAAATCCGGCTCGCAGTTGGCATGGTGGCGCGATGACTATATGGGCGAGGCTGTTGCGATGGAGATGGTGCAACGCTGGTATCGCACGAGGACTTTTGTATTTGCACATAGTAACGTGTACCGCCTGCCCACCTTTCTCACAGACGATGTGTACGACAAGGGCTTTGAGCCTGGTGCGCTGGTTCAGCGTATACGGGTTCATGTGAATTCTCATCCCGGTCAGGTGAGGAAGTCGGTGGCGATGTTGACAGAGACTGTGCATCATCTTCTTACCATCAAGAATAAGAACGTCGACATGGCGATATGTATTGGCAGTGAGAGGAGGGGGGCTGCGGCGGAAGAGGGAGCGGCCGTAAGAGAGGTGCTTGGGATTGTTGCGCCGACGGTGTTTCAAATGCGAAGAGAGGGGTTTGGGAGGGTTACGGTTAGGATGAGTAGGCAGCAGGTGTGGACGGACCTTTGTTTCTTGTTTGAGGGAGCTGAAGAGGAGTTTATTGAACGTCTGGTAAGTTGATTGCTAGTGTTTTGGAGAGATGGGCTAATGGATCGGCAGAAACAATACACTCTGACACAAGGACGGGGTCCTGAGGGTGGGTAGTTGTTGCTCTATATGTCTGCAAGGATAGTAGCATGCATTTCCGAGAGTCAACGTGTCTCCTTCCTCTTCCAAGACGGTAATAAGGATGCGATATTTTTGGGGCTGACCTAAATGTATACTGGGGACTTATTGGACACTTCATTCGTTACCATAGGTATGGGGCAACTTTGTTTGCATGGTACGCACAGTGCTATCTGTGTAACGAATTTTAACCCTTCCTGTCAGCCACGGTATTCTATGGCCTTCTGGGTTCTGTGCCCGAGGTATGTATGTACCCGAGTTATGTATGTACCCGAGTTATGTATGTACCCGAGTCATGCATACCCGAGCCTGTCATACATGCCTGAGCCCGTTTGCTACCTATGGGATGCTACCCATGTATGTACCCGGGGTGTGTTTGCTATCTACGGCAGGTCTGCTCCCTATGGTATGAACTTGCCTCAGGTATAGTGCCCGACAACCTTCCAGGCGTTTGTACATGTGATACGGTTGACCGAGTTCCTAGCATATATAGAGCTCTCGTTCCCATAGTCAATACAGACACGCATTTCCCCATGTTCGACACCTAGTCCTATTGACACTTCCCAGTGTTAATCAAAACATCTCCTTTCTGGTCTATGGTATATGCGAGGTCCTAAACTACACGATGCAGTCAGCCACTTCCTCGCGCTTCGATGAGACACGATCGTATTGTCAGCCAAGCAGCTGTAAACGACGCGCAGGAGCAACCCCAGAAAGCAATCGACAAGTACGACTTAAGTCTCAGCACTCCAAGTTACTAATTGTACGCAGACAGCGTAAGAATGATGCAAAGCTACAGCATCTGCAAAACGAAGCCAAAAAAGCTTCAGCGAATGAACATGGCCGTTTATCATGCATCGAGATGTGCCAGCGCCTATATACTACACTGTCTCCCGAGCTCTGCGAGCAGCTATACGCACATCTGATTGGGGTTGAAGGCGTGGAGCATGTACAGATTCCCTACGCACATCGGAGTCCGAAAATGATATCGTACTTTGATGCTCGCGTGCAAGACTTGAGAGTATCTGACGCCAGAAAGAGGCCTGGCGTCGGAAAAGAACAGATATGCAAGGCTTCTCTGGAGAGGTCACTGGCCTTGGGCACGAATCACTTCTGGTTCTCCATGTATACCGGCGAGAGCATCGACAAAGAACTCCTAAAATACTGGTACTGCACACGAACCTTCAAGTTCCGGAACCGAGAAGACCGTGACCTGCTTTCCAGTTTCCTTTCCATTGATACCTTCTCGAAGGGCCTTGTGCCCGGGGATATTGTGCAGCAACATCGAGTACGCGGTGTACGACACCGATATCAGCGACCTTATACTTCAACGAGCTGAAAATCCTCTCCACCGTCCCCAACAACAATATCTATGTCATTCTTTGCCTGTTCTGGTTTAGTTGGGGCAGTTCGAATGGTGTGATCAAGAGAATACTGATGCACCTGGCATACATCGTATATCCCCTTCTTGACGCGAGCTACACGCGCGTTAGAATCCAGTCTTATATTAGTTGGGATGAGTGGAGGGATATCACTTACTTCTTTGACGGTCCGCAAAGTGGCTTGTTCGAGAGGCTGGTAGGCTCTTAACTCCTGATATGCTGTGGATAGATGTTAACTCGTATGTATATATCTTTAGATTGGTAGGGGCTTCATCCAGCATGAGTATAGAGTAAGGAACAATCGGTTGTTGTGGAGTGATGGTCGGGGAAATTTGCCGGCGGAGGGTGCAGCCAGGGTTCTCCAGAAGAACTCACTATATTAGTGCCACGTACGCTCTGGGTCCGACGTGGCAGTTACTTTTTGGGGGTTTTCCTGGGTAGTTGCAGGATAGGCGTGGTTTGTGGTTACATGGTATGAGCCTTGCTGCTCATTACACATGCTACGCCCCGCGCTTGGGTAGCACACTGAGTACTAATTATATCTTCCGTGTTTTTATATCCTCGAAATTTGAGCGGCCACTACTACTAATTCTGTATCTATTCCGGCCCGAACTAATCTTGCAATAGATTGAACGGCTCTCCAGCTTATCTCTAGCAGACACTGCCCAGTTGCTCTTGTCACCCTCCTCTCGTATTCATTATGGCGTCTGCACATCTCGAGTCTGATTACTCTTCGTTCAATCAGTATGCTCAACCCCACGCAAAAAAGAGACGTGAGGATCGCTGACACAGCGTGTAAAGCATGATTCGTGAAGCCCATGAAGTCAACGACGAGCTACGCAAACTCGAGGCTCAAATCGCGAGCCTGCAACTACAACAAGAATCCCTAGAAAAGTGTGACCCATCAACCACATGCTGTGTCGAGTAACTCACCACTCCCGGATATCTCACTCAGCAATCCATAGAAACCGCCCAAGCTGAGCGCCGTGCGATATGCGACAAAACACTAAATACGCTGCCGCGCGAGATGCGAGACCTGATCTGTACCCACTACATCGCCTCTCATTACCCACTCGTTGTGTCGAAGATGGTTTTCGACGAGGCGGAATCGCTGTTGATACCCGATTCGAGCCTTCACCTCAAGCAACAACACTACGCGCAGACTTCCTTGACCGGACCAGAATTCTTAGCCGAGATGGTGGAGACGTTGTACGAAACATTTCCCGTCCTCCTGCACAACACACCGCACCGTGCGACAAGATCCTTTCTTTTCCGGGATCCCTTTGGCACGTCCTTTACCCCCAGCCAGCATGTCCGCACCATCATGGTCGTCGTCAATTCTGCGGGCTACTACGACTCGCCTGAAAGCAGCACACGAGGTGCGCTAGGTCTCCAGACGTGGGTGGTGGACTGTTTGCGATTTCTCGAAGGCATGGTGAGTAAGAAGTGCAAGATCGTGGTGCAAGTAACGGAGACGTGGAAGTGCTTGAAGAAAGTGCTGGTGTATGTCGGACTGAGACTGAGCATCATGCGGGACATGGGGTTTGCGGTGGAGGTATTGGATAGGGACAGGGTTGTTGAGTGGGAGGGTGCGGGCTTGTTGCAGGCGAAGATGCGCGCGAAGATGATATTTGTATCGTGGTTGGGGATGAACAGAAGTCGGACCTGACCAAGTCTAAGGATAATATAGACAGGACTGTTGTTGTTCGTTTTGCGTTCCGACTTTGGTTGTGTTTAGGAGTGTGTGTTAGTAAGCAGTACAATGATGGAGCTCGATATAAAGTGAATCTTGCCAAAATTCCAAAAAGTGCTTCTTGGTAGGGCGAGCAAAACATCTACAGTCATAGCCCATAGCGGTGTGAGGAAGCTTGTTACAAAGAAGCGTGAAGCGGCCGGCCCCGGGGAATGCAGGTGACATCTGCCTATCACGTGCGTCAAGGGTCAATCCCCTTCCATTGGCTGCGATGACGTCGCTGTCAACATCGCTTAACTTAGACTACCCAGATCGGCGATGCAGCGGCTATGCACCCGATGCATGCCTGCGACCATCTACGGTGCATCGAAAACGGAGTGCGATCTGCAGCCTAGAACCGCGGAAGGCTTCGTTCCCTTATTTCCCAGTCCTCGCCCCTCAGCGACGCAACGTCGCAGGTCGCATTTCGGTCAGGCACGCGCTCGCGGGGCGCTGGTACGGTATTGGGTGCTAGTATGACGTCACGCGGCCAGCTGTGAAGCTTCTTCCTCGCACCGCTGGTTCTGCTCTTACAACCTGAGCGCACCGCCCGCAACAGCCTGATGGAGGTAAGTGTTTGTGTGCGGAACAGTACGAAGCCATATACTGACTTCGTGCCTCTATGTGATAGAAGCTCGACAAGTTGTCCGCTACAGGACTGCCATTGCATGACCTGAATCAAGAGAATCTAAATTGCAAAGACTGGTAAGCCCGCACACACGTAGCCATCGTGTCGAATAGTTATATTGACCTCGAGCAGGTCCAAGACGTCGATCGGGCCCCGCGACTCGTGGCCGACTGCGTTGAAATGCCTCGTAAACACGTGCATCTTGCCCATGCCCCACTGCGCCGCCATCTTCTGGGGCAATGAGCTGACGGTCTTACACAACCTGGCCTGGGAGCGGGCGCGGGGGGGGTTGGACGGGCAGGCCTCGAATGCGCGCGACACCTACGGCAGTGAAGCGCTCCACGCGCTGCGGACGGTGCAGCGAGGGCGAACGGTCAAGGTAGGTAAGCATCGCACCCGGCCCACCATGTTGTCGCTGAGTAGCCGACTGACTCGCTTAGCCGCTAGATATTTCCTGAAAGAAGTGGTAGACGATGAGAACTCGCAGCTGCTCGTCAGCGGTATACTCGACGAGAAGGGCAACCGCCTGGGAGTCCTGGCGCAACTTCTAGAGAATCAGAACATTGAGAAATACATGCCCATTGAGGGCATGGACAAACTTTCACGCAAGAAATCAGGAAGGCAGGTCAAGGCCCAGCAGACCCAACAGAAAGGCGACCCCTCCAAGACACAGCAGGCCGACGCGATGCAGACGTCTCTTTTCCAGAGATTCGCAGAGCTGCTGCCCAATGGTCTCGCCATCCTGGACGAGGAGGCCGAGGCCATCTTCGTGAACGACGCCTTCTTCAAGTTGACTACGAACAAGGGCCAGAACGAGTTTCGTGCGTGGCCCGAGAGTATCCATCCGGACGACTATGACGACGTCATGGCTGCCTATCGCAGAGCATTCGAAGGGCGCGAAGAGCTCCAAATTGAGTTCCGATGCGATGTCGCAGAACCGACCGAGAAGCGCGAGGAACAGTGGAGACTTTTCCTGCTGAAGCCCCTGAGTGAAGACGCCGAAGCAGGCTATATCAGTGCTGTCATCGACATCACGGACATCAAACGGGCCCAGCTCACGCAAGAGAAGGCCGCAAAAGAAGCCCGAGACAGGAAGGAACAGCAGGAGAGGTTCATTGACATGGTCTCCCACGAAATTCGCAACCCACTCTCTGCCGTCTTACATCTAGCAGAAGAAGTAAAAGAGGTCACAAAAGAGATTGCAGCCGATCATGATGATTTACGCGACCAGATCGCCGACATCTTAGATGCTGTGGATACGATACTCATTTGCGTTTCTCATCAGAACACTCTTGTAGACGATATCCTTTCCTTTTCGAAACTCGACTCCATGATGCTTTCCCTTGTACCCCGAGGTAACTTTGCCCTACAACTGCGTGCATCCTCTGCTAAAATATCTTAGAAACGAGGCCAAAGTGGGAATTCTCCCAGGCCCTGCGAGTCTTTCAGTCTGAGTTCAAAGCAAAGGATATCAAATTCCATTATGCCATGGATATCTCTTATGAGGAGCGGGGGGTGGACTATGTTGTCGCAGATCTCAATCGCATGAAGCAAGGTAGTGCAGTCCTGACGTCCATTGTTCCCTACTGATCCCTTTTAGTTCTGGTCAATCTGATAACAAATGCCATAAAATTCACATCCAGGAAGAACGGCGAACGGAAGATCACAGTCTCAATGGGTGCATCCTACGAACGGCCTACATCTTACCCTCCCAACGTCATATATTTCAGCCAGGAGAAAGAGTCCTTCCATCTAGACTCGACAACGTCATCAGAATGGGGTTCAGGAGACGCCATGTATTTGATGGTAGCTGTCAAAGACTCAGGTATAGGAATCAGCCCAGATGGACAAGCGAAGCTGTTTGAGCGATTCAGGTACGACAGACACGCCCTTCTTACGAATCATAAGGCATGTCAGGCTAACCCCATCCTTAGACAAGCAACACCTAAAACACAAGAGAAGTATGGTGGCTCCGGCCTTGGTCTTTTCATATCACGCAAATGTGAGCATCCATCCTTGCTGAAATAGCTTGTGGCTACTGACCAATATTAGTATGTACTCTGCATGGCGGCGACATAGGTGTAAGCTCCGAAGATGGTGAAGGTTCAACCTTTGCCTTCTTCTTCAAAGTGCGGCGCTCGAATGGAACGAGTGAAGAGGGTCGGCCGCCCTTCCAACCGCGAAGCAACTCCGAAGGCTCGAACGCATCCGTCCAAGTAGACACACCTGGACCTCGACTGCCTCGGCCCGGTTATAGCCGTGCCAACTCGAACCTCCAGATGATCAAGGAACGGACGGATGAACGCCCAGGAGCCAAAACACTGACAAGTCATGGCGATGTTGACACGGATGAGATGGAACCATCACTCACAAATCCACCGACAGAATATATACCAGAGTCGCATCCTGAGGCTAGTAAAGATATCCGTTACAAAGAGACGGATCGCGTCGCGAAATCAATCTCCGAGACGTCCTTGAAATCGCAGTTGGAAAGAAAGTTGCCAGATCTAAGCAGAGGAGAGACTGAGCGGCAAGCAAATAAAGCCAAGGACGTGTCTATGTCGCGGAGTAGTCAAGTTTCTGAGGAGAAGCTGACTCTTCTTCTCGTAGAAGATAATCTTATCAACCAGAAAGTCTTGCGCCGACAACTTCAATCCCGCGGCTTCGAAGTATTTTCCGCGAACGACGGACAAGAAGCCATCGATGCGGTCGCCAAGCGCGGAAAAGTCGCGGAGAACAGTCCAGACTATCGTAACTACTTCGATTGCATATTGATGGACCAAGAGATGCCCATAAAAGACGGCAACACTGCAACAACAGAGATCAGGCAACTGATAGAAGACGGTAAGGCAGGCTACAGTCCTATTCTAGGAGTGTCAGCGAATGTACGCGAGGTACAGACGAATAGCATGCGCGCTGCCGGGATGGACGACGTCATCAGCAAGCCGTTCAAGGTGGACGACCTAGTGAAGAAAGTGAAGAATCTGAGCCATCTGGCTCTTGATTACAGTGCTGGGAAGCATAAAAACCAAAAAAATGGCCAGGAAAAGGTGCCAGAAGAACACAATAGTGATGGATCAAAGAAACATCTGAACATCCCTACAAAAGAGCGTGGTGCGAAAGACCACACCGCGAAGGATGGCAATGAGCGTGAAGGCAACCTGAGAGCAGGGGAGCGGTCCAGATCCCGGACTTCTGACAAGAGAGGATTATCATAATATTGTTTTTCCCGTTGGACGCTTTTAAAGACTGCATTGCATGGTGTTCCGTATGCGTTATCTGGATGAGTAGGCGAATGAGTTCTCGTTTGAAGCGCATTTGCAGGGGTCATCATCCAGAGCACGACATGCTATTCCTGCTAGTTCCGAACCTAATTTTGTACTGTATTAATTCAACTTTGATTATCTTAAGTGATACCGATGAATGCTGTTGCCATATAATTTGTCTATTGGCGGTGATAAGCAAACGCGCGAGTCATGGTTTGAGCATCCCACTCCACCCCACTTTCCCCAACAAACATCACACCTCCGCATCACGATGCATTGCCATCATTACTTCGCCTGCGGCTGCGAGTTCGCCTTCAAACTTCCGCCTCCCTGAACTTCCGCACACATTAGTTCACGCGACTCTCTTCAAGATCAAAATGGCGAAAGAGTTCCAAGACAAAGTGGTCCTCGTTACGGGAGGTGGCAGCGGCATCGGGTGCGATACACGCCTTCCCACAAAAGGCACACACCTTCAAGAACCCATACTGACAGCTCTTGTGTCACACAGACGCGCAACCGCCCTAAAAATGGCCTCTCTCGGTGCCTCCATATCCCTCTGCGACATCAACCTCTCCAACCTCGAAGCCGTCGCTTCAGAATGTCCTACACCCTGCCTCACCCGCCAAGTCGATGTCGGATCTACCGAACAAGTTCAATCCTTCGTCGAGGCTACTATGAAGACATTTGGCAAGATCGACCACGTGTTCAACTGCGCGGGGGTAAATCCGACGAGCATACCCCTCGAAGAGACAAGCGATGCGTACTGGGACAAACTCGTCAACACAAACTTGAAGGGTGTTTTCTTGGTAACGAGGGCGTGTCTGCCGCATCTCCAGCGCGGCGCTTCTATTGTAAACGTCTCATCCATATCAGGAATCCGCGGCTCGGCTATGCAAAGCGTGTACTGTACCACGAAATTCGGACTCATCGGCATGTCCAAGTCGCTGGCGCTCGAACTCGGGCCGAAGGGTATCAGGGTTAATTGTGTGGCACCCGGGTATATTGATACGCCAAGTAACGCTGGGATTGTGAAGGGGGGTGAGGCGGTGGAGCGGATGAGGAATGGAAACGCGTTGGAGAGGTTGGGGACGCCGGAGGAGGTGGCGGATGTTGTTGCGTTTTTGTTTGGGGAGGGGGCGAGGTATGTTAATGGAGCGGTTATGGAAATTGATGGGGCGATCAAGATGACTAGTACGACGAGTAAGTAAGAGAAGTTTGGAGGTTGGGGGTGAGAGAGGTGCGGGAAACGGTACAAGAGGAGAGCTAGTCTCATGTCATGGATATTGAATCTTACATCAAATATTTGGGCGCGAGATATTCGGTCGGGTCATTCCCAAATATACCCACAACGTACACTGTACTACGGCCATACAACATATTGCTCGTATTATTGAAACCTTATTTTAACCATGCAATATATTGTTCATATTGCTGAAAACCTCAATATTTTTGATCATCATTATAGCATTCCTCTAAATTTAGTGTTCTTCCAAGCAAAATGACAACCAATGGCCGCAGTACAGTGTACGCCGCGGGTATACTTGAGAATGACCCGACCGAATATCTCGCGCCAATATTTGAACGCAATGAAGTTCGAAAATGGTCATGTCCAATAGGAGGCCAAGGTGGTGAAGATGTACTATCACGTGGAGCCGGCAGCCTAGTTCCGCGCTAACGTTTAGCCGCAGATCGATTTGAAGTTCGCGACCTCACGTCAACTTTCCTGATCCACAACCACGACACACGGCCATATCGCGCTCGAGTCCTTGAAAATCACAATCAACATCCCTCCCGGTTGTGTCCTACCACCACATCACAACCATGTCTGAAGTACAATCACCACCCACGCAAACCTCGCTCGAGCTTGCGCCCGACACGTCTCTCGAACCCGCTACATCTACGGAGCTTGCGCCAATTACGACAGAGCAGACGATAATTACGACAAATGCCGAGGGGAAGCGCGTGAAGAAGATCATAAGGCGCAAGCGACGACCGGCGCGGCCGCAGGTGGATCCGGCTACGTTCAAGACTGAGGCGCCGGCTGCGACAGGGCACATATTCAAGTGCGTAGATATATATATATCTCGAGTGGGATAGTTGCTAACAGTGTACTAGTATTTGGTACAACAAATGGTCTGGCGGCGATCGTGAAGACAAGTACCTGAGCAAAACCGCTGCACAGGGACGCTGCAATATCGCAAAAGACAGTGGCTACACCAAAGCCGACCGAACACCAGGGTCCTACTTCTGCCTCTTCTTCGCACGGGGAATATGTCCCAAGGGCATCGACTGCGAGTACCTGCACCGCTTGCCGACCGTCACCGATATCTTCCCCAGTAACATCGATTGCTTCGGCCGCGACAAGCACGCCGATTACCGCGACGACATGGGCGGTGTCGGAACCTTCCAGCGCCAGAACAGAACGCTGTACATCGGACGCATACATCCGACCGACGACATTGAAGAAATCGTCGCACGACACATGGCCGAATGGGGCGCGGTAGAGCGCACGCGTGTCCTCACCGCCCGCGGCGTAGCGTTTGTGACGTACCTCAACGAAGCTAATTCCCAGTTCGCTAAAGAAGCTATGGCGCATCAGTCACTCGACCACGACGAGATTCTGAATGTCCGCTGGGCGACCGTGGACCCGAATCCGCAGGCCGCGAAGCGCGAAGCCCATCGCATCGAAGAACAGGCCGCTGAGGCGATACGAAAAGCGTTACCGGCAGCGTATGTAGCCGAGCTTGAGGGCAGGGATCCGGAGAGCAAGAAGAGGAGAAAGGTGGAGGGCACCTTTGGACTGCAGGGATATGAGGCGCCCGATGATGTGTGGCATGCCAAGGAGAAGGGGGAGATTGAGGGTGGTGGCATGGAGGGGCGGATGATTGAGGGTGGGAAGACTTATGGACAGGATACGGGCGCGGCGCAATACAGTGCTGCACCTGCGGCTCAGGGTGGGAATGGTATACTTTCGAGTTCGACGCTGGCTGCGCTGAAGGGGTATACGGCTACGCCTTCGAATAAGCGGTCTACGCCTGTTTCCGGGCCGTTGGTCGACTATGGCAGCGATGATGATAGTGATTGAGTTTAGGGTGGTGAGGATTCTTCTTGCAGGAGTCAAGATTGTAGCATAGCATACCTGGTTAGGCGCAGATTCCGGTGCAGGTCTACTCGATACCCGTTCATACTTCCGAACACGAGTATCTTCATTTGTCATACATGCGATTCGCAACCAGTATCAAATCGCATACGATTATGAAGTATAATTTCCCGTGACCGTTCCGCATCGTCGACGTGCATAGCAGTCGATTCACGACAACAAGCAGAAGCAAAAGCGAAGCCAGAAGCAATACAATTCATACAATCACTCACTCACTCGAAAGCAAACCTGACAAACAATAATGAGTGCGCCAGTAAGAATCCAAGACAAAAATATGAAAACTGAAGCCAAAAGAAAACACACAAGTATCCAAGAGTCGTTCCGGTCCGAGGCCGAAGATGCCTTAGTACTGCGCAATACCCTCCCTCTCACAGCCCCGGAGGAATTGTCCCCAATTCGTCACCAGCCGCCTCCCCGCCCACGTACTCGACTTGGCCTCCTCAGCCTCACACGCCTCAGCAACGGTGGCATGATCGCTCTGGCCGTCGCATCCAAACCTCGCCGATGCACACGTCTGGCCATGTGCAGCACATTCATCCTTGTCCTCGACCTCGGAGACGTCCCTGAAAAGACGCTTCGCAGCAGCCGCCTCACCAGCATTCGCACCGCCGCAGCCAAACGCACAGACGCGTCGGCTGCAGGGACGCCAGAAGCGGTATTCAGCGACCTGGGCTTCGGAAAGCGGGGTCACGCCCAGCAGGCCGGAGACGGCGCTGCGGTTCGATGTATACAGGAGTATAATTCCTGAGGGGTCGATGGGGCTCGTGGCTTCAGACTGCACGCCGTTTGCGATGTGTATAGTGGGCGTGGGTTGCTGCTGAACGTTGGGACTGGATGGCTTCGGGAAAACGGAGGAGAGGGGAGGAGGTGGGGAGGCGGGTGTACATGCGTTGCTGATGTTGCGCGTGGTGGGGTGGAATTCCAGGCCTGGTGGTCCTGGACGTGAATGCATGGTTCGGAGCATGGCTGCGCGTGGGGAGATGCAGCGCTGAGGACCTGTTGTTGGAGGGCTTGCAGATTGGACTGAGTTGCACGAGGGAGCGCGGAGTGCTTGGCGCATTGGAGTATTATAGCTAGGGTTCATGGCCGGCAGAAACGACGTCGATGGAGCGCGGAGTGCCTCGCGCACTGATCCGCCGTTGTTTCCAGAGAGGACGCTGTCAATCAAGCCCATACCGTCCATGCTAATCGGGCTAACGCTACGCTTGGAGAGTGCCGTCGGGAAGCCTGGGTATCTCCTACCGACGTCTGTCAAGTGCGGCAAAGTTGGTGTCACGTGATGAAGCGAGTTGGCGAAGAGGCTGCTGGGGCTCGTCGGACTGCTGCCGTTGCTTGAAGAGCCCTCGCTAGTGATACGACGCAGACTTGAGATGGTGAGAGCGTGCAGAGGCTCGGCGCGCGCAAAACGAGCTTCGTCACAGCTCCAAAGCCCGCCGTACTGCTGCCATGGAAAATTTCGCAGGAAGTACTCTTCTGGGTAGACGTCGTAGCCAAGCGTATGCGCGCGGAAGAAGGCATATATGAAGCGACAATCAGGGAACTGACGGAGGACCTGTTACACATGGACTTAGCATTGGCCAAACAACATGGGGGTGAAGGTGTCGGGTGTGTATATAATGCAGGAGATGAGAGGCTTGGTGGATTCTCATACATCCCAAGCGGGGAAGAGAGGCGGTGTCGCCATAAGCCTATGAATAGTCAGCAGGTCATTCGCGCAAGCAAATCTGACACGATTTTGAAAGGTCCAAAATGTCCAACAGGCAGCGAGTCCATACAGGCCCCATGATCTGTGAACTTACATGAGAATCTCAAAGGCAGCGTGATTTTTAAGTCGTCTCGCGTCGCGGCGATACGCAGCCAAGACCTCCGTTCGAGCAGTTCTAATGTTCTTCCGGCCGACTAGCATATGCATGGCAGGGCTAGTGGAGTACGATGGATCGAAGACAATGAGGTTGCAACTGCCGTCCCGATGGCGCTCGAAACCAATGATGGTGATGGAGTGGCCATGTTGTTGGAGATATACGGGAGGGAGCAGGGTCTTGTACACGTTGGATCCATCGCTGACAGCAGCTCGAGCGAAGTATCGCTCCATGGCAGCGAGGAGTAGATCGTGGGCCTTGATGCCACGCTCCTTGTTGTCGCAGAACTGTTCGACGGCACAGTTGATCTCTGATTCGAGGAAGAAGGCTTGAGCCTGCAGCTGTCAGTACAGTGAAGGGCGGATACCTTCGCGGTGCCTCGAGAGCAGTCACATACCTCTGGAGTACCGATGTATTTTCTGGTGTTTCGGATGCCGCCAGTCTGGATTCGAGAGACGTGATTGATACCTTTGTCCCAGGCATTCTCGATGCGCTCCTGTATGTTTAATATGCCTGGTGTTCGTCCAGGAAATGCTTCGTAGCCTTGGGCTCTGGCACCTTGGATATAAGATAGCAGCATCTGAATGTTCCGGTAACCACAGAAGGAACCCTCCTTGGGGGTCTTACCAACGTGGATGGTGGATGGGTGACAGTAGTAGGCTTCCTTGACTGCACGGTCCAGGGCGGATAGCTGGGCGAGTATGGGTATAATACCGGGCGTCTCGTTCTGCACTTGCTCATGCTTGATCAGGCGGCCGTCTCGACCAATGCGGTTGACGGCAGTGATTTTGGGGCCAGCTTCGAGTTGAGCGTGCAGCCATGTGGGCATGCGAGCTTCCCATGCATAAGGACCGAGCTCGGGTTTCTGGCAATGTTAGACGTGATGAAGGAGCCATGAGGAATTTGCAGCAACTTACTCCGAGACGAGCGCTCTTGAGTGGCGGCTTGACTGTCTTGTCTAGGCTCGGGAAGGGGCTGAAGCTGAGAATGCTTCTGCCAATGGTGCTCTTCTCACTGCTGTTACTGTCGCTTCTGTCACGATGGGGCAGCTTCTTGGTCTTCCGCATATGGCGTTCCTTTCCTTTGAGGCCATCTGGTCGTGTGCTGAGGTTATGAGTGGGGGCTAGTTCCTGCATGATAGCGGATGAATGATGAGAATGATACTTTCCGGTAGTCTCGTCAAATGATAAAGTCTCTGCGGTGTGGTATTCGAGATGGTCGTTGAAGTGGGAGAGAAGAATAAGTTCACCGCAGTTGGGTTCGGGGCACTCAACGGTGCTTTCCTCTTCGTCAGAGGAAGGTGTGTCCTTCACGTGGTCGTCTGTTGAGGAAGTTGGAGGCCTGGGTGGTAAAGAAGGGGGTAGCGATTCAGGGTCATCTTCGATTACAAAAGGAGAGTCTGTAGTGTGTACTTGCTCGAAGTGTAATTGAAGGACATAGTCATCGCTCGGTAGGACTGTGAAGTCGCACATGGGACACTCTAGGAGCGCTATCTTGGTCATGGTGCTGTGAAGCTGCTAGCAAACGCCTTCCTGATTCAAGGAAGTGGAGGAGTGGCGACTGCGTTGCTGACTGTCACGGAAACGGTCGCCTCGTGCGCACGCGGTCGACTTTGCTGTGTGCTGCCGTGGTTTAGCATGGCGGACGCGCTTCAGAGGGCGAAAAAATCAACAACGCACCGGCTCGACGATAGCAGCGCATACTGAGGATAGGCTTATGTAAGTAGTGACGCCTAACTGAGCTAGTCGTTTGTGAGCGAGCGATGGTGTTGGCCACGGAGGAACTTGAAGAAGTCGGGAAGGCGCGACACCCGCGGAGAGTTAGAAGAGGCAGTAACGCAAAGATGCCAAGACGCGGGGCATTCAAGCATATGGATCAGTGATGTACAAGTAAGACAGTCGAGCGGGATGCACTGGGTATGAAGAAGCGGTGTGCAGGCTGATGTGAAGCAACGGACTAGAGTTAGCATTAGAGCACGTGAGGAGCAAGCGATAAGTCAGTCTCGGATAAGCGAAGCTAAGCTTTGGCATTAACGTGCTTGCAGGCGAGAAGCGGAAACATGCGTAGTTTGTGACTGTTTGTGACTGTTTGTGACTGTTTGTGGTGGTAGACGTCATCCGATCGCCAAGAGCGAGAAATGCAGGCCGGAACCTCAACCGCAACTCGCACTCCTCACGTCAATGTTGCCCCGGACGCCATGCACGCCCCGAATCGGCACAACAGCACCGTGGCGGCGGCTGCCAGTGAGATGCTATGCCTCGGCAGCCACCAGCGACCCGCCGTGGTTCCAGCAGCTGCGCGCCGAAATGCTGCAGCGCGACGTCACGCACCTTCCTGAACACACGAGGTCGACGCCCGAACGGTGGCTTGCGAGTACCATTAGCGGCTTCTTGCCGAGAGAGTGGTGCATTCCACCTGGCATCAACAAACCAATAATTCCGGTGGGCCACCATCTGATATGGTTCAACCCGGCGCTGCCAACCCATGAGCTCCTTCCTGATGGAACAGACGCATCGCAGAGCCCGGGCGAGCCGTGGGTGCGGCGCATGTGGGCGGGCGGCTCGCTGAAGCTCAAGCCGGACGACTATTTCGACAAGGCAGCCGGCTTCCGGTACGATGTGGCCATGGCGGGTGCAGAGCGCATCACGGACGTGCAGTTGCGCGGGCAGGACGACGCCGCCAAGGTCCTCGTCACCATCGAACGCCGCTTCGCCCGCCTAGACACGCTGAGGGAGAGCCATGTCAGCACCCGCGGGCCGTTGGGCCGTAGCGGCCACCAGCTCAAGCTGCAGCGCCATTTCGAGCAACAGGTGCGCGCGGACGATGGTTGGGGCGATGCTATATTTAAAGAAGAGCGCATCCTCGTCTTCTTCAAGGAGCGGACGGCCGCCGAGCTGGAGGCCATAAGAGCCGGCGAGATGGCTCCCGTCCGCTATCTCGAGGGTGCGTGGCTCCATTCTCCATCCATCACCACCACCTGCTGACAATCCGCAGCGCCCGGCACCCCCCACTTCTCGCATGCACTCACGCCCAACCGTGCCCTCCTCTTCCGCTTCTCCGCCCTCACCTTCAACGCCCACCGCATCCACCTTGACCGCGACTTCGCCCGCGACGTCGAGGGCCATCGCAACCTGCTGGTCCACGGTCCGCTCGCTCTGACGCTCATGCTGCAAGTTCTGACCAACTACGTTACCACGCATACAAAGGGAGAGCAGGTCGTGGAATCCATCGAGTACCGCAATCTAGCGCCGCTGTATTGCGACGAGGAGATGCGCATTTGCGGCTTGGAGAAGAAGATCCTCCAAAATGGCAGTGCGTATGATGTCTGGATCGAAGGGCCCACAGGCGGCGTTGCTGTGAAAGGCATCGTGTACACGGCCGTGAGAAAACGAGTGCACCTCCCAGTGTCTACCACGACGATATCGGCACAAGAAGCCAAGGCGTCCAGTTCGAACGAGCGCAGAGAGTTGAGTGACGGCACGAAGCCGACTGAGAAGAAAAGATCATTTGCACGGGAAACCCCACTTCAGGACCGCAAGCGGAAGGAAATAGCTCTTGGTGTGCAACATGGCAAGGATATAGGTTCTAATGTGCTACATGGCACCTTTCAGAGGCTGAGGCTTGGCACTACCGAATCCGAGTCCAGCACAGGCAATCCTTCGCCAGAGACCGTCTCGAAACCCGAGCAACCTACGCGTGTCACAAGCACGCGGTCTACAGGCTCAGATACTGTCAACCTCGAAGGTGAGAGCTCACAGCGACCCATGCCTATTGACCGTTCTTCTCAAACACCATCTAGAGAAGCACTCCCTGCACCCACCCGGGCAGCCGGTCGAGTATACATCCGCTCCGAACCCACAAGAATCCGCTCCTACCAATTCATCACCAAGCCCAGTATCTCTCCGTCCATCCGATGTGTCGACACCGTCCGACCAGTGAAGCCAACCACAACGCTCCGCTCCCGCAGCATTATGCGCCGCCTTGCGCCTCAGGAACCAAGTAAACCCTTTTTGAAGCCCTTGCCAATTGTGCGCAAATTCGATGCTACACCATACATACCCGACACTACTCGGACGGCAGCACGACATAGTCGATTTAATAGAGAGGGTGCGCGCAAGTTTGAGAAACCGAACATCCGGACTGAGGGCGAGAGTCTTGCGCATGAGAGGCGGAGACGCAGAGTGAAGATTGGACATTTCCCGCGGTGAGCTGATTTCGCGAGAAGAACGATTCATCGTCGTTGTAGGACCATTGTAAACAAGTATCAAATAGCATGTACAAATCTCTGAAACGTTGTATTATCTGCTAAGAAGCTACTTTTCCCAAAGAAAATCATGCTTGTGCATTTCTTTTTGGCACAAGGAGTGCTTTTCTTGTTGTTTTCGGGGAAATGTATTTAAGAAGAAAAATAATTGTTTTCTCGCACCAACTCACCAGGAAGCTTAAGAGTAGAGCAGGAAGCGAAAAGGTTTAGTTGGGGAGCGCGCGGTGGGGGGTTTTCCCCCTGGATTCAGAATGTGGCATTCCCGTGTTGATTAAGGGAGAAGAAGAGAAAAGTAGCAAGGGAGGAGAAAGGTAGGATGGATTTTAGGTGCAGAGAGGGTGGGTAGGAGGTGGAGGAAGCAACACTAGGCTGGCATCGGAGGAGACTAGTGAGATGTCGCACATGTCACTATTGTGTAAAATCGCGGGGACTATCTTAAAAACCCTCCCTTTCGCTAACTAGTCTTCGAGAAAATGCAAACACCCCTCTCTCTCTCCCTCAACACCCTATCATCCTTTAAACCCCACCGGCCTCTGCCTCCCATATCCAAGAATTCAAGCATTCTTCTCCCCACGCACCGCCAACACCTCATCATGCTGCACACTCCGCTTCCTCTCCTGGCTCTGTGCAATGTCGCTCAAACTCATGTGGCGTTGAGTGGTTTGATCCATATTAGCGTAGCTCACCGCGGGACGGAAAGCTTTGGACTTCCAGGCTTGGTTGACGATGCCGTAGAGTTCGTCGACTTGTTCGAGGGAGAGGCCTTTGGTTTCGTAGATCATAAACCAGCTATGAAGGGGTCAGCTTGTCAGGGTTGGAAGAGAAGGGAATTAAGAAGGCGTGGGAAGGAGTGGACAAGAGGTTGGAAATAGTGGTGGTGGTAGGGGGAAGGGGAGGGAGAGGGAGAGGAGAGAGGCTTACACAAAAGCGATACAGACGAAACAGCAAGTTCCCCACACGAAGAAGACTTTTGATCCCAGATTCGCGTGGTTGGGGTCAACCATGAACGGCGTGCTGTACGCAATAGCCCAGTTCAGGAGCCAGTTCGAGGCCTTTCCCCCCCCTTCGGTTAGCCTAGCATGCGTAAAGGGGGGTTGGGAGACGTACCGTCGTCATGGAGAGGCACTTCGCACGCGCTTTCAATGGGAAAAGCTCACCTGTCACCACCCACGCCACCGGCCCCCAAGAGCTGGCGAAAAAGAAGATATATATACAAACAAAGGCGATCGCGGCTTGCTGAGCTGGGAGGTTAGTCGTTCCGGCCACCGTTCCTGTAATGGCAACGATGTATTGACACACGCACATTCCGATCGCTCCTAGTAAGAGCAAATTGCGTCGACCGAGGCGTTCCACCATGTACAAGCCTGGGAGTGTGGAGACTACGTTTACGCAGTTGGTGATGACCTGTGTGATGAAGGGATTCTTGAAACCTGCGTTTTGGAAGTACTGGGTTCCGTAATCTGTGAGCAATTAGTTCCAGCCCTGGAAATTTCAAAAGGGCACGTGATGCATACAGAAGATGAAGTTTGCGCCTGTCAACTGCTGCAGCGATTGCAGAAGACATCCGGTCAAAAGGCGCTTGCCCAGCGTCCCCTTGAAGCAATCAGCATACGTCGATTTACCCAACGACATCTCGTAGAGATGGTTGGCCTGGACTTCGTTCAGCTCTTCGATGACGGCGGGGTGGTCAACTGGTAGGCGTCGAAGTTTGCCCAGGCTCTTCGCGGCCTTGTCGTACTTGCCCATTTTGATCAGGTAACGTGGTGTCTCGGGAAGGAAGAACAACCTAAACGCTGTATCAGCAGAAGCCACTACAATTGAAGAGAGATAACCTTACCCGACTACAATGATGATGGCCCAGAGGAACTGTACAGAAATTGGAATACGGTATGAGCCCGAGTCGTGACGATTTTTGGTCGAGTTATTCACGATAGCTGCAAGGAGCAGTCCAATCGTAATGGCGAGCTGGTATGCCCCTACAATCGTTCCACGAATCCATTTTGGTGCGGTTTCGCTTTGGTACATTGGGACTACAAGGCTATTAACTCTACTACAGATGGATGAGTTGGGTGCTCCGAAAGGCCTCACTACCCTTGCGAGTCCCAAAGACCGGAGTTCGGGAACGACGGCAACATTTGGCGGCGTAACCAAACGTGATGAGAGGAAGGCAACTTACTCAACGCCGAAATAAGACCAACGCCGTAACCGGCGAAGAAACGCCCCGCGATGAATAATGGCTGTGACGTGGAGGCTGTCTGCATGATAACGCCAACGTTAAACACTATGCCCGCGGAGAGCATAAGCCCAATCCGCCGTCCAAAGAAGTCTCCAACAGGAGCAGCCGTCAGCGCTCCAAAGAACGTGCCCGCAGAGAGTATAGACACAATCAAGGAGTTCTGGGCCGCTGTGATGGAGCCATCTGCTTCTGTTGAGAATTCTTTTTTCCAGTACTTCATGGCTATGATGCCAGAGATGGTGCCTGTGTCATATCTGCGCGCATTGTGAGCTGGTATATAACGGTGATTTGATTAGGGGCGTGCTCACCCGTAAAGCACACCACCAAAGGCAACGAAAAGACCGATGACGATGGCTGGCCTACAGGCTGTTAGCTGTGAACCTAGTGCTGTTGGTTGGCAGGGACGGAGGGAGAGCTCACCATGCCTTACCAGCTGTATCCGGCGGAGGCTTCAACATGATACCCATGATGTGAGATAGCTTAGTCTGCGATGGGGAGAAAGTTGGTGCTGTTCAAAGTGGTGATTCTGAAGGCTGTCCACCAAAAACGGCGTGCATCACCTCTTTATGATTCAGACTGACCGCAAAACAAAGCACATCCTTGTCCCTTAACTGATCATCTACAAGTGCTCCATTTCAAACTTCCAATCCAAAAGCCGCTCTTCAATCTTGTGATGCATCGAATCCTCTGTCCATCGCCCCGCATTGATCTGCACCAACGATTGCATGGCAGCTCGTCATTCCCCAAAGCCAGGGTTACACCACCTACGTGGGAGGCGACAATGCGACAACTAGACAACGGCTACTTGTGGTCTGGTTGATCTGGTAAGGATATCTAGCCAATAACGACCAAGTCAGCAAGCCAAACAAAGAAGGACATTCCGGGGCGAAGGACTCGGCGCATGCTATCCGAAGCATGGCAACGCTTTTTCCAGCTGATGTGCGACCGTGGAGACGTCATCCTAGGAATGGGGTGTACGTCTTGCGCATGCGAGCATGTAACCCGTACCAGGAGTGGTTCAAATGAATAGGGTTTGAAGCATCATAGATTGATTTTGATCTCGCACACCGCTGGGACCTGAGGTTGAACACCAGTTAGTCTAATTCGTGGTGGTGAATGTCGACACTTCCCCGCCTTTGAGAAACGCCGTGTCCAGCGCCACTTTGTTGCGTCATCCTCTCAGAAGCGTCTTTAAAATATGTCCTCGTGAGCATCTTTTCATGTGCAATACTGTGCTCTTCCGACAAATTGGAGGATTGCTGATGGTGCAGCATGCGATGCGAGAACGAATGGTGGGATAGTGCCTGACTGACGTGTCAATTAGCCGTGCAATAAACTCCGAAAACGCTTTTAATATTCAGCTTGGTATCGTATGTCGTCTTTTTCAGACACAAATGCTAAAATGTGAACTATTTGCGGTCCTCGCTATCACCTTCGAGACCACGGCTGCGGAGCAAGAAGAGTAGGAGACGAACTATGCCTTCGCCTTCTTCTCGCTGCTCTTTCTCCTCGCCTTCTTCGACTCCACGGTGGTCTCCTTCACGCTAATGCCATTCGAGTTCTTGGTAACTTCGACACTGTCGCCCTTCTTTTCTTTCCTGTCCGCCTGCACCTTCGGACTAGCATCACTGTTCTCGCTCTTCTCTTTTAGAGCCTCTTTCGCGACGCCATTCGCACCCTTCGGCACGATAGCCTTAGGGTCTTTGCCCTTCCTGCGCATCGACTTGGCCTGCGCACGCTGGATGTACATCTGGTCCTCCTCTTCATCAAAGCCCCCAAAATCTTCCTCCTCGTCCTGGCCGATGGGAGTCCTGTCGACGAATTCATGCTCGGTCGTTGCGCTCTTAGTGCTGGAGCCGGTGGTCTTGGTCGCTTCGTTGACGCCGACTGCATTGGCGGGTGTAATTGCAATCTTCTTGAATTTGGCGACAAAGAAACCGTCCACGTTGTAGGTGTGCGGGTAGTATCTCCTGGTCATCTACAGAATAATTAGCAACTGTGTGTGCAGAGTATATGGAGCGGCTTGTGCAGGGTGACGGTGTATGGGTTAACTTGCCTTCATTGAGGGGTGGAAGACCTTGCCCTGGATCTTTGTGAACCCCTCCTTACCGAATGTAAGCCCTGTCTCCACGAGCCTGACGTTCGGCCGCTTGTTCAGGGCATACTGCACGACCTGCTCGTTCTCTTCTACAGTGACGGAACAAGTTGAGTAAACGATGTAGCCGCCGGTTTTGCTGTGATGATCTACGGAATCGATGGCTGCAAGAATCAGCTGCTTCTGGAGGTGAGGAAGTTTCATGAAGTCGGCTTCCGTTTTGTTCTAAGAAAAAATTAGCAAATTTCCATCCTAACTTCGTCATGTTCTTACCGTCTTGACGCTAGCATCTTTGGCAATGACACCAGTGCCGGAGCAGGGAGCGTCCAGCAACACTCGGTCAAAGCCGCCCATAACCCTCGGGAACTCCAGCGCTGAGTATTGGCAGACAATGGTATTCCTCACACCCAGACGGTGAATGTTACCGATTAGACCCTTGGCACGGTCCTTGTTTGCATCGTTGGCGAAGACGACTCCTGTGTTCTTCATCAGTGCAGCGATGTGGGTAGTCTTGCCACCTGTACAGCTCATGTTAGCTACGTTCTGTGTACTGTTGGACATATTATTGGCAAGCTTACCGGGAGCAGCAGCCATATCCAGCACCCTCTCGTGCTCTTGAGGTGCAAGCGCCATAACCGGGAGGAAAGACGAGGCAGCCTGTAAGATATAGTGGCCAGCGAGGTACTCTGGAGTGGCACCGAGTGGTACTTGTGCGTCGAAGATCTGCAAGCCAACCTTGGACCATTTTCCGACCTACGAAGTCAGTATATGTCTCAATTGCAGCTCGGACGAGGACCTCCTTACCGGCTCTAACTGAACGCCCCTGTTAATCAATGCCTGAGCGAGTTCTCTTCGGTGAGATCTTAGCGTGTTGGTTCGAATGACAACTAATAAGCTGTTAGTTGTGTGATGAATTTAAATGTGTACGGCAAAAAAACCTGGGCGAGCAGTCTCGTTGGCCTCGAAGAAAGCATGAGCTTCGCGGACGGGAAATAGGCCAAGTAGCTTGTCGGCGAGGAACTCAGAGTAGCCTAAAAATTGATTAACAAAGACTCAGGGGGGAGGGGTTTAACGTGTTTTCCATGTGTCAAAGACAGCAGGCACGATGTCCGCACAAACTCACCATAATAGGCGCAAATGTCCTTTAGAAGCGACGCTCTGTACTCGCTCCTTGACCTCCCAACTTCGCCAAGCTCTTTGAAGGATTCGAGCACGCGAACCGTATCGGTCAAACGTGACCTGAGTAGCCCTAGATCTTGGCTCACGAGTGTCGTCTTGGGCTTGCCCCCTTCTTCATCTTCATCATCCTCGAGGATCTTTGGCCTCTCGCCAGCAATGTTGGTCTGCATATTCTCATCGAGCTCAGCCTGGGCTTCCGCATCCTCGACAGCCTTTTGCATATCCAGCTTGCGCGACAACCCGGCAATGTTGGCTGCCGTGAGCTTTTCTTCGATTTCGTCGTCATCGTCGTCGTCCGACCACATGGCCCGGCGCGGTTCAACGTCGGAGTCGAATTCGTCTTCGTTGATGTCGTCGTCGTCTTCGTCGGCGCTGCCGAGCGCATCGAGTCCAGTGACGTTGATGTTGTCCAACCCGTCGACATCGGAGTCGTCAAGACCATCTGCGCTTTCCATGACGTCGTCATCGTCTGGAGGAGGTAGCGGCGCTGCCTTCTTAGAGGGCTTCTTCGGTTTTGTTCCATTGGGTGCAGGAGAATTCTTCACCACGGGCTTTCCTGCAACTCTGGTCTTTGGTGTCGCTTTCGCTCTGGCCTCCTTCGCCTCCCTAGCGGCTATGCGACTTCTCTTCTTACGCTCTGGGTTCACTTGTCCGGGAGCATCTTTTCTTTTCCGTGTCACAAGGGTCTCGTCCAGAGGTTCCGGCGGACCTTGTTTCACCATGCGACGCCCCTGTCCCATTTTTGCAAGCGAGTACGAATTTGGCGTCGAAAAGTAGGGTAGATTTGGTGTGGGAGGTCGTTGTCGCGATGTCTGCGCAGATGCCGTACTTTTGGAACCCAGGTTTTTTCTGAAGCCGAAGCGCTAATGCGGGCTGGGTGTGGTCCGTGCATTATGCCCCACATGGACTCCGGCGTCATCGCGAACTGAAGCTCGAGAACACGCACTACCCAAGGGCTACCCAACCTACTCCATACTGCTCTCTACTCAATCAAACCCTTCAAAATTAGCCCACCATGTCGGAGCTTGCCTTTTGCAAATCGTTCCTCAGCGCCCTAGACGCGCGCCCGGTGAAGCTCTCCTCAGACCACATAGCAGATGCGCGCCAGTATCCCGCACAAGGCGTTGTACGTCTCTCCTCCCTCCCCTCCCCTCCTTGGTCTCCGCCAACTAACAACACCCACAGTACACACTCCCCCGCCTGCCTCCTCCCCATCCACAACGTCCGAACCCCAAGCCCTCCGCCAGCGATGACGCCTCCAGCCCCTCCACAGCAATCAGCATATCCCTCAAGCCGATGAAGCCCACCACCCCCACCATCCCTCTCAGCGGCATCGACCCGAGAAAGACGAGCATCTACGACCTCAAGCAGCAGTACGCGTCACAGACGTCGATACCAGCGGCGAAGATAAAGATCCTGTACAAGAAGAAGCCGGTCATAGACTCGAAGACGGTAGCAGATGTCGTGGGCACGGATGCGGGGGCCGAGGTTGAGTTTGGGGTCATGGTCATGGGTGGGGGTGTTGCGAGTCCATCGGTAGCAGGCACGCCGGTGACGAGTCCGCCTGCTGTTGCGCCGACGGAGGGTGAGAAGGGGCTGAATAGTGCAAGTGCGGGGGAGACATCAGGTGGGGCGGCGGCTGTCGGGCCTAGCGGGAAGGAACTTGTTGCTACAGACGAGTTTTGGGGCGATCTGAAGAACTTTGTGCTGCAGCGGATAAAGGACGAGGCCGAGGGGGAGAGATTGGTGGGCGTATTCAAGAGTGCGTGGGAGCAGAGCAAGTAGGACTTGTGATGAACCAAAGAGAGGAGAATACATCACAACGTACGAACTCCTGGAAATCAACACATGTCCATCGATGGTAATTTCACCGGTTCCATGGCTCACCAGGAAAATATATAACCTGACAATGCAAGGAAACCGGCATCTACCACCCCGCCATAAATTCCATGCTCATGGCTGAACCATTCCAGTGCTGTGAAATATGATCTGCCATTTCAAATGAACAAGCTTGTTTCGTCATGTCATTACCTACTCAATCGCCGTCCCCTTGCTGTCCTCCACGTGTGCGAAATGCGAGAGGTCGAGAAGCGCGCTTAGCGGCCCTTTTGGACACGGCTCTTGATATTCTCGAACTCGATGTCGTCGGCGTCGTTGGCCTGGATATCGGCGGCGAGACCGTTGAGCGCGCTCTTGATGGCTTCCTTGGAGGACGAGTACATCATGCGGGGCTACCATCACGTTAGCACATCCTCCTCCCTCCAACAACACAAGGAAATAAGTTGTGACGTACGTATTGGCTCGCATCATCCGGCGTCCAGCTAATAAACGTAATCTTGCTCCTGCTGCCCTCGCCGCTCTCCAGCTCATACTCGACATCGAAGACGGCATAGCGGCCGCCCATGCCCTCCTTGCCGCGGCGGTCCTTGCTCTTGGCGTTGAGCAGCTTCTCGCGGAACACTTCGAAGTTGGCTTCCTTGGACGTCTCCTCGACGACAATCTCTTTCCAGTCGTCGCTGATCTTGTAGATTATCCATTTGATGTCCTTGCCTAGCTTGAGCTCGTTGAACGTGGTGATGCACTCGGGCGAGACGGAGACACTGTGGGGATGTTAGTGTGGGTTGGTTATAGGAAGAGGAGGAGGAGGAGGAGGATGGGTAGGCGTAGTGAGGGTGGCGGTGCGATGCGTGAGTGGGAACGGCGGACAGCAACAGCTGGCTGGTGGTGTTTGTCTGGCGGTACGTACCCGGATTGAGCCTATACAGCTTGTTAGTACCGCCTCTCGGGTATCCTCCGTTCAAGCGACTCACCATGATGTCTTGTATGTTGTGTGAGGGTGCTCAAGAAGATCGAGGCAAGGGTGCTTTATCAGTACTGTGTTGCCTGTCAGCGTCTTCGTCATTGGCTGCGCGCAGTCGTGTAGCAGTGAATGGCTGTCTACGAATACAAAGGTGCAGCTTACGTCAAAGCTGAGAACTGATTGTCGCAAATAGGCGGTGTGATTGCGAAAGGGTGGAGGGCTGAGGAGTGGTGGGGTATTGATTTTCAAACGACGCTTGGTGGGGTCCTTGACAGGTTAACTTGACGGCGGCGGCGCCACAGCAACGAACACCTGGGCAGGTGCTAAACCCTATTCATTACGCTTCCCTGCAAACTTCACAGATCAAGGCACACTGATGGCATCATTTGAGTTGTTTGACTGTTCTTGTTCTTGTTCTTGTTCACATTTCCTTGATCGCTTTTTACATCTTGTCCTTCCCAGGAGATCCTCTAGATACAAATGATATCGTACAATAAAACCAACAACGCTGCGCTTTTGAAAAACATGAGTGAAGAGCGGAGACCAACCCAATATCGTGTACATGAACCATCGCCGGGAAAGACTCGACTACTAAAGACGTTATAGTGCAATGGGGGTATAAGAAGAAGATAAGAGACGGTCAGACTTTATGTGTTTAGAAGCCCATACCGCCCATGCCTCCCATACCACCCATACCGCCCATGCCGCCGCCTGGGGGACCTGACTTCTCTTCAGGAGCCTCGACAATCGCGACCTCGGTGGTACCGAGGAGCGAGGCAACACCGCTAGCGTCAACGAGCGCGGTGCGGACGACCTTGAAGGGGTCAAGGATACCGGCGGCGATCATGTCGACGTACTCGCCCTTGGCGCTGTTGAAACCCTTGTTGAAGTCACCCTTGTACTCGTCCATGAGCTTTCCGACAATAATGGAGCCCTCGGCACCGGCGTTCTCGACAATCTTGCGAGCCGGGTGAGTAATGGCGTTCTTGACGATCGTGATACCGAGTTGCTGGTCGAAGTTGGCAGCCTTGACAGAGCCGAGAGCGTTGGCGGAAGCCTTCAGCAGGCCGGTACCACCACCGGGCAGGATACCCTCCTCAACGGCGGCGCGGGTAGCGTTCAATGCGTCGACAATGCGGTCCTTCTTCTCACTAACCTCGACTTCCGAAGAGCCACCAACCTTGATGACGGCAACACCACCAGAAAGCTTAGCCAGACGTTCCTGGAGCTTCTCCTTCTCGTATTCGGAGGTGCTTGCGTCATTGATGACACCGCGAATCTGCTCGCAGCGCTGGGAGACTTGGTCCTTGCTGCCCTCGCCGTTGAGGATGACGGTGTCCTCCTTGGTGATGGTGATGGATCCGGTGGAGCCGAGCATGTCCACGGTGGCCTTCTCAAGCTTGATGTCGAGGTCATCGCTGAATACGGTACCGTTGGTCAGGACAGCGAGATCGCCCAGGATGGACTTCCTGTTGTCACCGAAGCCGGGGGCCTTCACAGCGGCGACTTGGAGCTGGCCACGGAGCTTGTTGAGAATGCAGACAGCAAGAGCCTCACCATCAATATCCTCGGCGATGATGACAAGCGGACGGCGGAGCTGCTGCGAGGCCTCGAGAGCGGGCACGATGTCCTGGACGGCGGAGATCTTCTTCTCGGAAAGCAGGATCAAAGGCTTCTCGAACTCGACCTTGGCCGTCTTGGTGTCGGTGATGAAGTAGGGGGAGATGTAGCCGCGGTCGAACTTCATGCCCTCGGTGACCTCGAGTTCATCCTCGGTGGTCTTGCCCTCCTTGACCGTGATGACACCCTCCTTTCCGACCTTCTCCATCGCGTTGGACAGAAGCTTGCCAATGTGGGTGTCGCCGTTTGCAGAGATGGTGGCGACCTGTGCAATCTCCTCGCTAGTGGTGATGTCCCTTTTGTTTGCCCTCAGGTATTCGACGACGGCCTCGACGGCGGCCTGGGTTCCGCGCCTCAGATCCATAGGGTTGCATCCGGCAGCAACGTTCTTGACTGTCTCGGAGAAGATGGCGCGGGCGAGGACAGTAGCAGTGGTGGTGCCGTCACCGGCGGCCTCGTTGGTCTTGGAGGCGACATCCTGGAGCAGGCGCGCCCCGAGGTTCTCGAACTTGTCCTGGAGGGTGATGGCCTTTGCGACCGTTACACCGTCTGTAGCCATGTCAGCGGGCAATGACGAATAAGATGGCTATAGTGGCACCTACCCTTTGTGATCTTGGGGGAGCCGTAGCTCGACTCAATGAGGACGTTGCGACCCTTGGGGCCCAGTGTTGTTGATACCGCCTTCGCTAGTGTGTCGACACCCTTCAAAAGGCTTGCTCGTGCCTCGACGCCGAACTTCAACTCCTGCAGGATTGGTCAGCATTTGCTCTTCGGCAGGAGAGGTGCATGATGCTGCCAGTGCCGTACCTTGTGTGCAAATCTCTGTTGCTGGAGGTTGTGGCTGGTTGATCGGAGCTTGGAGCCGGTGGTGAGAGCGGAAGTCCGCGCCCGCGATGTAAAAGCTCTCTGCATTGTGATGGGTTGGGACGTGCAATTGGAGACTAAAAAAGGTCAAGCTGTGCTCCTGGACTCCAGCTGAATGCAGGATGACGAGGAAAGGCTGTGGGTGTAGGAGAGGATTGCGGAGTGATGCTTGAGCGACGGACGATGTCTCTAAAAATTTGGGTCGCGGAAACATCCAGAAGGCGGAGGGCGCTTGGACCAGCACGAGCTAGCCTCGGCTTTGGTCCCGACGTGTCTATCACCAACCTCATATCTATACCTCAGCATCATCGAATAAGCCAAGATCCCACCGGCTCGTACAAATTGACATCAGACTCACTTGGTGATATTATCGTCCGATCAGATGTGCAATGACCGATCTCAGGATATCAGATGGGCGCATCCGCAAAACGACTTGCCCGCCACCACCCACCTACGGACTCACCGCCTTCTTGCTTCTTGATATGCACGAACCACTACAAGCCAGATAACCTTCTCAAGGCCCATCAACCCTCTGGCTAACCATCAACAAATCCCCCTTGATCCCCTTCAACCCCACGCCAAAAACCTCAAACTTCAACTTTCCCAGCGACGGCTCCATATTTACCGCCTTGCTCGGAACCGCCTTCTGCACAACCTCAATGCATTTCCAAACATGCAAATGCTCCCCATCCAGCTGCCAGATCATACCCCTCGGCCCCATACTAATCTCCTTCATCAGCATCCGCGCCATACTCACGCTCATGATTGCGCTCTTTGCTGTCCCAACCTCCTGTAGCTTTGCCGCTTCCTTGACTTTCTTGAGCTGGTCTTTAGTTTTGCCGTCTTTTGATACTGGGGGTACGGCGAGTCCTTTGGAGGCGTAGGCGGCGAGGGCTTTGCTTTTTATTTCGCCCCGCCAGTCTTTGGCTTGGGAGGCATCGTTTTCGTGGATGAGGTGGTAGTAGATTAGTTTGTCGGGCTTGTCGCCTAGCAGGAGGTGGAGGGGCTTGGGGATGGATGAGTTTGGGGGCGGCCAGCGCGTATCTTCATGGGGACATTTATTTCTCTCTTCTGCTGCCAAAGCTCTTCCATCTCCTGTTCCTCCTGTCGGCGGGAGGTGAACTGGAACCCGAGATTGTGGTTGTGGATGCGCTTGCGGAGCGTGGTATACAGGCGCAGGCATCGGCGCAGGTGCGAGAGTAGACACGTAGGCCGGTTGCGGTGCAGGTCCAGCATCTCCGTAGACCGTTACAGAAAGGCTGTGGACTTGTTGTTGCGCGGGCTTTGGTGCTGCGAGGTTCTCGTTGCCCCAGCCGTCGAGCGCATTACTTTGCGGCGGATTATGTGGCATCTCACGTCCACAACTACCAAGAGAGAATTACGGCTGGCCCTGCGCTTTGAGGGTACTGTCTACTGATTTAGTGGTATAGGTTCGCTACTTGCCATAGATGGTGTGCATTTGTTTGCATAGCCTCTTCAATGCTCGTCGCGTGAAGTTCAGACTGGCAGCTTCATTGTATCACTCACTGCCTCTACACTTCGTGAACCACAACCCAATGCAGGAAATGAAGCTAGCACTTTGACACGTTATAGACATTTGGTATGTGATGAGGAAGATAACTCTTGCAATCTTCTCGCGTGACGCACATGCCCACCAGAATATTGCGCGCGGCTGAGCACCCAGCCAATAGTGGAGTGGCGCAACACACCATGCGCAGCAGGCAATAAGAAGGCAGACTCTCGTATCCACTTCGATCCCTCAGTTGAACGGATGCCTAGCAGTCCTGCATATGGCGGGACACGTAGAGATTCACGATTTGCAAGCTTCCTAACATGATGCACTGTTCCTGCACGAGGCATCTTGGTGCCACTCTTGAGGCAACAGCCTTATAACCCGCAATCCTCCGAGCATACTGGAAATGTAGTCATAAGGCTGAGGCCGCCCAGAGGTACTGTATATATCTTCAGCCTTCAGCGCCTGGCCCTACAAAAACAATCTTGATGACACGCGGTGATAATCGTCAGCCTAACGTCTGAGTCCACGAGACACGGCATGCACCGCGATCACTGTCGCCCTACTAAACCTCAGTCCGCAAGTTTCAGAACGATCACCTGCACAACAAGCCCTCAAGATGTTGCATCGCCGACCAACCGATCCAGCCTTGGACCGTGCAAGGCAGGCCCAGCGCAGGCCCACGCTTCCATCTGAGAAGAAAACTGGCCGAGTTCAAGACAAGTACCCAGCATACGACGACTTCCCATGGGAGAAAATCGAAGAGTTCCTCCAGCGGAAATGGCCAAACTGGAAGAACTTCAAGCCAACGAGAGTAGGTTGCGTCCCCGGGTGTACAGACTATAGCTGACAAAGCTCAATCAAGTTCAACGGTAACTGGCAATTCGAAATACCCGAGAAATTGTCGGAGGTAAGCGCCTTTCTCTTCTTTTGCGTACTGCCTCCTCGCACGTACGAAGGAAATGTTCAAGGTTTAAAATCCCGAATATAAGCTTGGGATAGGCAGGCCTAGAATGATCTGCTGTTCGATTTGTCCTTTTTTTCTCGTTATACCCCTAAAAATTTCCGTCGTATGTGACAGAGGGCAGTGAGAGCGTGGCTGATGCGTTTCAGGGCGACCGAAGGGAGCTGAGGAACCAGAGAGATGCGCCTAAGCGGACGAGGCGAGCCAGTGTGTCTCCTGAGCCGGAGCCTGCTCCAGCGTCGTAGAGTCGTGGTGAAAGTTGATAGATAGTCTTCTGCAATGAATGAATGATTTGATCTGAGTTCTCGTGCCATGCTTTGATGCCGGTGAGGAAGGCGCCCTTGGCGTGGCGGGGCTTGGAGGACCCATGCTATCTCCCTTGCATGATCACCTCGCACATGCAGCACTCACGCAGCCATCACAGCCACTGCAAGTCAGCCTGTCGAGGCTTTTCTATTCGCCATCGTCGCTTCAAAATGATGTCCCTCCTTCTGTTCCCTTTGCTTTTACTAAGGGACTACCATGGTGTTCGCACTAGCACCAGAGATCGCGATGACGTTACCACAAGAGCTGCAGACTTCATACCTCAAGAGCATCGACTATCCAGAGAACCTCATCGCTAGCGGTACTGCAACATACAGGTCCAAGCTAGTGTCCTACAAAAAACGTCTTGATGATACAGAGTCCGACCTTTGCCTCATCAACGGCGAGGATGCTGTTGATGACGTCTTTGAGATTCCGATAATTGATCTGGAGACTGGCGATGGAAAAGGTAGGCCTACGCCCGCGACACAGATGAACAAGCACTAACCAGCGCAGCCATGGACAAGAGAAACATACACACTCCCGCCAAACTCACTCAATGGCTGGGCCTAGAAGTCGTACCAAGTACAAGCGATCCGTGTGTGCAGGAGGTTGCTGCCCGCAAGAAAGACCCAAAATGCCGTTTCATGTAAGTTCAGTTCACTCCTTGATGTGTTAAAAAGGCTCATCCGAACAGATACTTCTATGGACAGAACTCGCGCGATAAGTTGAAGACGACAAGAGCGAGTCTCTGTCAAATAATGTCGTACCATCAAGTCATGCCTGTATATTTGGACTTCATGCTTGTGTTTGGAGCACAGAGCGATGCTAAAGACCTGCGCTTCAGTGGCTTTCGTGAGCAGATTCGGCTCAAGACTCCTCCGAACGAACATTCCATACTGCAATTGGGTCGAAGCGGAAAAGTTTTCCAGCTCTGCTACAACTTGAAAGGCGTACAATTCAAGAAGCAGAGCAGTGAGAACATCAAACTTGACGAGTGGTCTATCCGGGACGCGGCATTCTATCATCAGTTTGACGTCGAGTGCGGGACTACTCTGTGGATTGTAACAAAAGGCGGTGAAGACATTCTGGAGCGGTTCAAGGAGTTGACAGGACCAAATGGACGACCGGAAGATCAAGTCTTTCGTGACCCCGAGTCATGTTTCCGGGCAACTCTGTCGGTTCACTTGCTCTATTGCCATTGGTCAACCGATGACTGGAGATGGTATATCCGCTGGCTTGAGGAGGTCTTGGACCATGAGGTAGGCGTTCCCATTCATTGTCGAGGCATTTGAGCTAACGTGAAGATTTGTAGAGCGGCATGGCAGTCGACGGGCTCCGCGGGCCAGGTTACGCGCACAAAGAATACAAGCCGTATCATATCCAGGACTTGCAGCATTGGCAGGATAAAGCCAACGAAGCAATCATGGTGCTGGAGGCTAATGCTAAGATTCTAAAATCTCTACGCAAATTCTACGTGGACCTGATTGCTCGAAAAGACTTCCCTCGCACGCTGAGAAGCGCCTGTGAAGATGATCTGGACGTCTTCTTTACCCAGCTTGACGAGATCACTAGCGACTTTGACATGCAGATAGGTCGGGCAAAGCTTCTGGCGAATATTATCAGCGACAGGAAAGAACTGGTTCTACAACATCTGCAGGGCCAGGCTACGGAGCGGACCGAACAGCTCAACATAAATCTTGAGCGGGAAGCTGTTGTCATGCGTATAATCACGATCGTCACGTTGCTGTACCTTCCAGCAACCTTCGTATCGGTGAGTTTTTCAGTCTATCAGGAGCTCCCTCGCTGACCATTTTCAGACATTCTTCAGCACCGACGTCGTGAAATATCAGGACCAGAATCAAAGCAACGGCAGCAACTACCAAGCTTCTTTCTCGGCGCTTGCATTAAAGCGGTGGCTACAGGTCACGATACCACTAACTGCGCTGACGTTGTTCGGGGCGTGGTCCACATACCAGATTTACGGCACGTCAACAGGGGACTTGACTTTGGTCGAGCGATTCAAGAGCACCTTTTCTAGTTTGAAGTCTTTCGAAACCAGCTCCTACGCGCAGATGCAACCAGAAGACGGCCCTGCTTCTGACTATACGACAAAGTTTGGCTCGGTGAGACGGGTCGCACATTCACTCTCGAAGCTGGTTCCGTGTAGTATGCGATGGCCATCAACTAGCCGGGCTGTATTACCCTTGCACGACAGCAGCCAACCCAAGGCAGGTTGAATTGAGGGGTAGGTATGACTGAAATTTTGGCTAGACTTCAGCCTTCAGGCTCTTCTGCTGCACAGGCCCAGCGCACACAATAAAAGGATGAGCCATGCTGCCTTCCGTATGGGGTTTTGGCGTCAAATAAATAGGTTGATTTATAAGCTTACACTCGGTTGGAGCGGAAAGACATCGCGGGGTCGGCGCTTAGTGATTAGGCGTTCATTATGATAAGAACTTTGAAATTGACTGCTTTCGTTGCGCAGGAGTCTTCGCCTTGCTGCGAAACGTTATCGCTCTCTTTCGTATACTGAAGCGCAATCACCCCTTAGCCCATTCTTTGTTTTACCTGCTCAACCTTTGGCAGCCCGCGCATCAGGAACTCAGCCTCGTTGCCTTCTCGAGGTCATCAGCTCGCTGCAGCCACAATGGCCCTCCATTGGATCTATTGGCGCAGCCCTCAAGCTGGCCTTGCCCCTTCAGCTGGTCAAAGCTTGATTTCTGCAGTAATAATCATCATGTGCCCCTCCTGCACCACTTGAGGCTCCGCGACCTCGACTCACAGCTTCTCATCTTGTATTTGCCGCGCCATACTGCGCGTATCACTTGCGTGAACAACTCAGACTTCTGTTTGGATTACATTCCAACTAGATTGACACCAACGCACCTAGCGTTGTTCCAGCCTCGTCTTGTTCTTGCTGTCCTATGGGTTCTTCGCCAGTCTTATCCACGACTGGAACCACGTCAATATGTCAATCCCAACGCAGGAATCTCCTTCTACCCTGATCGAGTTTAAGGATCGATTGCACTCTGTCTGGACTCATCAAGTAGCATGTCAGAATCAATGCGACCCAACGGACGCATGCAGCTGTCAGCGCCACATTGTCGACGTGGAATCTCTCAAAGCATGGTGGCAACATTCCGAGAGTCCTTATCAAACCAAACTACACCGGCTACTTGACGAGATGCCAAAGGCTGAGCATCGAAAGTTTCCGCTCGAATTTCAGAAACTATTCGCTGGCGACCATTCCTGCGTTCGTGTCTTCAGCCTGCTCCTTAAGCAAGACCGGGGTCATCTTATCGACCGGTTCTACGATTCCGATATGAACGACAAATACCTCGCTATAGTGCGTAGCGACAGTGATCAGAGTCTCCGTGACAACTTGACCAGTATCACGCATCGCGATGAAGTAGATCGTATCATCAAGGACTTCCACCAGGACAAGTGGTCATACTGCCCGCTGGAGCTTACTCTACACATGGATCGCAACCTGCAGGGAACTAGAGTGATCCCCCCTTTCTGTCACAAGATCAAGCTCGGGGACAAAGGAGGCACTGCATCCATATACTGGGTCGCCATTCAGAAAAAGCTCATCTCGGATAACGATCTGAAGGGTGCTCTGCAAGACTCGCTTTACAAGGACGAAAAATATGGCGAAGTAAGTGTCTGTGGCAAGAACCCCCAATGAATACGCTAACGATTGTTAGTGTTATCAGATGGTTCTCAAATCATATTGCGGTAACAAAAAGATGGAGTTCGAACTGGAGAAAGAGGCTTTCTCTGGCTTACAATCGAACGACCGGGTACCGATCGTTCGTTACCTGGGTTGTTATACGCATGACTATGGCGAAGGTTACGATATGGGAAAGACCTGGTACCAAACCTTTACTACAAACATTATCCAGCGTTCTGCTAACTCCTCAATAGTAAGTTGTTATAGTTTCTGCGGAAGTATTGTCTCGTCTAGAAAATACTCTTGTGCAGATGGTGGCACAGTGTCCAAAATTTGCACGCGTATACTGCTCTTTGTTATCCCTTGTCGTTCGAACGTTGCTAATTGTGTCGCTACTTTAAGTCAATCTTCTCCTGGAGTATGGTGAGCGCGACCTCTACCAATCTTGGGCAGATGAAACCAACGTTCCTCCCGTGCGAGCTAACGAGATCCTTCGATTTTGGAACTCCCTCTTCAAAGTCGCCGACGCTATTCGTCACGTCCATCACCTTGAAGTGCCCAGAGGCAAGAACGGCCCACTGAGATACCATGGGTATGCCACCCTCTAACAGTATGATATCCAGGCTCGAACTGACAACAACTAGTTGGCACGCAGATATCAAGCCGGACAACATTCTCATCATTCGTGGACAGCGAAAGCTGGCTGACTTTGGGTTTTCGAGTTTCACACTAGTGGCTAAAAGGCAGGATGGCTCCGTCCCGACCGAGCTGATCAGAGGATTTACAGATACCTATGGTGGGTCACGCAGCCTTCGTCTCTAACAATCAAGTTCTAACGGCTGTTAGGTGCGCCTGAGGTTTCTCGCATGAAACGGCCTGACGGAACGCTGTCAGGAGTTACGCAGTCAATCGATACATGGTCCTTTGGCTGTGTATTATCTGTGGCAGCAACGTGGGTTGTCCTGGGTTTCCAAGGAGTACGCCAATACGAACAGCTTCGACAATTATCACCGACCAACATCAAAGACGGCAAAGCGTACGATCGTTTCCATAACGGATTTCAAGCTCTACCTGAGATACGAAAATGGCATGACTATCTCCGAGGACATGTTCGCCCGTCCGACACTACGACTGCTTTGGTACTGAACCTCATTGAGCTCAAAATGCTCCAGACGGATCCATCATGTCGGCTTGAACTCGAGGAGCTATGTGAACAACTGACTGAACTGAGTGATATAGCCAAACACAAGATTAAAAACCTCAAGAAAAATTCCGGAGACACTGATCCAGTGGTTCTGAAAGCTCTTTTGAAAATCGAAGAGGAAGCACAAAACCAGAGATCCTCGGAGCCAAAATCAACCCCACTTCAGCAGCAGTCTGTCGTAGTGACTGATGCCAACACACCTAATCCTCGACCAAGAGCGTCGATGCAAATTCAAAAGGAACTCATCATTAAGAGTAAACTGTTAGGGCAGACTGCCTACCGCAAGGAGATCTTAGAGAAAGAATTGATACCCAATCGCATCATCAAGGAAGAAAATGAAAGATTTATGACTGGGGCACACAATGGTGCTACTACGGACAGCCCGACCGACGCGGGTCCTTCAGTGCAAATGCTATCTGTCGACCGCCAAGCCAAGCCCAGGAACCCGAATGTTGAACAACCCAGCAACCAAGCTTCCAATGCAGCTGTACAAACAACCAATGGACAGCGATTTGGATTATCGGATGCTTTGCGTAGTAGTCCGGAGTCGGTACGGTCAAACCGACAGACTATGGTGGTGCCAGATTTACTACTAGCACGACACTCGACCAACCCAGCACCACCCATAATGGTATCCAGCTTGTCTCCGCAGATTGAGAAACACTCTGCTCGCAGACCTGAAAACCCATCATCTATGTTTACGTATAGGACAGACGACCCGGACACCTCAGCGGCCTCCGGTTTCCACACCCCAACTCGCCACATTGCTGATAACAGTGCAGATTTCAGAACTCCCCCTACGACAGAAAACATTCAGTATCCACAGCCACATCCTGATATTACTACTCAACTCTTATGCCCAAGCCCAAGACACTCTCACTTCGGCAATGGGCGCGTGTACGATCCGAGAAATGTCGGCTTAGCTCAAGCTGAGGGTCCTCTAAATCCCAGTCCCCGGATTACAATCTCTGAGCATGCTGGCTCCGTAGCACCGAAACTCACTGCCGATACACTCTACGCTGTAAATAACACTACAGAGAAGCAAACTGTCGATCTAGAGCATCGTCATGTCGCCTCATATAGTGGGCCTAGAGCTACCCTTCCCATTCCGGCCTCAGTTTATGATCTTCCCTTCGACATATGCCGAAAAAGAAGGGAGCTTGATGAAGAAGTTTCGAGTGGCTTCGCGAAACTCAAGGGCAAGTTTGGATTTGAAACGCGGGTAAAAGACACCAATCTTGTGCAGACGTTCAGCGAACCTCGTGAAATAGTAAGTTTGTATACATCTCGCATGAAGATAATGACTGACAGCATACAGATATTTGTCGTTGATAACGGTTGGACTATGTTCGAACACTGGCCCTTAGTGATGTTCGTCGCAGAAACACTTGCAAAGAATGCTGCCGGATTAGACAAGAGCGGATTCGACCTGAAACTCACGGTCGATGGCCACACGCACGACAAACGGGGCCTGAAGAGAGACTCCGGGCGGCAGACGCTCAAGAAAGTTCTGAATGCAGCATGGCCGGATAACAACCAGAACGAGAACTCGCTGACAGACATGGCACACGTCTTCGCGAACATATTCAAGGAATGGAAGCGTGATGGTCAACGAGCTACTACTCTGCTCGTACTCACCGACGCCGTTTGGTCGAAAACTGAAGCGTCGGCTTTGCACAAGACCATCCTTGACATTGCCAGACAAGATCAAAATCATGCAGGTCAGCGACACTTCAGCATCCAGTTTGTTCGAGTTGGGAATTCCAGTGTAGAAGAAGAAAAACTGCAATGGCTGGATGATAAGCTGTGCGCGGAGCATAATTTGAGGTAATTGAAGGTCTTGTCGGGCTTACTTTGTTCTTACTAACGAAGATTGTAGAGACATCATCGACCACTGCTCATGGCGTGCTACCGTCGACAAAATGTTCAAAGGGAGCATCGAAGGCTGGCACGACCAAAAGGATGCTGAGGAAGTCCCGCTCACATATTTCTATCAAGGCCTGCTCGCTTTATTCAAAGCCTTCAATGAAAGCTCAGATACCCTCCTCTCACCCACGCGTCTTCAGCGAACACCTTCACAGATGTCGAATCGCAGTTCCGGATCATCCTCGAGATGGAGAGACTCCGCACTGCCAGAGCGCACGGAAAGCTGGAGATCGCATTCTCGGGCGGCTTTTTCAGCTTAACTGTCTATCTACAGATGCTTCACGTTTGCTACAAAAAAGACTTTTCGGCTCCAGCAACAGATACCCCCATAGCAGTTTACCGACTGCTCTTCACGCCCTCACTTCCGTATTCGGCCACGGATATATGCTGCCATGTCGGCGCAATTGTTTCCTTCATACATAATATCGAGTTCTTTAGACTTGTTCAACTTTAGACGCGTAAAGATACCCATGAACCGGCGTTGGCTTTGTGGTATGACAAGAGAGGTTTTTGGCAGAAGATCATGTACAAGTTCATTATTGCGACGTCGCATAATCTCAACAGTTTCGCATTATGAAAAAAAAACATAACATAGCATACATAAATAGCATCATATCTTTTCTCTCGCTTTCACACACTCACTTTGTTGCCTCCAACCACCGCCTCTCTCCCTCCTCCTTTTTGGCGTTCTTCCTCTTCAGCTCTTCTAGCGCTTGCATCATTCTCCATCCCGCAGACGGTTCGTCCGGTCTCTTGCCAAAGTCTTCAGCTTTGAGCTGGGTTTGTCCGGGTACATGTTCGCGGATGCCGTTTGCGCCGAGGGGCTCATGATGGGTGAGCATGGGGTTAACGAAGGGCTTGCGGGGTTGGCGACCTTGCCTTGTTTGGGGTTGAGTAGGTGCGGGTTGTTGGGGAGGGGAAATCTGTTGAGGGGCGGACAGCTGTTGATGTTGTCGGAATGACTGCGGGAGTGATTGAGCTTGAAGCTGGAACTGAGGCACTTGTGGAGCATCACCCCAATGCATTTCCCCCCCCTCCTCCTCCGCAGGCACACTTATTGATCCCGCGCCAAACGTCGGCTCAGTCATATTTCTCATCATCGGCTCTGGTCTTCCATACATACGTCCCTGCATCGGCCCCCCTGCCGTATGTATCCTCCTGTATCCTCCTGCGCCTTCCCGTCCTCCACCATGCAGTTGCTGCAACATATCTTGCCTCTGTGCATGCTGCTGAATTCTCCGTTCAAATCCGCGATCGAATCCTGTAGCTCCGTACGGTCCGTAATTTGGTTCGAGTTCCTCTTTGAAGCCGCCTCCACCATGTCCATGGCCGCCTCCAAACTGCGGTCCTACGTCCGACTGTGACCGCGCCCCTCGTCCCATAGCTTCCCCATCGCCCATTCCGATCCGATCCAGCTGATTTTCTTTCCACGCTTGACGACGGAGCTCGCGGTTGTTCTCGGGAGTGTTGAGATAGTGGGGAGTCTTACCTTTGAAGAGCTCTACTCTGCCTTGCTCGTTGATGATCATGAAATGCGGAAAGTTGTTTTCGTCGTAGGCTGTGAACTGGTGGCCTGGTCCGCCTTCGGGCTTCGGGCGGCGCCCACAGTTGTAGTAATCGGCTAGTTGGCCGTGCGCTTTGTTCTGAGCTTTGGTGCTCTTGTACTCGTACGGAGCGTGTGGATTCTTTTCACCGAAGAGAGGCATTTTGATAGTTTGCGAGATGTGGGATTGAGGTCTGTGTTCAGGACGCTCGAATATTCGGCGATAGCTAGTAGCGCCTGAATTCGGGCTTTGTGAAACTGTCAGTGGCAATCGCGGTGCTTAACTGTAGGATTTAATCGTAAGCACGGCTACGATAGTGAATGAAAATCGGCGTCGTCATAGTCCACGAACAGTGGGTATCAATCTTGAGAGTCACTGAAAGTAAGTAAATAACCAGTTCTGGTGACATGTAGAAGTGGGGTGAGCTTCTGGCGAATCCTGCGACTCAGAGCCAACACTAGAAACGATGCATAGTGAATGATTGGCGATACGAACGTCGTAAATTTGCAGTTGACACCAATATTCTAAGTAATAGCTGAACGGAACAAAGTACCATCGAAGTCACCAACCTCATGATGTGTTGTCCCTTGCCTTCAGTGAATTAACGCACATATTCATCCCCGTCGCCCTTACCAGCACCAGTACTAGCAACGCACACCCATTTCTGCTGCGCGATGATCGATCAAAGCCGCAAAGATGTGATGCCAGGCCAGTGATGCATAAGACATATCGCTTGGATTAGCAAAGGTCTACGGTAGGCGCCAACCCGGAAATCATCTCACCGACCACCGATCGTCGAACAACTCGCCGAATTGAACAACTGAAGCTGCTTGAATTTACTACTCCAAAACAGTAAGCCGGAAATGAAGAAGCATGGCTCGACGCATGAGCCGGTGAAAGCAAGCCATTCTATTGATATCCCGCAAGACCGATTCAGCGTGTGGACGTGATACAGTAGTCGTTACAAGCAGGTCATTAAACTGCCCAGAAGAAAGTATTGTGAGCCGTGAGATGCCATCGCAATGTCCTAGCTAGCAGTAGGAGATAACCATGTGTGACCCGATGCGCCGCGAAAGCAGGCCACTATCTTTGCAGGACAAAAGAACGGAAGAGCGTGTATAACCACCACGGTAGTCGCAGGCTGAGGGACGAGCCAACACGCAGTTACATGTCTAAGGGCAGCCAGCGTTCAGGTCTCGGGCGGTTTTACTGCCGTAGTACCTACTTTTTCTATATACTGGTGTTCGTGTGTGGGCTTTCTTCCTTCCTTCAAGGCGTCATGGCTGACCAAAGTGCATACAAAGCTTGAAAATGAGTCAGAACCTCGTAGCTCATAGGTACCGAAGAGGAAGGAGAAGCATCCATCATGATCGTCATGATCCATGCTCGTTCATATGCATCCATCCGCCGGTAAAGTAATCAAGAAAGCAATCGCCATGTATCTCCCATACGGCCTCATATCGTGATTATGCCCAGTCGCAAAATCCTTTCCATCAACTCATGTACCATATCCAGCCCTTCAAGTAGCAAGGCACCTATCGTATTGGAGCCATTATACAAGTTGTCAAGGAAGATCGTAGTGCTGGTACCAAAGAGTTCGGAAGGAGTCGCGAACATTTCGTGAGGCGAAAATGCCTCAAGGAAAGAAGCCGTGGGTCGTGAAAACTTTTCTTCGTTCATGAGACGCTACAGTAACAGTTAGTGCTGGCGTCAAAAACAGTGTACTCGTGGACTTACAGTATTGGTTCGTTAACATTCGCGAGTCGAGCAAGCCACTTACTCAGGAACTGGGCGAGGAGCGTCATCCCCAATAAGCTCCCAGGCGTTGTGGGCATCGAATTCAGTATGGTAAAAGCCCTGGCCATTACTGAACACCTCGTTGGAGACCAGGCCATCTAGACGACCAACTGCATACACCACAGTAGTGCGAGGGTTGGTAACACCGTCCTCACCAGCACTCGACTGCATAGGCAGACCGTTCAAAAGGTCAACGCGTTGCGTGCGGCGATGCGTAAACGTCTCATCTTGGGAACTACCAGTCGTTGTGAACGGCAGGTTATTCTCAAGGCTGAGATCCATGCTAGAGCGGCTAGATGTGTTGAGGTCGGGGTCCTCGACGGGCTCCACGAAATATCCGTCGATAACCTGAATCCTCCTATCATGGGCCAGGTTTCCAGTGAAGAAGGGGCACTGGTCGGACCATGGAAGTTCGACGTCAGGGTAGCCGAAGGGGTTGCCAGTATGTCCTACGACATTTTCGTCGTTATGAGACAGTAGCTGGAGACTACCAGCATGGTTCTCGTTGACGATGCGCGCATCTTGAGGAGGGACCTCGGCCTCACGATCTACAAGGTTGATCCGATCAGTATCCCGATAGGCGCGCTTGAGCGTGACAATGAGGGTTGCGGTACCTTCGTTCAGAGTCGGATTCTTCTGGTGGACCTTGCCGTCTGTGGACGCCTGCGCAGCCTTTGCGTTAGCAGTGAACGCGGGAGTACCAGAATCCTTGTTCTTGCGCGTCCACGCCATCCTCAATGACGGAATTTGGTAGCCCTCGGCGATCTGCCTGCCACGTAGCTTCAGGATGGCCTGCTGCAAGGCACCGGCAGTACAGCTCTGACCGACAACCTGGGCGGCCTGGTCGAACGGTATCTGAACGCCAGTCTCACCGCAGGCCCAGATGATGCCGAGGACAACGTTCTTCCAGTCATTGTCACTCCACTTGAGCAACTTGGGACGAGGCGCGCGTGGCTTGCGGGGGACGCCGTCTTTGTTGATCTTTGGGGGGTTGGATGCAAGACGGTCTTCAAGGCCGCTTCCCTCGTCTTCACTGCCGTACATGGGGGCGTAACTCACAGTCTCGTCCTCAAGATCCTCATCTTTGATCTGAGAGAACTCGTCCGGACCATGGTCTTGACCACCTACCTCAGGCTGGAGGTAGGAAACGACGTTATGGTCCTCGAAGACGTTGCCGTCGTTGGACAAGTTGGCGCCGCGGACGAAATTAGCACCAAGATCATGGTCACCGAAGGTGAGCGTCGCCGGAAGGATGTTTCGCTGACCACCGGAGAAGCCTGTGAAGTCGTACGACGGCGCAGGGCGTGCGATGGCCTCGTTGTAGTACCCATGCCCGTTGAAAGACTGGTACTGTTCCTGGACGGCAGTCTCGTCGAGGGACGGGTTGCAACCGTTGCCGGCGTTGGCCTCGGTCTTCCGCTTCTTATTCGCCTTCAAGAGATGATTGGAGATACAGTTACCCATTGCCTTGGGTTTGGTGCTTCTCTTACGTGTGGACTTTTTGACCGGCGAGTAGGTATCGTCGGTGCTGTCGAAAAGGCTGAATTGGTTAAGTTTGTTGTCGTGAAAGGAAGACATGGCTGCTGGTACCGTCTATGGTTATACGCAGAATTTCAGGATGCGGGCGCAGCTGGAGACCCAAACAATGTCTGAACTTTCAAAAGCGCAAAGACGTCGAGAAGAAGCTGAAGAATAGGTCTAAAGACAACCCTGCTTTACTGTTAGCGATCTGTAACGACAGAGCTACAATGTTGCGGCAGAAGCTCGCGTGTTGTGGGGGGCTGGAAGGTAGACGGGCGGAGCGATCAACACCACAGACAGACAGAAGCTCGCAGAGGCTGCTGCAGTGATGCAGACGCTCACCGGTAAGGAAGGAAGGAGCAATGAACTGGTGCAGCACATACCTAGCTGCTTCGCAGTCGTCGACAGAGTTGTCGATTGCGTCGATGGGTGCGGAGGCGGAGGAGGGGGACGCGGCGCTAGCGTTTTCCTGCTTCAGTGTGAACCTTGGTCACGCCAGCAACTCAGCTCGCTAAGGAGACGGGCGTGCCTAGGATATTAACTGCCAAGACCGCAGCAGCACACTCTTCCTTCGTAGGTGCAAGCGGAACAAGCCGGCGTGCAGTATGGTAGCTACCTGAGAAGCGCTTGCTGTGGAAACTCCCAATTATAGCGATTTGTAGATCTCCAGTGTCGTCTATCGTCGAGCTGAAGGAACTGGGTATTGCGGGTGTAATGTAGCGGCGAGCAGTTGAGCGTCGAGGGTGCGGACTAGCGTAGCACAGGCAGTCCAGAGTGATCCGGTGACGGTAGGATGCGGAGCAATAGCCTGTATGTATGGTATTGCCTTTGCGGGGGAATCAATTGCGGTAATTTTGTGCACTGATGTAACGGCGAGTTGCAGGTCCGGAAGGTTGGATGGCTCAACAAGCTATTCGGCGAGATGCTGACGCTTCAAAGCAACTCGCGCGGGCACCGCAAGACTCAAGTTGACTTCGAAAGATAGCGACGGTCTCATGCAAGCTTTTGAAAGTAGACGATAGCTGAGCGCGCAATGAGTTGCTGAGCAGTAGCGGCGACGATGTTCAAGTGAGAGAGCGATATTGGAGTTGAACTTGAACTTGAACTTGTAGTTTCAAGAGTGTCGGAAGAAGAGAAGATATACTTGTGAGTAGACTTATAAGTCGCAGTGAAGCCTGATATATAGGCGGTAGAGGCGCGGGATTTGTGGTAGTGCCGAGCGAGGAGGTGTGTGTGGAGCCCACGTGACACAGAGTAGCCGTGTGCCCCGCTCGTCAATTCTTGGTGACGCCGTATTCCGGCTCAAAAAGCGGTGAACAACGATATTGATAAGAGAGAGTAGTGGGGGATGTCCATCTCGCGAGTACTCAAGTTCAACGGCGTTATCCCATTCACCGTCGCTAAGGTAGGCTGCCTCCCATAGTGGCTATGGGCCGAGGATCTACGCAAGATCCGAAGTGCGGCTCCTGTTGTAGAGAGTGAATATCTGGTGCCAATGTATATCAAAGGTAGGTCAGTGTGAAACTCCATACGTGTGTTTCATCGTTTTAGTATGACGACGGGTGAAATTCATCAGTGGTACCGTAAGACACGTAACGTTGTCCATGACATGTTTCCCGAGCGGTGCTGTTGGTGACAATAGAGTTCGTAGCAAGATAAAAGAAGCGCAGAGATTTCAACGAAGAGTAACGATAGAAAGGTGGTGAAGGCATTGTTGCAGGAAGAAGGGAATAGACAGTAGAAGCAAAGAAAAACATGGACGAAGCAGACGGCTGTAGATGAGAAGAGCAGTACCCGTAAGAGATTTCCCAATAAATCAAGTAAAGTGGCCTATTACAATAGAGTACACTGTACCATTGTTCATTGAGACTTGCCTGTTGATCTTCTCACACCAAAGGAGTCTTCGCTCTCAAAGTAATAGGAGTGATTAGCCACTCAAGTGACAACCCTAGAAAGATGGGATGCCGCCTGGAATGCAACAGATTAACGTGCTCTCCAGACGTGTCGGGGATCCGCGAACCGACCCTAGCAATGGTGCGTGTATCTTTCCCACTCCCATCGAGGATCCAAACGTTGACAAGATCGTCAGCTAAAATGGACCTAATGAGGAACAGTGAAACACATAATCCAGCGATTTCCAGCTGCTCAAGCCTGTTCACTACCGAGTTCGAAAACGCTCCGTGGTATGGCGAATTGACGTATGATTCGAAGAAGCACAGGTCAAAAAACTCGGATGTCGATGTCAAGTAGTATAGGGCGACTCAAATTGATGAAACTCTCAGTCTTCTGAAGCCATAAGCCGGAAGGCGAGTATTGAAAGGAAAGGTATCCATATGAAGCATGAAATGCAAGAGATAGACCGCATTGTTGGAGTATGGGAAATGGTGAAGCTGTCCGAGTCCGAGAGTAGTAGATAATGACGAGCGATGGCTTTCAATGACAGTGTACCCAGGAAGCAAACCGCATCATGAGAGGAAACTCCCAGGGCCCATGACCGTCAACATCCGTATGAACAGGTGTAAGGAACAGCGTCAAGCGGTATGATGCGGCCCAACTGCTATCTCGGCTTCAGCGTGCGGCCAGGTTCCGATTTGACTCATACAGTAGCCTTTGCAAAGTCCCAAGGGTTCGGCAGCATGGCCATGATGCAGGAACTAGGCATCGAAGATTTTTGTTCCAGCCATTGCATACCCACCTGCGCGTGTATCTGCAAAGGGGATTTGACCAAATTGCATGGTTCAGGAGAGGAGACGTGTCGATGTCCGTATAGAGTGGTGTTCTCCGTTTAGTGCTATGCTGGTCAGCGTGCCATTTGTGTCCTCGAGCTCCATGTCACGCATTTTTTGGACCTCCACAAGCGGTTGCGACTCGCGACGGAAAGGGTCGCCCTCCAACTGCTAGACGATGATGTCGCTTATCACGGTCCTTGTCGGAACGACGTGGCGCCGTATAGAGAGCTTGGGGGGGGGGGGGGGGCGATGGTGGGCTCTGTCGTGACGCGCTGCTGGTGCTTAGATGGACTGCTGCAGGTAGCCGACGCGCGGTATCGCGGAGATGAGCGTCCAGGGGCTAGGAATCATCTGAACAGTAGGGAGACACGCTGCGCTGTTAGTCATGGCTCGGGGATGGGTTGGGATGGGGTTGGGATGGGCAGCCGCTTCTAGAAGAGGTTGAAGCGGCGGTGGTCAGCGGGCAGGAAAGGAGTGTGAAGACTGGTGAGGTGGTAATAAGGTTGAACGCTAAATCTGACAAAGAGCAGGGGCGATGGCTGTAGGTTCACGGCCTTGGCAACGTTCTGTCGCATGGCAAAGAAAGAACACATCAAGTAGAGGAGACAAGGTAGTGTACTTGAGACTATGCATGCATGTGTGCTACTCCAAGGTTGTATCTAGAGAACCATCTGCCTGGTCGTTAGCCATCGTTCGGGCTCGTGGATGGGGTGACGAGGCGGTCGACTTATCTAGATCAGAGCGCCTGATATGCTTTTGGACCTGGACTTCTGTGGAGGGCCAGACCCAGTAAGCTGCATCAAGCCGAGTGATTCGGAGCCTCCTCTGCTGTTTCTGGCGCAGTGCATTGCGTGTGATGCTGTCCGTCTGCATGTGGCATGACCTCCGCGGGGACCAGGAATCTGATCTCGACATCTGGGCTGGTGCCAAACCTCCCGCATCGAAGCAGCGCCATTGCAGCCTTGGAAAGAGTCTCAGACGTCGATGACAGACGATTAGCTCGTAGGCGTGGTGTGCACGGCTGCATCGTGCCTTCTGCATCTGCGGTGGCTGACACCCGAATCTCCCGCATCTTCGACGACCCGCTTCGCCAACGAACTCGAGTCCAATCATCAACCACAACGAAATCGATCACAAACACTCGCAGCGCCTTTGCTATAACGAATCGAGATGGAGACTCGAATTTGCGAGATGGGAACGACCCCTGGGCCCCTCATTCCTCTTGCCGACCACGTCGCGGTGTGGCAAGATGGCGCCTTCCTGATCGAATCCACGATGGCAACTCCGCCGCGATAGCTTTCACGATAACCACAACAGGTCGAAAGGTAGAAAGCCGCCCGGTCGTCGCCATGGGCGCGGCTGATGCAGGTAAAGGTCGCCCACTTGCTGTAGCTGCCCGAAGCCACGGAATCCTGCATCGCGCCTCACCCCCGCTCGCCAGCAATACAGCGAGGGGCTCAAAGAAGGCAGACTCTGCGGACACACGCTGCGCTCCATCGCTTGCATCGCTAGAGCCACGACTTGAGCCTTGGGCTAATTGTCAGGAGCTCGAAGCCTCTTGGGAAGGCGAGACCTCGACGCAGCCACGTCTGCAACCATGCCGCCGACCGCTCGCAATCCTTTCACAGCACAAATGCTCCGTCATCAGATAGAGATCAGCACCCGCCAATAGCTTCGCGCTTCGGAGATCGTCTCTCACTCTTGACGGAGCTTCCGCCGCTTTGCCATGAATCGCGACCTCCGCCTCACTCACGGACGGAATACGCGAGTTTCGAGACAACGGGCGATCAGGATAACTCCACAAGCTCGCTCACTTGCATGGGCTAGGAGCGGAATGTTAGCCTCTGGGCGGACATGTCGTTGGGAAATGTTCCAGCGCCCTTGACGCAGCCTCCGCCGCAATGCAATCAACCACCATCTCCACCCAAGGATCGGATAGGCGAGCTCTGAGACAACGTGCGACCAGACCAATTACATAAGCTCGCACACTAGCATGGGCTGGGAGCGGCTTGGTAGCCCATGGGCAGACATGTCCCTGGCGACACATTTCGGTGGAGCAATGACCCCCGACATCTCCGCACATCATTGGCGGTGTGGTCGAGCAGCCCAATGACATCGGCGGCTCACAGCTATCGGTCCAGGACCGACATACCCAAAGCCCCTCGAGCCTTCAACCGATGTCAAACCATGCTTGTTTGGAAGGACCACGAAACACAGCGCATCCAATGTCAGCCACTTCGACTCAAGCGCAATCTAGCCAACAACCCTCATGCCAAACACGGGAATATGCACTACAGTGTGCCAAGGTTCCTGCTCTTGCCAGACTTACCAAAGAAGCGACGCTAATCATGGTTATTCCTTTGGAGTTGCGGTGAGCGATGCCGGTATCCGCACCTACAACCGGCCGATCAATCAAGGACAGCGTAGTATGGGTCGACCCATGTTGTGCAACTGGTATGTCTGGGCAGGCTTGGGATAGCTTTGAGGCCGACCTTGCTGATCATTGTGCCGGTACGCGGTTGGGAAGCACTATGCTCATTGTCGACTCCGTATCGCATGCACCTACAATGTATTGAAGGGGTACCAGATGCTTTCATGTCTTCGATGCCGTACCGACGCTATGCATAGCGATCCCAGCGTGCATCAACCATATCAGCTCGATAGCGACAAAGGGTTGAACTTCAAGGAAGACGTCGAGAGGCGCTGCCAACAGACGACGCCCCCATCTCATGAGGCCGAACTTGAGCGACACGACGGCAGACTGCCTGGTTGATCGGCTGCGTTGTCATCAGCCAGCCGCCTTGAGGACAGTTTCGGACTATCCATTCTGGAACACGGAAGTTCGAAGGGTATCTCAGGGATGACTGCCACAGCTGCCGGTGTGGGGCCCAGGACGACTCCATCTCGAGGAAGATGTATTTTTGCCGTCATCACAGACATCCAAACATCGCCTGCCTCGTCGCGTTCATCGATTTTCGGAAAATTCCTCATGTCCAAGTTCAACCCCGATACGTTAGTGCCCTTGGTTGAACGAAGCTTCGAAGTGAATCGACTTTCGTCTAACTCCCAAGCGTGCAACATCCCCTTCAAACCACCAGGAGAACTGTGAGGCTTGCCACGAACTATGCTCTTGCTATTCAAGTCTCAAGAGCAGGCGGGTAGCATGAGCCGCATCTCCAGGTGAGGAGAGAAGCATGCCCACTATGCCCTGCGTGGTACGGAATCAAATCGGCTGTTCCTCTCCTCAACAGCGAACACGCTTCAACTCTCAACCTATTCCTCCACTTCCCTCTCGACCTCTTTCTGTTATCATATCTGCCTAGCCCACGTATCAGCTACGTTTTGGAATACGCGCGTTGACAACGCGGGCTTCTCGACAGTTCACATTCCGCCAACTTCCGAACACGCTGTTCAGATGACGGCCGACGCGAGGATCTGAGTGTCTAGCAATGTCACAACAGTTATGGCTTCGCACCAAAGCGTCCAGGCTCACAAGTTGATGCGGATCACACTTGCTTCCTATGAAATGTTCTCTGGGGCAGCAGGCCAACATGGCTTTGTGTCGTATGGCTCTCTATATAGGCAACATACTTTTCATTCTCGGATTGACGTATGAGTGTTGCTGCCTTTATCCGATGAGCCTTCAGTCCTGAGAACAGAACCAACTGGACTGCCAGCAGTAATCGTCGCCTCCACTTTCGGATAAAATATTCGGGATGATGCGGTATCCGCTACCGGCTCACTCTTCGTTAAGTCGTGTTGAGTTGTTTTGCGAATATGGCCACAGATACAATACGCAGGAGATCCAGGTTGAGAATATCCAAACGAAAAACTATACATGTTGGCCGTGTGTATGGTCCAGCCCGGCAGGATCCCGTGCATCAGAGGCTCGCTCGAAATGTTGATGCTTGAGGCTTTCTCCGAACCGATTATGGTCTGTAGACAGGCGAATGCGAAATATGCCGTCTTGCCCGAATGGCAGGGGATATGCTGGATACAGTCTTCAACCCAGACGCTTTCTTGGGGTCGGTTCCGATACTGAGTCCTATGACGAAGGAGTGCCATATGTCTAAGGTCGCAGTAGCCATGTGCCCACCATAACCAGAATGCACAGATCGCTTGGGTCGTATACGCATGCGACCTCGTTGCCCTTCTGCCGTATCCACTTCGTATATCTCCTCCGTCCCGATCTCGCCTTGGTTATTAGCAGCTGGCTGCCCTGCGGTATGGTGTACGCCGTTTCCGATTGCATCTTCTGGTCCGGTGATTGCAAGATGCGTCCTCCGCTGTCGATCCTGGATGCCGTACCATACTGTCGAAATCGTAACCTCTTCCCGGTTCCGGCGGTTCATACGCAATCCCGGCCTGATGTTTCATACTTAATATTCATGCGGTTGCGGACTCACGAACCTTGCTTGTCGTCATGCCAGAATTGTTGCCGCCAGGCGTATCGATGTGGTTGTGGTATTGTTTCCTCTTCGAACCTCTCAAGCCTTCGCGCCCTTGCCGTACCACTAGGCCTAGTTGGAGACGCCATTCTCGCGGTCTCTGCGGAGTGTTCAGGTGGGAGCTGCAGGGCTCGGCGATTGCTTGCTGTATGCCTTGAACAATGCCAAATTGTTTGTCACCCTGGTCTCTGATAGCTTTCCCCGGGTGTTGACCTTTCCACAGGGTGTGGTCAGGCTTGTGCGAGCCCACCTTCTCCAGGGCGGCGAGGCGTTTAGGGCAGGTGTTGATTCTCCGGAACGCCTGCGATCTTCTTCGTGGCGCGGTGCCTTCCCGTTGCTTGTCTTTGACAATTCCTCTGCTCGAAGAAGGCTACAGACAGCCCCTAGGTGTGGCAGTGATGCTTGCGATCGAGCTAGTTTTGGAGCTAGGGTCTTCGTCGCAGAGAGAGACTCTGGGGGGAGGCGGCCTGCGACAATGTCAGCTCTCGAACGAAGACTCATAATAAAGCCCTTCATCATACGATCATTCTCCTACACCCTTACAGCACGGCGCTACTGTCACGGCGTAGTGGTGTTTTGGGCTGGAGACCCCGGTCGTGGTGGATCATCCGCGGGGGTTACGCAACACTCAGAATTTCATGAGCATGAAAGTTGCCATGCAGGTCGCACCCTGAAGATGAGCTACGTGCGAGAAACACCTGCATCATATTACATGAATGAGACTTCTGAAACCCGACGATGCAATAGGCCTGAATCTGCTCACGCAGCATCACAGCTTGAAGTGCAGCGGCATGCTTTCGAACAGCATTGAACATGGCCGCGAGTTAAAGGAGCACATGTTGTTTGTTGTCACGTCAAACAAACATCAAACCTCCTGGTGGCCGTTGATGCGGATTGCGGATCCTCAAAGCCAACACCTTGATGATTATGTACATCATACCCGGCGGGCCTTACAGAGGGCATGACGCTACATACGATGCGTGGAAGCGTGTTGCTGGCGGAGGCACGTTGATGTTGAGCAAAAGCCAACGGTGCAGCGCATATGGCTGTGTATCAGCCACCCTTATGCCGCCATGAAGACTATGAGCCTCTTACACACTATCAGAGGAGAGATACCCGGAGACGTGCAAGCTCGCATGCAGGGCAAGGCCTCCTCGTCGGACCTCCCATACCCTTGCCGTCAGTGGACTCTCCACATCATACGCCCGCTAAGTGATTCCACACATACGAATACCAGGAACACCAAGGTCGACTTATACGCAGTTGAGAATCAATTGGCTATGTATATGCAAACTTTCTCAGTTCTTCGAATGTTAAATAAGACTCCGTTTGGCCAAACGTTAGAGCGGCAGATACTAGAGCGCACTCCCGGCTAATTCGGAATTTGTAGCTCTGTTCGTCGTTCGATCCTCCAAACACCCCCGGGGCATTGGCAAGGACTTTCTTTTTTGTCATCTTTTCGCGTTTGCGCTGTTGGTGGCACTATGCTGATGGACGGTGTGGCGGCCATACACTTCAATTGGAAGTGCGAAGGCCTGCTTACCTTTTTCTGGTTGCACAGGCCACGCTCTGTAGCTCGGAGAAGTCAGGTGCTTTGATCTGTGATGTTCTGGTCGGCTTGAATGTGGCAACGCGGAGTTGAGGCTTCAGATCACGCTATTGCGAAAGTTTCAGCGCCAACGCCTCTTTTGCTATGCTGCTCATTCGCTTTTGCAAACTTCATTGTTGAGCAGAAAGCTGCTAGGACTAAGGAAGAACTAGCTTTAGGAGCATACCATGGCTGGATGATGAGATGGTAACTTCTCCGCAACGAGCTTGCAAGCTTGCCAGAATGGAGATGCGCATCGAAATCTGCGACCCCACAGACCTACCGGATACCGTGGGCAACCACTGCAAATGATCAGCATGACTTCTCTCCTGGAGAGCACACACTTACTCTTTCTCAACGACCACACGGCAATGAAGTTCCCTGAGTTCAACCATACGAACGAGGCACTAGGATTGTGAGTTTCGACTTCAAGACTCGGGAGTTGGAGATGGTAGTTCGACGCTTTAGCTCTACCGTATGGATTTATTTGGTCACCGATGGTGCGCATCGCTCTGGTGGAAGATTGGTATGTTCTGGCCGTCAATACGATGCATCGAGATCGCGAGCATGAGCAATCAAGAACTACGACAAGTAAGAAGGGGCGTTTGCTACCGCGGCTCTGTTACACTCCCTTTTCCAGATGTGCAGGCATCTAGTGTGCTTCCGTATCGAATATAAGGGTGCCGTCACTACGAACCGCGAACAGAGGCGATGGGATCGTGCATTGAACATTCGCGGTCGAAACAGTATACCCAAGAGCGTTTCACGAGATATCCAAACATCAGCACACTGCAGGGCGTACTTGAATGTTGAGCATTTGGAACATTACGGATAACGATGATTACGGATGTATGTTCATTCGCGATGCAAGATGATTGCCAACTCCGCTTTCGAGACACCAGGAGATGCGGGAAGTAGAGATCGGTGTTCGCTTGCTTGCAACTTTCCGTACGGCCGCTCAAGCATTTGCATCTCTTTTGTTGTACTTCGAATATGGTGAGAAGCCGGAACACTTGGGACAAGCAAAGCCGCGGGCGTTCGATCATACTTGCGGTACACCTATATCGCGAAGTATGTCTTCCAATCGTCAAGAGTTCCCTGATACTACGAACGCTGGCCACCCGAGAATACGCATCGCCGCGTTCAAGAGTCGAAATGCCTTCGTCGCAGTACTGCATGTATTCCAGCATACATAAGCCGTGATCATCAACATATGCACGAAGCAACATCGTCCGCGCACACATCAAATTGCCTCATGGGAAGCAGAAAGACCCAGCAAGGTTTTGATGTACATAAAGTACTATGCATCGCGGACTTCACATGAGGTCCTCGAAGACTCGGGTGCCCGCGCAAGCAACCTTCGTGTTCATTCAAGCTCAGAACGATTCCGGCATCACCAAGGCCATGCCACACATACCGAGGATTGGGGTCAACTTGTACACCATAGGGATCGTTACCGAACACGTTGAACAACGTTCAATGTCCTTGGGGTTGAGCGTTCCACATACTGGACTGTGGATGCTGAATGCTTCGAGGGGCGATTAGCCTCATTATCTCCCAGCATCCTCGATGGTGCGGTACGCACTAAATCAGGGGAAGCTGCGATGTGCCCAGCCCTTTTTGGTGCAGGCCGCGTTCACGGTCTTGCCTCGCTGAGATGTTGGTTGCGGAGGTGCTTTGCGGGCTGCCAGCCTCGTCCTCGATTCAAGAACACCACCAAGGCCCTGACCGTTGTTGGGCGACACAAATCGCATGACATCAATGGTATTATCTGCATGTAAGAATTTGTTAGGATGAGATGCAATTCCCGGTGTTGCGTACCTAAATGCTTCGAACGCATACTGTCCAATGCTGCACTTCTAGCAAAGTCAACACACGCACAAATTGAGGAGCACAGTGGCACACATTGCAGAGTGCTCGATGTGGACGTACATCACCGTGATGTACAGTCAGATTGGCGCACATGCAAGTGCTTCGAATGCATATCGTCCGGTGCACCACACCAAGGAGCAACACCACTTCGGACACGCAGGGCCCTGCACGATGCGAGGACCAAGCCCTGTGGCCTCTCACGCGGATCGTCTCGTCAATCTTGTCGTTGCTATGGTAGGTGCGAGAGGGGGCTTCATGCTGCCCGCCGCCGCCGCCCCGCTAAGTGTCATCTCCCGCACAGACGACTCTTCGCCTCCTACAGAAAATATTGTGGCCTACGCAATTTGGAGAGTTCGGAGTATATAAAGACTCCAATTCTTCAGAAAGAGCCATTAGGGGAAGTCCGATCGCGTAGGCATCTGGGAATAGCCCAGTTACATAGAGCGTTGAACCACTCTTCGCAGTGCTGCACTAACTAGTACAATACGTAGCAGCTTGGTTCGATTCCCTTTGGGTTCAAGTCCCTGCCCTCAACCGCGCCTCTGCCACACCCGAGATGTAGAACTTGCTACAAACCTCGCAATCTAAGCTTGCATAGTGGTCTCAGGTCACTATCGAAATTAGCGCCATCCCGATGTCGATTTCGGACGACCATATTTTTTGCGTTTTTATTTGGGCCCTGGTGCTGCCTGTGAGGTAAGAAAAGGCGGGTGAGAGGCTGAAGAAGCTTGCCTTGGCTTTCTTTTTGCTTCGACACAGGTCTGGAGCTATGAACATGGCCCACACTGAACACTCCAGCACATGCTTCCCCGCTCTTAGACTATGACTACTGTGAGCCTTATGAGGGTAGAGTATTGGATACATGGCAGCCCCCAGTTTGATCTCTTTATAGCCTGGCCGGAAATGTGCCTGCTGAGCTTGAAGAAGCTTAGTATACCATGGCAGCAAATGCGAGTATTGTATTCGATGATGACACCGCAAGAGCCTTCTCAAAGGCTCAGACTATAAGCGAACAGCTGGAGATGCGCTTCTTTGGGGACTACAACAGTAGTATATTTTTATGGACGTGAGCTCGACAACAGCATCTCCCCGGTTTCGGGAGGCACAGCAACACAACAGGTTCTTGAGAGCAATCCAGGAATCAGTGAGGAGCTTGTATTGACCTTGTCAAACATGTGGCTGTAGGTGTTCCGCAGGAGATACGCTACGTTCTGCTATCTTGATGATACCACGGAGACGTCCAGGCTAGCCTATCAACCCAGCAATTTGAGCATGCGATCATCACGTATGCATGTAGACAAATGAGGTATGTGACGGTAAGCTGTTTTGCATTCGCTTAAAGTTGTGTAGGCACAAGCCCGCAAAGGCAGGTCTTCTTCCTACTCATCCAAACGCATCCCCGGTCATCTATCAACCTCTCCGTCATTTTTTACCTCGCCCGGCGACATCGTTGCCCCAATACCAATCCCAGGCTGCTCCAATTCTCTGCGAGGGGTTAGGACCGGGTCTCGTATGTGCTACTGCTGTCTTTTCAGGTCCCTGAAAGTCACTGCTCAATTCAAGGTATCTACAGGGCGCGCGCCGCAACTGCTCCAACACCAAGAGCTTCGGTTCTCGCCCGGGATAAGACTGGCCGATCGATCGAGTAAGCCCTGGACGGCGGTGTGGTGATGGAGCGCGAGGTTGTGAAGCTGGAACTATCCGACCGGGCCGTCTTCCACGCCTCCCAGGACCCAGGCTATACTCGACAGCAGCGGGAAATCATTCCATTTGTCCCGGCAACGCCTCCAGTTCATATGCTTCACGTAGCCAGGTTTCGCATTCTTCGCGAAGGAGGGTCCATACGAGGAGCTTCTGCGCCGACGTTGCAGTAGCCTGAAAGCACGCTCGGCGGTGTCGTGGGTAGCTCGCTATTTGCTGTCGGCATTGCTTCAACCGTAGAGGTTAGTTGCCTGATGTCCCTCGCAGGAGTACATACCTCGGTCTCGCACAAATTGTCGACAACCGCTTCGTTCCCTACCGAGTACACAGCCGACGACTGGTAGAAGCGCAGCTCGGTCTCAGCGCCTGCCTCCTTTTTGAACTTATTGATGTCAAGATGGATCTCGCAAACCTCTTTGACACCGGTGCTCCGTCGTTCGTAGGTCGCCGTGTGCCTTCCCCCAATACCGGAGCGTTCGCCTCTTCAGCCAGTGGTGCGTAATATATATCCGTCTGGGCTTGCTGGTAAAACCCCGGGTGAGATCTATACTCATCATAGACGGTCGGCGGAGAATTTTGGATATGAAGGGAATGAACTACGGGTGGGTGTTGGGCTGCGAGGCTGTGAAAGGAATCAGTTACGAACGTACGCCGAGGTTTAGTGCTGCGCAAAACTTACGATGGAATCCAGGGAGCTACTGCGGAGGTTTTCAGGGAATCGTTGGTCAAATCGAGGGGTGCTGGTGTCGCCGTATAGTGGGATTGGGTGACGGAGTTAGCACTTTGAAAGAGATCTTGTTACTCCAAAGCGATGCCAAGACCGTCTCAAGTTCACACAGATGCCCAAACAGCAACCTTCTTGTCCTTAGCAACAGCAACATCTCACAACTTTACAGTGTGCTCTCGCATGCGACTCTCGACTGCCTCTCGCCTTCTTTCGATCGTTGTCTCTCTCGTCTCCGCCTCTTCTGCTCGGCATCATGTCTGCTCCCGCCTGGCCTCACATCTTGCAGTTCTTCAACGGCCGCCTCATGGTCGAATCATTCGCTGCCCTGCTGGATATATACGACTTCCTCCTACAAGAGAGGGGTCGCCAGATGAGGGAGATGCGCCGCCAAGAGGGTATCCGACTAGAGGAGAAAGGGGTTGCAATTTCGGGTTGTCTGGCTGTACTTGTGAGTCTTATCTTCCCTGATTAAGGCCGTTTGGGTGCAAGATGAGAAGGATAATCTATAATAATTGATCTTTCTGTTATAGTGGCTCTACGTTGCTGTCTCCGCTTTCGTCCTGGTGGGGCCGCCCTTTGAGTTCTTACCTTTGCGTAACTCTTCTTCATTGTCGTGGGCGCCCTCATTTTGGCCTAGAACGCTGTAGAGCAGCTTGATCCTAGTGAGATCATGGTATACCAATACTAGGGACATGATATGGTCTTGCTGCTGGAGCGGATTCTCGTCGAAGGGTTCAGCGTATGGAGTTTGGGAAGTACGGTGGTAGCATAGTCTCCCGTGCGTATAATGGAATACCGTTGAAAGCCTCTTGTATTCTTGATGCAGTTTCCCATGATCTCTCACCTTCTAGAAAGTTCGGAAATTCCCTCAGCCTTTGCGCAGTTGATTGATTTGAAAAGCTAGAGCACTGGCCCTTGGTTCGGTGAACAAATATCTCAACCGTGAGCCCCTCCTTTTGCTCTTCGCAGCGGGAGACAAACGATTTCCCAGCCTTCTTCCTGCTCCCGGCCGTACCGTCTCCTCCCTGCCTCTTCTCGGCGTCTCTGCGACTACACCTCAGGACTCCTTCACAGTCACCGATGTCTTCAAACTACTCCCCTCGCAGCCGCGCCGTTGTAGCCGCTTTCTCCAAACACATGGCCGACTCCCGTCTGCCCCACCCGACGAAGTTGCTCCCTTCGAGGCCGCCTACTTGATCACAGGGTAACTGCTGGAGTGTGTGCACCTCTGCAGAGCTGCCCAGGAACAGCGTGATCGCGTCTACCTCGAGCGGGCCCAGCGCGCTGGTGAAGATTTCAGGCGTGCAGAGGCTAGAATGGAGACCGAATCCGCGTCGTCCGTAACTGTGGGTAGTTTGGAAGATGTCTTGATAAGTTTGGCTTTACTTGATATGTTTGTAGTGGGGCTCAGCTATAGAAGACGAGCCGCATCTTGCTCCGTCCTGGCTCTCTGTTTCCGTTGCCTCTGTTGCTGCTTTCGCGGTGGGCCTGGCTGTCGGTGCTCGCTTCTGCAGGAAGTAGGGGCCAGACTTGTCAACAAACAAGTTGATCTACAGTTTGAATACTTAGGTAGGAAATCCTGGGCGGAAACTAGCTTGTTTAGGTATTCAAACTGTAGATCAACTTGTTTGTTGACAAGTCTGGTAGGGGCTACTTGCTGGGACATATTTTCTACGACATGGTTGCTGTTGCGTCGTAAAGCTGTTTTCGCTGAAAGCTGCACTATAGGGATCTGGAGAATTTGGCGGTTACATAGTCTCCTTTACGAAGACGGAAACACCATTGCAGCCTCCATCGGCATGTAACCACTCCTGTCGATTAGACACTCTCCTCCCCCCCATATTTCGTAACACCAATCCGCAGTCCCACTCGCAATCGTACCTAACCCACTTCTTTCTGCTAGTCACGACCGCTACCTCTCCTGTTCAATCCTATCGATGTCTCCGCAAATACTCGCCGTTACCACCCTCTACGTCTTGACCTGCAACTCCTCCCTGCCTCCCTCCTCCGCAATGCCCGACACCCATCAGTCTCATCTCTGACGATAACAGCGAGTCCGCGAACATGAACCGACGCGCTACTATACCGCAAAAGCGCGAGGCTCAGAGTTTTTTTGTACGACAAAAGGGTATTGCAAGCGCCTGAGTCAAAGGTTCTGCTTTCTGTACGACATAATGGGCATAAAGCACGACACTCCATTGATATTCACCTTTGTTTACTGATCTTCGTTTAACTGTTTCTGTAGTACAGACACGCGGGATTGTTTTTAATACAATAGATGAAAAGCACGTTGCTGATGGTATGCTTCAGTACCATTAACTGTATGTAAAGCGATGTGCATAGCATATGACAATGAGAGATTGGCATAATGCAAAGCTTTTCCGTCTAATTCAAACATCAAGAGGCCGAGATAAGCTTCTAGTTGACACTTGGCATGCCGATCCGTGGTGAACCTCGGCTCGTCGGGGTATGTTCCGGGCGAGACCAACCCTATTTCTCGTTAGCTCAGTCCTGTTGGGCCTCTTCGCACGGATGCGACGTCAACCTCATTAGCCCGACAACTCTATTTTGACAACCAGGACCGTCGCTCCGAAACGTCTCCTCCTGAAGAAGCTTCCATGGCGCAATTTTCAGCCGCTCGAGCGGACATATACCATGCCCACGCACTCCTCCACTACCGCCTTGGACTTCCGAACGAACTGGTTCTCGACATCCTTGAGAAAGCCCGATACTGGATCGAAGAGACGCGAGAGATCAGCCACTATGAAGCTCTTCTTGACACGGAATTCAGTCCCAACTTCTCCACTGCGTTCCCCTATATGGGCGCACGAGCTATTCCGGTTACCCACCCGAGACATGGAACACTGAAGATCCGAGAAATCGAATTCACGATTGTCAGCCACGATCAAGGCTGGACGACTGAGGCGACCAAAGGGACGCATCAAACGTCTTCTTGGTTTGAAGTCTCGATTCTTCGGCCCAAGAAGGATTATGACGTTGAAGAACAGGATAATATCGCTAATGCTTTCACTGGAAAATTAGAAGCGCGAAGCAATATATATGCCTCGCTAGACGAAAATCTCTTGGCGAATGACCTCCAGTTTGTATCGCGTCCGTCGGCGAATCTTGAGCCTCAGAGGAAGCATTGCCAGGAGATGCAAACACTGAGATTTTTGGAGGATGAAGACATGGCAACAGACTGGCCCCCAACTGGGATTGAGGGCGAGGACACGTGGTACTTACAGGGTAACGAGGTCGCACGGGGCAAGTCAATCTTTGAGGGTGAGCTGGTCCGCCGATATCGTATTGTTTGGGGCTGCAAGGAAAATCCGACATGGGTTGGGAACGAGGGCACTGGTCGTGGCGAGCAATTCGTAGACTCTCTTCGATACGGCGACTGGATTTGTGTATGGGCGAGAGCAAAGGTCAGTGATCATTGTTATAGAACTACACCATTTAATAAGGCATTTGACAGAGAAGAGGGTGGGAGAACCACGTCTATGGCGTTCGCATGACCATTCGATACGCTATCTAGCTTTCGACAAGGCCTCAAACCATCAACCTCCTTCGCCTTGACCGGTCGGAGTAGCCCAGTCTGATACGAACCAGGCAAAAAGCATGTAGGAAAACTGAGGAGTCGCAGTCGCAGTCGCTTTTGGAAGTCAAAAAAATGTGAATGTCCGGTGAGTATATCCAGCTGTCCTAATCAAGCTAGACTAAATCGTCCTGGTTCTTCGCCGATTTTCGCACACAACAGGACTTATACTCACCAAGAGTCGCATGCTCAAGGCCACATTTACCGTAAGCTTTGTTGACACTCATTCTAGCAGCAGTATGCATCCCATCCTCGAAGCTATCAGCTCCATACGACTGCAGGTCCACGACCGAATCGGAAGATCATATGCTATCCTCAGTAGCATCAGCTAGTCATGGTGCAGCGTGAACCTTGGCTCTCGCCCTTGAAATACGCTCGTAGTTTAATCTGGCATGCTCTTGAACCTTTTGCCTCTGTTTATCTTTCTCGACACGCACCTCCGCGGCCTTTTGGTCGATGATGGCTTGCTTAGCTGCCTCGCGCTGAAAATTTTCTGCTATGCGCGCCTGGGCTCGCTTAGCTGCTGCTTCAGTCTGTTTCTCCTCAATGCGCTTTCGTTCCTGGTAACGTAGGTTAATGCGAGAGGAAGGTGTGTGTGTGTAGGTGGCGTCGCAGGATGAGTAGCCTTTTCTCTCCTGTTCGGCGTACTCAAAATCGGTTCGGACGCGACAGCAGCTATTTTTTCGGGAGCATTCGAAGTCAACGAGCGATATTCTTTCGTTTTAGGTGTGACCGGAGTATGTCTGGACTTCGAAATCTTCGCCAGCCACTCGTCGTGTTGGCGCTCACGCTCCGCGACCTTTTGCCCGTACTCGTGGGCACGGATAGTGCAATAACCCTTAATCGCCGGATCGGATCCGTTTTCCTCCGCAAGGCTCAACCAGATATGCACTATGTGCTTGAGCTCGAGGGAACCCAGATGCGCCTCTTCATCGTCCCGTTTTGCGCGTTGTTCGCGAAGATACTCAAGTTGTTGACGTGCTCTAGCAGTTATGGCTTCCTTCTCCTTCGGGGTCGTCAGCTTCATGGTCATCTTGCGCTTCAGTGTGGCATGATACGGAGTGCGACGGTAGAAAATGGAAAACTCTTCGTCAACGTCGCCATCGTAGCGGATCAACTCAGCGTCGTATGCGGCCTTCGTCGATACATTGCTCAGCACATCGAACGCCTCCCGTACGTTTCTGAACACCGCAGCATGCGAGGCGCGATTCGAAGCTGTTAGTTCAAGGGTCCTGTCGGGATGATAGATCAGCGCCAGCGTTTTGTAGGCAGCACGAATAACTTCGGGAGGCGCGTTCGGAGCCAATCCTAGGGTCTCGTAGAACGATTGGGTCTGCATGTTGGGATTGACTTGCCAGGGTACTTTGCTGGAATGCCAAAAAATTGCTTGCTCATACTGGAGCACTTTCAGACGCCTTCTTTATACTCAGAAGTGTCTGATGAGAGGATAGACATTATGTCTCGTCGACTCACCTAGTGCAACCTTGCGATTGCTGTCGAGACACATCCACCGCGACATCTCAGACATACTACAACACATCGAGGAATCTGAACTGGCAGCAAACAATTTGACAGCAACTGGGGTCCACAGTTTTTGTTGAGGCCGAGAAAAGCAGACTGTTCTCGGAAAGTCTAGGGTCTTGGACGCCTAACGCAAGCGACGCAACGAGCCTCGCAGTCCGCTTGTATGCAATGCGCAACTCTTCCTATGCATGCATTGGTCGTGGCGATATTGAGCACACGAGCAAAAGTCTGGATCGTTGTTCCGATGATCGCCAATGCCGTCCCGCGGCGTTGGGGTCTGACGATTTATGTAAAAGCGTGGAGGTTCACTGCGAAGTTATGGGCAATATGGCGCAATCGAACACAATCCCCAACTTCAGCCCTGGAAGAAGAGACTTCTAGCAGTGGGGTGCGCTGCGTGCATGCTGGGTGGGCGTTTGTGTTCTCCTTATAGGGCAGCACACTATCGCTCATGCGCGCAGGAACGTCAGTTTCTTATCCCCAGAACAAGTCGGCGCGAAGCTCAACCACGAACATACACCAAACCTCGAGCTCCCAAGATCTACCATCGAACCGATTAAATCGAGCGCGCATTTTACTACTGCGGGCCAAACGCATGTTGCCGATGGAGAATAATGTCGGAAACTTATCGTCAGCAAGCTTTTGGGCAGCAGACCTTCACCGACGCAGCTGCAAATGGGAGTTTGTCTGGACGTGACCGTTTCAACATCTTCGACGCCGCCAGCCTTTATCACGAACAAGAATACAACCCAGGACCTGTGCACTCGCTGCACATACCTTCTCAAGATGGTTACTCACAGAACCAACAGTTTGCGTATGCGTCGCACAGCAGCGGCGTGTCTCTGCCAGGTAAGCGCACCTCTTGTCTTCTTCACATATCGGTACATCATCTCATACGCAATCCTTGTACTCTCATCATGTCCGCTCCCTGCTCGTGGTCGTAATTTCCACTTCCTTGGGTTGCTGGACTAGATGACGTTCGTTTGGGTGAGGATGGCGTGCTTTCGCTAGGCGCACGTGATCGAACGCTGTAACGGTGCTTGCGACATGTACTCCTACCTAGGGAGGTGCCTATGCGGAGGTGCACAGGTAATTACTTCTGCATATGGGCTGGTCGTTCATATAGGTTGTAATAGCTACGCTGTTGTAGTTTTTCTTCTTCTGCCTAATATGGTTACTAACACTCCCTCGAGGCCTGCATTACACCTCGCCTACCATACCACCCATGGCTGCACACATACCGCCACAATATGACCGTGAGAGCGCCCTTGAAGTAGGCTTTGAGGAACTTTCAGCTTTCTCTCCCATCACCCCGAACTTCAGCACCAACGCCTACCGCACGCCATACCCCGACAGCAACGCCACCTCCACATCTTCGACAACATCTCCGGACCCTACTACTGCAACTCTGCTCACCGATACCTTGATTGTGGAAGCGGACGATGATAAGCGGAAGCGCAATCAAGCTGCGTCTGCGCGCTTTCGCCAGAAGAAAAAACAGCGCGAACAGCAGCTCGTGGAGACGACTCGCGAAATGCAGGACCGGACCAAGAAACTAGAGTCAGAGAATGATGTGCTGAAGAAGGAGAATATGTTTTTGAAGAAGTTGCTCGTTGAGAAGGTGGATCACATGAGTGATGAGGATCGGGAGATGCTGAAGAAGGTTGCTGAGGGGGCTTTGAACGGAACGTTGAGGAAGAAGTAATAGGGCATGACGGACGAGCTTACGACAATTTTTCCTTCGAACGGGAGCGTGCTGTAGCGCTGATCAGAGCTGCAGGGCGATTTGGTTTGGTACATATGGGATGCGATGGCGTTAACGGGTCGAGATTAATCCGGTCATTTTCAGGAGTGTTATATCCAATTCGGTACATCTTGGGCATTGCCAGTTTTAAAGCGTCGGTGGATTTTCTCGAAAGATTGTTAGGACCGTTTCTACAGTTCTAAGCCAACAAGCAACATACTTTTACACTCAGACTACTTACATAGGGTGAGTCCGTGTTACGTTCTGATGCTGTGGTGACTGATGCCGCATTCGGTGCGAAGCTAGTAAGTATAGCCAGCACATACAAAGCGAGATGACGTACGATGTGAAGCTACATAATGGCCCCAAACAGGCAAAGTAGTGGCGTCAAATTGGATGGAAGTATGGGAGGCTACCCACACACGGTCTTGGGTAGGTTAAGTTGAAAATGATAACAACTTCGCTGTTCGACACCACTCCTGCGGCCGGTTCCTCAGGCTCTTAAAATGCAAAGAGACATGACGCGAACGAATTCTCGCGAGAAGCGAGGAGGCGCTACTTGTCGCATTTGAAAATGTGAAGTGATTCGCACCGTCAACGTACCGTTGCGCCTTCGATGGTTGACGCCCTATCGCGAATTTGATTATGCGATTGCAGAAGCCAGTGTCCATAACCTGGGCCATGATTATATAGCGGTGGGTATCCCACACCTGGGCTCATAACCAACCTGCTCAAGAGTCTGCCGATTCCGAGATACAACGTATGGAATTTTTCCAGAACCGATGATGCACCGTCGCCGCCACGATATGTGTTTCATCGAGCATTGTGTTTTTGCTCACGAGAAGAGGGAGCCATACCTTTGGATTTATCGACAGGGACCTAGAGTGCATCAACTGGGATAACCCAGAATTTATCAACCAAGACGACATGGCGGATGTCGGACGTCGGACGCTTTGTAAAGCATGTTATCGGATATACTTCAACAGCCTCACTGCGATTGGCTATTTTGCAACAAACGGCCCGAATGTCGATGTTCTACGCTTTCTTTACGCGTCACGGAAAGGATGAAGCTGGCGTATCCAAGCACGGTACTTCCTGACTGGATGCTAGAGTAACCTGCGACCACTAGTTTGTGCGTAGCTGGACTTTGCAGAAGAGGCTTCTTTCAGCGACCTTGACAGCCCGTTATGAAATGCTGCACAGGTATTTCCCAATAGGAATCGGTGATATTTGCATCGGCCTTGGAATCATGATCGCGTTCGTTGTTGAATTTGCTTAGTATTAGGTCGAACCAAGCTTCGGAGGCAACTTCTGACGATAGCCTGAGATCGGCTATAAACCCGAGCGACACGGAGCCGGCGCCCAGGCGATCCATACTCCGAAAGTTGCAAGATCAGAGAAGGAACAAGGTAGGCCATTCATCAAAAGTCACGCTAGTGTGGTGAGACTTATAACTACTAGCTTGGGTACCTGGACAAAATGCGCGCGTTTCTAGCTTCTTTTCACCCGGATAAAACGCGGCATAAGCCAAGCGTTCCTCCTAGTCTTCGATTGGTCCCCGGAGTTCGAAACCCCACATCTTAACACCCAAGCTTAGAGGCTGGATGTGCAGACCACAGCAAAATGCAGGGAGAGACTTGGTATTGCAGCGTATGATTTCGGCCGTTCGCATTATTCTGACACTGACGTTCAGCTTATTGTACCAAGGTTTGATGTATGCCGACATTGCACCGACTAGGTGAATAGATCAACACTGGATAGCAAATTAATGTGTGCATATTCAAAAGCGAGGCTGAGGACCTTCGCGCCATATCCACAATCCTGGCTATTTACTTGTGTTCTCGCTCGTGTTTTCATCTTTACCTTCAAATCTTCACCCTACAAGAAGCAACAAAAAGAGAATCACCATGCAAATCTACCTCGTATCTTTCTCTCTCCTCGCTTTGTGGGTGGCATATACCGTTGTCAAAGTCAAACGAAACCCTCTATCCGCTATTCCTGGCCCCTGGTACTCAAAATGGACAGACATGGTGTTAACATACCAGTGGCTCCGCGGCAAACGAACCGCATACGTCCAACAACTGCACGAGGAATATGGTATGCACGTACACCTCCGATCTCTCCAACAACGCGAATAGACCTAAGCTCACTTATGTATTACATAGGCAAAGTTGTTCGTATCAGCCCTTACGAAGTCGACTTCTCCTCGATATCTGCTGCCAAGCAAATCCACTCCTTTACCCGCCCCTTAACCAAGACCAATATGTATGATGCTTTCCGCAATGCCAACGGTTCATGCAGCGTCTTCGATCTCCGGGATCTGAAACAACATGCGCGCCATCGCCGGCTTCTCTTAGGATCCATGTCGGAAGCCAGTCTCAAGAGCGTAGAACACATTGTGCAAGAGCGCACCGCGTTGGCAATGGAGAAGATGGGTCTGGAGATGAAGAACAAGGGGGCGGTGGATGTGCTGAAATGGTGGATGTTCTTCAGCTCCGACGTCATTGGCGAGCTGACATTTGGCGATAGTTTCCGAATGCTGGAGCAGGGCCAGGTAAGTGTGGACGAACTCCTGCTTCGCTGCCGTGTCGATTAACAAGTCTCTCTCCCACAGATGAACCAATACACAAGCGATCTCAGCAACTTGACTAAAATGTTTGGCGTGCGCATGGCCTTCCCCAGACTCATCATGCTGGCATCGTATATTCCGCTTCCGCTCTTTAGTTCAGCCGTTACCACGCATAATCGCATGAATACCTACGCTGTAGAATCGATCCGTCGCTACGAGAAGGCTGCTAAAGCAGAGCCACATAACCCCAAGCCTACCTTGTTCACGAAGATGTTCAATGCCAACGAAGAGACGTTGCCTCATGTCGAAGTGGTTGCCAACGCGCAGGCATATATCATTGCCGGAAGCGATACCACGGCTAGTAGCTTGACGTATCTGGTTTGGGCGGTCTGCCGTGATCCGAGCATTAAGTCGAGACTTGCTGCAGAGCTTGGAGCGCTGCCCGACGGGGTTAAGGATGAGGATTTGAAGGCGCTGCCGTACTTGAACCAGGTGATTCAGGAGACGCTACGATGTTATGCTGCCGCGCCGGCGAATCTGCCGAGAAACGTACCGGCAGGTGGGTGCGAGATTGACGGGTATTGGATGCCTGAAGGAACAGAGGTACAAACGCAGGCATACAGCATGCACAGGGACCCTGTTGTGTATCCCGAGCCTGAACGGTTAGTCCATTTCCCAAGACACTGATGAATGCAACTGACTGTGGAACAAGGTTCAACCCCTCAAGATGGGAGTCACCCTCGAAGGATATGAAGGATGCCTTTATGCCATTTGGTGGTGGCGCTCGAAGTACGTTGTGCGACTGCTACATGGTGAACGCCGCTAATGTCTTTAACAGCCTGTATTGGAATGCATCTAGCCCGGATGGAGCTTCGCATCGCGACTGCGAAGTTCTTCCGAGCGTATCCAAATGCCAAGCTATCGACGCTTGACGGGTTTTGCGACGAGGACATGGAGCAGATCATCTTCTTCCTGATTTATCCCAAGAACAAGCGCTGTCTCATTCAAGCATTGTAAGCGTTTGCATAGGTAGCATCAGGAGTACCAGAGGTAGTGCGCATTGCTCGCATTAGGACATTGTGCGGCAGAGTTTTGGCACCTTGATTCCGACCTCGAATCTCGATGCAAGTGTTGCGATTTGTAATATCTTCCTCTAGGTTTTTAGCATAATAACGCAATGATCGTATATTAGGAAGCATGCTCACCAGGTGCGACGATAATTCGTGATCGCCCACTTGAGAGTCACCCTGCTTCATATTGACATGAAGTTCTTGAGCACCCTCTTCATCTACCCTCTCATGGCTTACGCAACCCATCACCAATCCCAATCCCAAAGTAGAGTCCGTTAACATCCTATCGCCCTATGCCCTATGCCCTATGCCCTATGCCCTATGCCCTAAAGAACGAAGCCCTAGGGCTGCGACATCTCGCCCGTCAGCTGTTTTCGCAAGAGCGTTACTAGAGGTGACTGATTTGGCGTAAGCTGCGCGGAATGGGCAAGCCTATAGGCAGGGCTAGCTACTCGAAGAGGGTATTTTGCGAAGTTGGGGCTGTTGGATTGGTGGATGAGTGTGTTCTCATGTGGTCGCCCTTTTCTTTTAGTCAGGTAAGAAAGACGTTTTGATCTTGCTTAGTAGGGCGGTGATGGGAACAGCTACAATGACAACCTTGTTTTGATACATCTTTGAGTCTTTTGTAAGTGCAACTGCGTATACGCTGTGAGGAGCGGGCTGCGTCTGTCGCATTGAGCGAACATGACCGGCGTTTTATGATAATGTTACTGGCGAATGAAACGAATGCCTGGAGGGATTCTTAGTCGCTTTTGCGTATTTTGTCCGTTTGAAACTCCTCAAGGAAATCTATCACACAAACTGCTGGGGCTCATGCGCAGCCTGCATGGTATTCGCGCTCGCTACACTCTGCAGCGACATCCTCGTATCAGTCTCACATGCATGTCTCTTTATTTTCTGACCACTGTCCTGCTTGTGAGAATCGCTGGAACAGGCATCCAGAGACATCCTTCCAGCATTGACGATGTCCAAGGTACGAGGGATGGTGGAATTGTCTTGACCCACATTTGGCCGTGATAGAGCGACGGAGCGCCAGCTGCTCATTCTCAAACTTTTCTTTCTCATGACGCCGGTCTTGGCAGCATAAAATTTCCGAAAGTTCGGAAGTTAAGTAACTTCACACTTCGTAATGCGCTCCGTCCAGAAAAGCATACAGCCTCTCTGCGCGCCCTTTTTACACCCCAAGCATACGACTCGGATACAGCTGTCATGCGCAACGCAACCGCCTCTATGGGCGCGCTCCTTTCACGCGTCGGCAAGCCTGCGGGTAGTCGACCTCGCATACCGCCTCCACGATGACCAAGGCAAAGCCAAGGGCGACCCCATCGTGATGATCCACGGCCTATTCGGCAGCAAACGTAACAACCAAAGCGTTGGCAAGTATGTTTCCACCCTACCCCATCGCCCTTCAAAACACCCCAACTAACCCTTCCTTCTCCACCAGCGCATTAGCCCGCCTCCTCGCCCGCCCTGTCTACGCCCTCGACACGCGCAACCACGGCGAATCGCCCCACTCACACCCGCACACGTACACGGCCCTTGCCGAAGACGTAGAAGCCTTCCTCGCAAAACATGGCCTCAGGAACGCAACGCTGATCGGCCACTCCATGGGCGCCAAAACTGTCATGGCAATGGCGCTACGCAACCCAGATTGCTGCGCCAACATCATTCCTGTGGATAACGCGCCCGTCGACGCCGCGCTGTCGAGTGACTTCCCGAAATTCGCGCAAGGGATGCAACAAGTCGAGAAAGCGCAGCCCAAGACACAAAGGCAGGCAGATGGAGTCCTGGAACCTTATGCCAAGGACTTGCCGGTTCGCCAGTTCTTGCTTACGAATCTTGCGAGGCCGGAACCGGGTGCTGCACTCAAGTTCCGCATACCGATTGGTACGCTGTCCAAGTCGCTGGGGCACATGGCAGATTTTCCGTTTCGGAATCCGGACGAGGTCCAGTTTACGAAGCGCGCGCTGTTTATCCGCGGCACCAAGAGTCACTATGTGAGTGATGAGGTGCTTCCCATCATTGGACGCTTTTTCCCAAGGTTCGAGCTTGTGGATATCGATGCCGGGCACTGGGTTATCAGTGAGAAGCCTGACGAGTTTATCCAAGGTACGTTAGTCTAGTATGTTTGTTCTGATTGGGTGAGCTGACGTGACACATTACAGCCGTTGTGAAGTTTTTGCAAGAGAAAGAAGACTAGGGAGATGGACAAGGGTCGGGAGGCTCACATGAGGTATAGAGATAGACAGTATATTGGGCATGGATAACTATCAATCATATCGTTCGTAACCTCAACACTTCCACTTACTCCAAACATACACATGTGCTCAATGGGTATCATTACCATACATCATCATAACCATGCAACCACACATTTCGACACGCACGCAAACTCAATTCTAGGAATGACAAGAAAACAAAGTCAAACACTACACAATTCAATCTACCGAGGCTGCGTAGCCCCGAAGAAGCGAGGCCCAGAGTATCCGTAGAACTGCACGCTCTCGATGTCGATGTTGCCATCGTGCTTTGGGCTCCAGAACTTGAGCAGGACATGCTTGCCGGAGCTGGAAGTCAATTTAGTGGCGAGTTGTTTGTGTAGCGGGCATCTTCAGACTTACATGGCTGGATGGAACTTGATCGTAATCTTGTTCTTGTTCTTCGCGATGAAAAATCTCGCGTGCGGAGGGATCGAGCTCTCAGCGTCAGGCGCGGGCGCAGAAGGCTCGATGCGACTGGGTGCAGCTACTCTTGAAGCTCGGATCGGCTCCAGATGGCGTTCCCTCCGTTCTCGCCACTCGCCATAAGTGGTGTAATCAAGAGCCGGGGCCCGACGCAGGGGACCAAGACGCGGAATGATCTCGTCATCCTCGTCGTCGCTATCTGGACGCCAGCGGCTTTCGCGTCGGAGGCGGTCAGCAGTTATCGCAGCACTTGGCATGTCTTCATTCGAGTCTGTCTCGTCTTCCTCGCTAGCAGTTGTCACAGTGAACGGGGGCGGAGTCGGTGCTGATACTCCGGCGGCACCTGCATATGAGTCATTTGCGGCGTGATCGCAGTTGTCGCCATCCGCTTCGTCTTCATGCTCGACCATCTGACGTAGGATCCTTCGCCGGTCTGAGTCGGAGCGCAAAGACGATAAGAAGTTTGCCGATTCGGCGTCCAACCTCTCACTGCGGAGCCTGAGGTTCTCGATGCGCTCCTCCATGTCTTCTGGGATGCCCTGACGAGAGTGCTGCCATATCAAGGGGTCTGCAATCGCTTCCCTTAGTGAAAGCTCCTCGTCTTCAATGGAGCTGGGCGTTGAGGACCTGAGCGGAGAATGACTGCCATATCGTAGATTGTAGGCTGAAGTGCCGGTGAGGAGATGCTCTGCAGACATGGCAACAAATACAAGACCTTCCTGAACGCTGGGTCTAGGTTAGCGATGAGGCCAAAGGGCAAGTGGATACACATACGGAGCCGTAAAGCCACAGTTCGGTGCTCGAATGACGATCTTCTCCAGGGCAAACGAGGCCTCGCCCATGTGTTTCAACAAAAGGTTACACTGCGAACTTTCACTGCAATACACGCTGTTGTCGTTCCTCAGGACATTCTGCACCCTATACAGGCCCGGTGGGTTGTCCCTGCGGTGCTCACCCCCGTCACAGCTTACAATCTCCATTCTCAAGCGCCCAGGCACGACTTGGCCTTTGTGGCCATACTTGTAGCACGTGTACTCGGTGGCGCGACTAGTGTCGTGTTCCAGCTTCCTCCGCTTGTGTCTGCGCTCGCTGTTGACCTGGACCGTGGGGCTCCGAGGCCGCGGCTGTGTATTCGCGAGAGTGAACGGGTTCGTGATGGGGACATCGCTCAGTGAGTCCATCATATCGGTAGCAGAGTCCAGGTCCGCCCTAATGCGGGCCTGGGAGCGGCGGAGGTACCTTTCGCTTGGCGTGGCACGGGGTCGGTTGGGGTTCGCAGTGGGCGGCCGCCGCGAGAGGTTGTCTGCTGCTTCGCTGTCTCGCGGCGGGCCGAAGATGCGGTGCAGCGGCCCCCGTCTTGCCGAGGTACGGGTGCGGGCTCGCCTAGCTGATTCCCTCAGGGCAGCATGGTCCATGACCAAGGGTCCTGTGCGTGTCGGGGGCGATGTCGCGGCATGGGGGAAGTCAAAGCTGCCGGTCGTGAACGGAAAGCTAGCCGGCTGCGGAGACGGGGAGGCAGATGGTCTGGGCATTGGTGACGTCGACGCCCACTCCCATGGAGGAAGCGCGGGGTGTACGGAGTGCACGGGGTATTCGAGGGCTGTGTCTACCGTGAAGATGTGGGGAGATGTTTGGGAAGGGTGGCAGGTGGAGGTTGTCAGGCCCGCCGTACCGGAGATGGGATGAGGGAACAAGCGTCCCGTGCGATCGTGGGGTCACGCACGGACCCAACCTTAAGCAGAGCCGCATCGCCCTGGGCTCATGCCGTCACCGCCTGTCTGCCTTTACCATGTGGAACCGATTGGAACTCACATCGACGTCCCCAAATATAATTACGCTTCCTGCGCCTTGCGCATTGTCTCCACAGCGCTGTCTCGGACCGTAAAAGCTATAACTACACCGCCGCGACCAGAACACCATGACGGACCTCACCGAGCCCTGGCCTATACTTCCGCCGGCGACCAATGGCTCCTTCCGCGCGGATGATGCCGCTGGCCAGACCATCGCTGCTACAGTCGAAGTCGAGAAGATCTCCGCAGGTAGGGCGATCCGAAACATGGCCCTACCCACACTAAACCTCGTTCGCAGATGAAATCGCCCTCTACGACCGACAGATCCGCCTATGGGGAGTTACAGCGCAGGAGAAGTGAGCTGCACTTGCCATGCAGAAAGATGACTAGTCTACTGACGCTACCAGAATCCGCACCGCCAACATCCTCCTCGTCTCCATCAAGGCCCTCGCCAACGAAATCGCGAAGAACCTCGTGCTCGCCGGCATCGGCTCCATCACCCTCGCCGACCATGAAGTCGTTACCGAAGATGACCTCGGCGCACAGTTCTTCATCAGCGACGCCGACGTAGGCAAGAACGTACGCCAGGCCCTCTACCACTATGCCATGCTCATTACTGACTCTTCCAGCGAGCCGCAGCAGCAGCCCCCAATGTCCAGAAGCTCAACCCCCGCGTCAAAGTCAAGGTCCTCGCCACCGACATCCGCAATGAGCAGGACGCTGCCTTCTACTCCGCCTACGACATCATCATCGCCACCGACATGGACTTCCTGTCCACCTCGGCCCTCAACGCCGGCGCCCGCATCGCGCGCAAGCCCTTCTACGCCGGCGCGTCGCACGGCATGTACGGTTACATCTTCGCCGACCTCATCGAGCACAACTTCGTCATCGAGCGCGAGAAGAGCAACCGCGCGACGCAGGTCGGGCCCGAGAGCACAACGCGACGCGTCATGGGCGTGCAGATGAAGCGCGAGAGCGGCAAGGTCGTTGAGCTAGTGTCGAAGCAGGAGCTGTACAGTCCGATGATGCTCGTCAAGGACTCGCCGCTGCCGGTGGAGATTGCGAGCAATGCGCGCAGGCTGAAGAAGGTGCATCCGCTGCTTACTTGCGTGCGGGCATTGTGGGAGTATCAACGCAATGGGCACGGCATGTACCCGATGAACACGGAGCATCTCGAGGTCTTCACTACTATTGCGAAGCTCAAGCATCAGGAGCTCCTGCTTCCCGTCGAATCGCTCAAGGCCGAATTCCTGAGGAGCTTCCTGCAGAATCTGGGCAGCGAGTTGGCGCCTGTCACGGCTTTCCTCGGTGGTCAGCTGGCGCAGGATGTCATCAACGTCTTAGGTCAGCGGGAACAGCCGATTCAGAACTTGATGCTGTTTGATGGCGAGGATAGTGTGGGGCCCGTCTACACGCTGCATCCCATCTTCCCTGGCACGCCTGTTCCTATCATACCTAGCGTACCGGTCAACGCGCCCATTATGGTGGTCTAGATGAAGTGGAGGGACGCGGCACAGAGGTACACGACGCAACTTATACCAACGAGCACATGACGAAGTTGGATCAGACGTCTGGGAGCTTTGGACTGCAGTGCGGATATGTGGTGGAGGCGCACATGATTAAGATACCCAAACGATAGCGCTCGACGGAGCGAGGTAGTGAGCAATAGCGCCCACACGCAACAACTACAACCACACATCTACATACTCCTCGTGACATTCACTGCTTCTTCTTCTCTCTCTCCACCTCCCTCCTACCATCCGTCTTCCCAAACAAAACCCAACACAGCCCCAAAAATGCCAGCACCACCATCCCAACAGTGCCCCCCTCAACCCACCCACTCCACCTCGTATCCAGCACAGGCACTTCAATCCACTCCACCAGCCCATCACTCTTAGCCCCTTCTATATGCCCACTAGCACCTGATGGCTCAACATGCATAAACCGCGTCTTGGGCCCAAACAAGCCCTCGTATCCTAGATGCATCCGGTCAAACGGATTACTACTCTGCTTCGCCCCTTCCTCCGCACGACACGCCCAAAACACAACGGGCCAGGGAACGGGGACGCTCGTGTGTGAAGCAGCGGAGGCGGGGAGGTAGCGCAAGTGTAAGGGGATACTTGAATTCCACGTCCCTTGTGTGTTGGAGGAGGCGTGGTGGAGGGGGGGAAGCGCGAGTTGGAACAAAGCCGCGCTGCCCCACTGTTGTACGACCCAGTTTGGGGCTTCGAGATCCGTGGCGCCTGCTAGACTTCGCAGTGACTTGAGGTTCTTAGATGCAAGGAAGAGGGCGTCTGAGAACTGGTACGCGTCGATGAAGAGGGCGGACGGGAGGGTGAGGTGTGTGTGGAGCTTGCACGAGGGGTTTGGCGGGGTGAGGTGTTGGGACGGGAAGGTGAGGGTTAGTGTTGGGTGCAGACCGGTGGGTTGGTTGAAGGATGTTGTAAAGGTTAGGGGGTGGGGGTTTAGTGTCGCGGTTGAGGAGGATTGGAGGAGCGGATAGTGGCGTGTGGGGGTTTGGAAGCGAGTTGCTTCTGTTGACGAGTTAGTGGTGCTCGTTAATTTAGTTGTGCTGCTCCTCATAGTAAGAAGATGGAGGGATGAAAGGGATGCCGTACTTGGTCTCTCATCCTGACCCAACACCGTCAAGAACCCGCCAAACTGTATATCTTCCGGATCGGAGTTCGGCTCGTGGCTCAGAACGCCTATCTCAACAGTGGCGTCTTCACTGGGTAAAGTAATGGTTTCATCCCATCCATCCTCGATAGCACCCGTTGCGCGCGGCCATCCAGCAGTCAAAACAACAGTCCGGGAGATGGTATCGTAGTCGATATCAATATACAGTGCGGAAGAAAACTGGCGAAGGTTCTCATAACACTGCATCCTCTTCCTGCAGAAGCTCTCCCGGAATCGGCCGATAAAATAGTTGAGTGATTCCAGATAGGCGTAGTACTGCGAGGATGCGGACATGGAGAAGCGCTCGGAGAGGATGGGGAGCTTGATGGAGGTGTCGTTGGTGGATGAGCATTTTGGTCGCTCATCGTTGGTTAAATCGCCCGGGACGAAAGAGCGGAGGGTCTCGCATAATGCGTTTTCAGGCGTCGTGTCGAGAGGCGTGAAGAAGACATGCAGCCCCGGCGAGACACGTGATGTGAAGGGTGGTGTTGCTGTGTACGGTTTGGGGGACGCCCAGCGTATGTGCAGTTCGTGCCATTGTTGGAAAACTTTGCTGAGCTGGGTGAGATCAGTTGGACTGAATTCATATTGCATATTTGGATGCTGAGTACCTCTTTAGGCAGCTCATCTAGGCTGAGTGTAATACGGTGTTCCTTTGCTGCGTGGACACCCTTCAAAGTGAACGATGGGCCAAAGTCGCCCTCATTATTCACGACAAGTTGCTCGGGGGAGAATTCTTCTGGGTTCTGTACCACATATGTTATCCGTTGTTTCATGATTGTTGAGTGAATTGAAGCATTCATGGCTCCGCGCGTGATGTTCGAAGCCAAGCGCGAGAATGGCTCTAGACCGGGTTCGGCATTAGCGCATCAGCAAGGTCTGAAGCCGTGCTCGGCGTTCGTCATTGCATTCACTCGGCGATCTAGAATCTCACATAACACACGTCTCCACAGTGTCCTTTCACGTGCTATCACCACGCGCGGGCTGTACAAGCTATTACATCTATTACTCCTGAACCTCCTGGCAAGACAAACCTACGGCGGCATCATGCACATGCTCAGCTTCCTCTATCCTGCGCTGCTCGCCGCAAGTGGCGCAGAAGCCCTCCGCTCAAGCAAAGTCAAGCTCTCAAGCATCCAGAGCCTCACGCTGCGCAAAGACCAGCAAACCTCGAACCGTCGCGTCGATGCGATTCCTCAGGTACGCCTTCTTCCACTACCCCTCCTTACCCGCGACTTGTACTAATAAATCCTAGCTGAAATGCATCGGCGGCTCTGCGCGCGGCCTGTACGAACCCGAAGTCATGCGCTGCAAGAATAGTGGCGCCGACTACGACGAAAACTCGATCCAATGGACATGCACCGCCTCGCTCCCTGACGAATTCAAACTCGGCTCCACTGACGTCATCTGCGAGGGTTACGATTACCCCGAGGACCCATATATCCTAAAGGGAAGCTGCGGTGTCGAGTATCGCCTCATCCTCACAGAGAAGGGGCAGGAGAAGTACGGCAAAGGAAAAGGAGGGTGGTGGGGCGGCGACGACGACGATGGAGATCGGCGTGAGGGGCCGAAGACAATGGGGGAGCGTATCGCTGGAGGTCTATTTTGGATGATATTTGGTGGGGTGATACTCTGGATGATCTACTCGGCACTCAGAAACCGAGCGCAAGGACCCGCTGGTGCTGTAGCTGGTGGTAATCGACCAGGCTGGGGCGGCGGTGGTGGTGGATGGGGAGGAGGCTACAACGATGACAACAACGACGATCCGCCTCCGCCGTACTACCCGAACAATCCAACCGACCCCAAATCCGGATACGGCGCTACGCAAGGTTGGAGGCCTGGCTTCTGGTCCGGTGCTGCGGGTGGCGCTGCTGCTGGATGGGCTGCTGGGCAGTTTGGGAATAGGGGGAACAGAAGCAATCAGACGGGCAGTGGCTGGGGTGGGAATGGAGGTGGAAATCAATGGAACAACGGTGGTGAGGGTAGCTCAAGGTCGTCGTCTGGGGATAGCTTTTCCAGCACGAGGCATGAAAGCACAGGCTTTGGATCCACTTCGCGAAGATAGAGCGCGTTAACCGAAGCATATTTCACACTTGGTTCAGAATGATACCCCTATTCATACACTAATCACACATCTTCTACCACCTTCGGACGTGAAGCACCGAGGACAAGCAAAAGAGACCAGTCTATGAAAAATTGCAGCTATAAGCGAACCGCATGTCGAATTGGCTGTTTTCCTGGGGCTGTACGGGACCGTTGTGCACCAGGATTGTGAGAAGTATAAGGTTTCGCTCGGCTTCGGCGCACATGTTGTCTAGTTCGCGAGATTTCGGGGATATGAGGCGGCGCATTTCTTCAGGCAGTACTGAATGCTTGGTATCCCATGGCCATTTCGGGTACGCGCCGCACATGTGGATAAGGGCTTCGGTGTAGATGGAGTCGTTTTGCAGGGACATTGCGAGGAGAAGCCAGCGCGCCGGGTTGTGTCTGATCGCGGTGAAGAGCTTCTGTCGGTACTGGAGGAGCGTGGTGTTGGTATGGGAGATTAGGTGGGGGAGCGTCTCTAAGCAGTCTAGGGTGTTTGCCGTGTCGATGAGCTGCTCGCAGTGGTTGAATGCGGCGGTGACGTTGTTAGTGGAAATTACTGGGGCCATGTTGTAGAAGGTGGCGAAGATCTCGTTGCAGATGTCGATCGTGGTACTGTGATCCGTTGTTGTAGGAAGCTCGACGGAAGATTTTGAAGCCTTCTTAACGGGTCCGATCATCTCTTGCCCAACCTCGTCTTCAAATTTGATGGTTATTCCACCGGTCATACCGCCGTCCAGGACTTCGATGACCGGTCGCTCGCCAGTGGCTTGTTGTTGCACTAGCTGAGCTTTGCCGTTGACTTCCTCTATCGTGTACGAGAACCATGGAGATCCGCCGTCTCCAGTAGAACTTGGCAGTATAGAGCATGCGAACGAGGAGGAGAATCGCCCCAGGATGTTAATCGCCCCAGGATGTTGCTGTGAAGTTGCCACTGCTTTAGCGGGGTCACTAAGTCGGTCTTGATATAGACGTCACCGGTTCGAAGATTGGGAAATACTATTGGAGCGTAGTTCATCAGAGACACGGAGGCGGGATATCGATGGCCATTGGCAACATATGGTGAAATCTGCACATACGTGAATTAAATCTTTGAGGGAATCAATGAGTACGCACGACTGTGCCATCGTGCGGGGCTCACGCATCGTCTGCGGAGTAGCCATGCCCGTTGATTCCATGTACGCGCAGGGAACCACTGTGAGTTGAAGCTTGCTCGAGTTGCTCTTTCCGGCAGGAACTTGGGTTATAGGTAGAGGCGCAGTATGCTAAAGTGGAAGTAACTTTCCGGTTTTAACGTGCTGTTTGGAGGTTGTTGAAACGGAAATCGTGGTCAATACTTGTAAGAAGTTTGTAGAGAAGTTTGATGGTAATCTGAGAGACGCTATTTCGGTCACGCATGAAGTGTGTGACAATAAGCTTGCCGAGCTACCGGAGAAAGCCGTCAAAGAATTTCGTTTGCGCGCTTTTGCCGGCGACTTAGAACAATTAAGCTTGTTCATGATGTGGGGTGAGGATGGTGAGAGGTTGACTGTTTTGAGGTAGAGGGCCGTATGGCTTCGACAAGTAATGTAGAAGTGAGGCCAGATCCTAGAGGTGGTCTTAAATACCACATGGTGGGTCGGCGGTGTCGATACTGCCCAGTGACAAAGTGAAGTTGTCGTAAGTGGAGTTCAGCGTTAGCAGACCGCTACTGGAGAGCTCTTGGAGAGCTTTACTGGCACGAGAACAGAAAAAATATAGAATCCTACAGCAGAAACTTGTGGTTTGTGCCAAGATCTGGGAGGGTGGATGGCGAGGAGGTGAGCGACGTGACTGATGTTCATTGAGCTGATTTAAGTCAAGCCGAATGCTTCCATGGATATTGTAAAAGCTGCTCGCCAATTGCGAAGGCCTCAGCTGGACAGTGTCCCGATAGGCATCCGAGACCAAGTGTGTGCCATTAATGGTCTGGCCGCAAGTTACCGCTGTAGCGAACCTGCCATCATGGTCACTGCAGCCTACCCTGGGTATTGGCGAAATGGGAGACGTTGCGCTTTTGGTGAGATTGGTGGAATCAAAATTCGAGACCGTCCAACACTCCCCGCGCTCAATTACAACCCTCTTAGGATAAGGCAGCGTCACGATAATCGTTTTGGAACCCTCGACCAAGGTTGCAATTGTATGGTCACTCGCATCTCTTTGATGGTCCTGGGTAGAGCGTCGATTATTGTCACAACGACGAATTCGGAGGACGAGAGACACAGGTTCCATAACCAGGCGAGAATATGGCGATGCGTATCCATCCCTTGCGGATTTCGCCATGTATCACATGGTAGATGAAAAGTAACGATGTTGTCGAGGAGCGTAATGGGTATTGAATAGGGTGGTAAAAATAGCAGAGATCAACGGCAAAACTGGGATGACAGGCAACTGCAGGCGTGAACTGCCGGAGCGAGAGGTTGCGAGTGATAACTGTCAGAACAGCGAACGAGCTCCAGGTACATGCAGGCCGGTGTTCTACAGCAAGCGTTGCAATAACAAGAAAGACGGTGTACATCCACCGATGTTGAAAGGGAAGCTGGCATTTTTAGATGAGGGGCTGATGATGACGTCACGGGTCCCGATCCCGGATTCGGCCGCCTATGCATGTCACACACATTTCTCAGTGAACAGTGCCACTGCAAAAGCCGGCCTGACCCTGGCCCTTTGCTCCTCTACCATGCACGAATCGTACGATACTCCTCTTACACTACTGATTTCCACTGTTGGCCTAGGGGAGCCTAGCCCCACAGTCTCACTAATAACGAAACAATGGCCGCGCCCTTGGGAGCGTCGCCAACACCGCCGCCGCCGCCCACACTAGTCGATATCCCGCTGTCAAAAACCGAAGACGACTACGCTTCCAATAGCCTTGCATACGACGACATCGTCCGCTTCACGCCGGCGCCGACGCTCATTCTGGACGCATCGCTCATTGTCCGCCATGTCTCAGACAGCTATGTAACTGTTTCGGCTGCCAGCGATCGTGAAAAGCTTGTAGGCCGGCATGCGGATGATATCTTCGATATCGCAGTCACTCTTCCCGCATTCGCCCCGGCCCGCAAAGCTGTACGGGCTGCACGTGACACGCGTCGCCTACACCAAATGAAAATTGTGACAGAAACAGGAGACGCTTGGAATCTGAGGGCCGTTCCAATTATGCGCCATGACAGCTTGCGCTGCGTTCAAATGGAGTTCTTAAACGTCACTGAAGAACATCAGCGCCAGCTGGAGCTCATAGAACGCTCCTATCAGAACGAGACCTACCGCATATTAGTCGAAACTGTACGGGACTATGCCATTTTCATGCTCGATCCTAGCGGGCACATCGCAACATGGAATGCAGGCGCACAGAGTTTCAAGGGCTATACGCCAGCCGAGATCATTGGACAGCACTTTTCCAAGTTTTACAGCCAAGAAGACCGTAATAACAACAAACCAGCGAGGGAGCTACGAGATGCGCTCAGCGATGGTCGATGTGAAGATGAAGGATGGCGATTCCGCAAAGACGGCTCCAAGTTCTGGGCAAACGTTGTCATTACGCCCATTTACAGAGACGACGTCCTCCTCGGTTTCTCCAAAGTCACGCGAGACTTGACAGAACGACGCAAGGCGGAGAACAGCCTGATAGCGGCTTACGAGGAAGCCTCCAAGCTCAAGTCGGAATTCTTGGCCAACATGAGCCATGAGATTCGAACGCCTATGCACGGGATGTTGTCAGCACTGACTCTGCTGCTTGACACAAAGCTAAATGATGACCAACGTGAGCTTACGCAAGTCATCCAGGAGTCCGGTGATGTGCTTCTCCAGGTGATCAACGACATCCTGGACTACAGCAAGCTTGCATCGGGAAGCTTTTCCATCTCTCACGACATCATTAGCGTGCCAGATATCATACAGTCTGTTCTCAGAGCACACCAGGCGTGCCATCGGCCCGAAGTCAAGCTGGAAAGCTTTTTGGACCCACAACTCCCACGATCAGCCGAAGGGGATTCCCTGCGATACCGGCAGATCGTACAAAACCTCTTATCGAATGCGTTAAAATTTACCGAAACGGGCTACGTGCGCATGATTGTCCGACTTAAGAAGGAGGATGAGGGATACTTTACCATCCTGACAGAGGTCGTCGACTCGGGGATAGGCGTCCCCGCAAACGGATCCAACACCTTATTCACGCCATTTACACAGTTTGACAACTCCGCAACAAAGCGATATAAAGGCACCGGCCTTGGGTTGTCCATCTGTAAGAGCCTGGCAGAACTTATGGGGGGTAACATTGGCTTCCACCCCAACCCCGAAGGCCGTGGCAGCGTCTTCTGGTTCACAGCCAAGCTCAAGAAATGCAAACAACTCAAACACATAGAAAATTTGCAACACAGCAAGGAAGCGCTGAAGATCCTGACTTCCACATTAGTCGACCCAAGAGAGACACTAAGGCTTGTGGCCGCCAACAAACGGATACTGCTTGCGGAGGACAATCTGATCAACCAAAAAGTCATGCTGCGCATGTTAGCAGGGCTAGGATTCGACAGTGTGGACACCGCCTTGGACGGAAAGCAAGCAGTCGCCAAGGTAACACAGGAACAGGAATCCGCACCGTACGATCTCGTGCTGATGGACGTCAACATGCCTATCCAGGATGGCGTCAGCGCGACCAAGGAACTCCGAGACAAAGGACTACAGGTCCCGGTCATTGCCATGACGGCCAATGCACTCAAGGGCCAAGCCGAATCATACATCGCAAAAGGCATGACAGGATACATCGCCAAGCCGGTTGACCGGAATCTTTTGGTGAAACTTCTGCTGAACTGCCTCAAGCGGAAAAGTGATGGATGAAGTAGCTTTGTGACAGACCAATCAATACCACTCGAGAAGACGCAGTGCCGAACTAAGCCGCTTCCTTTGGTCGAAGACTGGGGACGCGGCAAATCAAGAAGCACCATGTTCAAGCGAGGAAATATCAAGCCCAAAACTGCAGTACATGTCGGCCCAGCATCGATTTGATGGGGTCGAGGGAATGACGATGTGGAGATACGGGTGGGTCAGGAGCTCATGGCCAAAGGGTGTGAGGAAGGTGCTGAGACAGTTTACGAGAGGGAAAGCCGAGCGAAAGAGACTTGGAGATGAGCAAAGTATATGAGAATGTGTTGGGGGAAGTTGCGAACATAAATTAAAGTCGTCCAAGAACATGATACATAACGAGGTCATCATCTCATCTCAGCTGCCTCCAGTCCCGATCCTGCTCACGCCGTATTGGCCATTCCTCTTCCTGTACACCAAGTCCACTCTCTTCATCCCGCTCGTTTACAGTATGCCCACGGACAGCCTGAGTCCCCTCATCTCCGTCTTCCGCTTTCTTGTCGCCCTTTTCCGCTTCAGATTCCTCTACCAATGTCTCAAGACCAGTGTCCGTTCTGCTCACACCACAAGGCTTTAACGGCATAACATCCCCTTCCCATTCCGACTCTGGCGTAGTACTCTGTTTCTTGGTCTGCAGCTGTGGGTGCGCAACGTTTCGAAGATCGAAACCCGCAAGAAGCTGGCCAGGCTCAGTAACCGGTACATCCTTGTCGCAGCCTGTCCATTCTCCATACCCAGCTTCCTCCTGTGTAAGACGCTGGAGTTGGAGGAAGTTTGTCTGCGACCATTCAATCGCGCCGTATAGTGGGTGACTGGATTTCTCGTCGCCATAGCACTCGTCGCGGAGTTGGTGTTTGCGGTACTGGCGGCGCTGCCACCATGCGACGGTAGGCTCGAGGCCCATATCCAAGAGGATGATGATTATACCTAAAATAAGAATGAGTGATAGACCGAGGACGTTGAATGACGAGTAGTTGTTGCTGACGATCATCTGGTTCGCGCACATGTTCAGCGCCATCGTTTGGTTCGCTCGTGGTGGTTGGCGGAAGTCCTCGAGTGATTCCGGCATGCCGTTTGCCGCTTCGACGAAGGCGTCTTGTAAGCTGGCTAGGGTTCCTTTAATCATGTGTTCGGCTTCGAGCTGCCACTGGTTCTCGGGCAGCGGGGCGGAGTACCCGTATGACAAGCTGTACCGCGCTCGTAGGGCTGAGGCGCCGATGAAGCCTACGGTCGCGGAGATGGTGTATACACCGTATGTGAAGAGATCGTCCACCCACGCCATCGTAGCAAACTGGTCGTCCGTTGGGAATATCTTCTTCACACGCTCCCCTTTGCTGGGGTGGTTGATGCCTCGAAGAGGCTCGCAGCGCTCGGCTTCGGGTAGATTCGGATTGCAGTACTGCGTCTGCTGGACACAAGCCATTACACCAGCAGGTTCGTCTTGCTTCCAAGCTGACAATTTCGTTTTAGTGGATTCTTCGTTAATCTCGGAGGCGTCTTTCTGCGCTGAGAACCATGGATCTTTGACTGGCGCCGCGTAGTGAATCTCGGGGGCGGACATGAACAACAGATGCACATCTGCATCCACTAGACTAAGGGCGTCTATGGGTGACCATTCATTGAAACCTGGTAGAAGCGTCTCGTTTGGTGTGCCATAGTGGTGGATAAGTCCAAGCTGATACTCTAGACGCGGGATGTTCGCGCTAGAAGTGTTCTCGTTCGGGAGATAGGCGTTGTCTACCGGTAATTCGTATGTGAAGTTGTTTACTTGCAGCACGTTCGCGACAGAACCGTACATGTAACGTTTCACGGCACCGTACTCGGTGTCATTGTAATCACTCATGTAACCTTGCGTCTTGAGTGGGGCACATGTGTATACCATGCGGACTTGGAAACGATTAGCGGGAGCGGTGTTGATGCCCAGGTGTTCGAGGGAGTCGAGCATTCCGGTGTCCATAACGAGATTGTCATTTTCGAGCTTGCAAATGTTATCCCCGAAAGGGCATGCTACACCGCGTGTAGATATGAGCGGCAGGCTAGGCTTGATATAAAGATTGCAACCATCTGTATGGGTCTCGTTCGTGTAGCATTGCATCCCGTAGTTAAGAAACTTGTTTGCCTTTTCGGTCTGGAACGGCAAGAGGAGCGTGAGTTGTTTGTAGACGCTGTCTGCCTTCTCAAGACTATACGAGCCACACCTAGTGCCCTTGAGAAGTACCCGGTTGAGCGTTTCGCTCGTCACATTCGAGGAGAAAATTGAGGCCACACCGAATGCGGCTGAGACTGTGAAGGCAGCCAGGATGATCGGCAAAAGGCGAAGGATAGGTTTTCGTGCGCGCCGACCGGACCGCCATGCAAACATCGAGGTGAGAAGTCTCCAAGCACCATCTTGTGCGGTGTCCGAGTTTCGAAGAATGATCTGTCGCTGATGGTAAAGCCCATCTTGTGCTTCGGCCGAGGAGAAGTAGCGATGCAAAGCGAAGCATCCTAGTCGCCAAAAGCTATACCAGTCAGTCGATTCAACAACCACCGAGCGAATTTCTTACCTCTTTCCCACCATACCAATGAAGATAGCCAGGAAAGCGATCAGAAATCCACCATGCTGTCGCGTTAGTGTGACAGTCGCACCCTGGATCTTGCCATGCGACCAGTTCGTCCAGAAGCCCAGCTTCACATCATAGTGATTCGTAGACGTCATATTGAGGGACCAGAGTTCAGGCAACCCAATATGAAAGACATGCAGCGGGAAGGAACCGTAAGATACAGCATCCCCTGGCGGCGTGGTCGGCACTTAAGGACGGTCAGCAATTGACCTGGTCCATCTGAGGAAATTCAACATCGAGCACCAAAGATGCAGCGCCGCTAAACATATCCTCGTCTATGCAAAGTCAACCAGGACTGGTGTCTTGTCCTGGGGCCGATATAGAACGATATACTACTGGACCCTATTTCTGGAGCAGAGTAGTTGAAATGTAGAGTATGCTGTGACATGGGTTGCCTTTGGCTAGGGCATGATTGGTCGAGGATATTTATTCTGGAGGCTGACTGCATAAACGCCCGGCTACAGCCTTGTTTCGGGAGAAGCGTCGTGGGTTGGACCGCTACGCGAGAAGGATTGACGTTAGAGAGGTGCAGCTGAAAAACCTGTATCGCTATAGATACGAGGGGCGGAAGAGACGACCTTGATGCAGGTGGAGCTTTACGGGTCAGCTACTTTCGGAAGCGGGGCCCTACCGGTACCGGCAATGATCGCGACGACCTTCACCACGGCACGCAATATCTCAACTTTCCCGTGGACAGGTCTGCATTCTTTGCGCTATTTCGATTCCTAGACCACGTAAACTACGATAAAAGAGTCCGCAAGCACATCAAAATGTCTAGCTGCAAATACCGGTGTCAGAGCCTACGCAAGTTCATGGTCCTTACCGCCTCCTTTGACGCGTTCCGTGCTCGGTGTTAACGCTTGATCTCCGAGGACAATGTCCGAGGTCTCTGTTATTTCTCGTGGCCTTCGATACTGACATCTTCCCTTCACTCCTGTTTTATCGAGATGAATGAAACAAAGAAGGCGAAACGTCAACGAGCGGTTCTTTCGTGCAACGACTGTCGAAGAAGAAAGTTGAAATGCGATCGCGAGCTACCATGCAACAGATGCAACAAGGGCGGTACCTCAGGTTCGTGCGCATACGAATCAGAAGGCTACGCTCTCGTCTCCGAAAACCCAGAGGAACGCTTGACGAAGAGGCAGCGGCAAATCTCGACTCAGCAAACAAATCCTGTCACCGAAGGGTGTCGTCTCTCGCACCTCGATATCCCTAAGCTGTCCAAACCTCCGGAATTCATGATCTCAGACATAACGGCTGAAGATCGGGTCAAGCAGCTCGAACGGCAAGTCAATTCACTGGAGCAGCAGCTGGTAGCTCAAAAGCGTAGTGTGGAGAAGAAGACATCGGGCATTGCTGGGTTCTATAGTGAAAATGAAGTTAACCCGCCTACGTGTCTGAGGGGCTCGCTAAAAGGGCGTCAATATGGGACCTTCTTCTACGGTCCCACGTCACCGATTTCTATCATGGCCCACGTGAGTACTCAAGTTCCTACCCTGTGGAGAGTTATTTTAGGCGTATTTGGCCATGTTACACCACTGTCACTCGACAGGTATTGACTAATGCCATCAGTTTCCGGATCTTCGGGTTTTCATGAAAAGCGTCTACCACAACTCCACAGCTCAGCGACTGGCCCAAGACATGAAGCATTTCGAAAACAGGTCCCTCATGCTGAGACCTTCTTACCGTGCCTCTTCGTTCCCAAACCTACGAAGTCTATTACCGGACCGGTCAACCGCCAATCAACTCGTGCGGAGGTATCTAGATACTTTCGAAACAACCTATAGAATCGTACATATTCCTAGTTTTGAGACAGCATACCAAAGCTACTGGGACTCCGACAGACAGGACGACGCAGACATGGACGCGCTGGTACTTGCAATATTAGCATGCACAATATGCACTTCAACCCACAACAACCCGCGATACAACCACCAAGGCTCGACATTCCATAGCAAAGCAATCTTCTGGATCAAGGCCTGTGAAGCTTGGCTAAAACGGCAAAGTAGTAAGCATAAAACGCTCGGTTCTCTTCAGGTCCGCTGTTTGCGTCTGTTGGCTCTTTCAGCGACCTCGCACAAGGCGAAAGACTACTATCAGGAGATCCAGGCACACATGGCTATCATGAAGTCAATCGGTATGCACAGGGATCCTGTTCACTTTGGAAGTCGATGCTCAGCTTTCGAAAGCGAGATGAGGCGAAGATTGTGGGCCACGTCCATGGAGCTTGAGCTACAAGCATCGCTCGACAAAGGTACTGTACTAACTGAAGACTTTGGACCGAGCGCTTCTAACCCCTTGACAGGCATAGCCTCCATGCTATCTAGTCTCGAACATGACTGTTTATCGCCTCGTAACATCAACGATGCGGATCTCCACGTCGATTCGGAGGAACTTCCACCATCCTGGCCTATTGATGTCTTTACGGAATCATCCTTCCTCTTTCATTCCACCCAGACAATCGGACTCAGAACGAAGCTGTGTGCCCTAGCCAATAGCCTACAGGCGAGCTTGAGCTTTCAAGAGGCTGTGAGGTACACAGAATTGGTTCAAAAATGCATGAAAGACACCCCGAATTGGACGGACGCACGGTCTCTGCAAGTTCGAACGCTCCTGAATCTCCAACTTCAACAGTTTTTAGTGATACTGCACGCGCCAAAGGCTGTCGAAGTCGACACTGGGATGGGATCAGAATATCGTTACTCAGTCATTGCACTGCTCGAAGCTGCAACAATTGTCATTGGTTTGCACACAGATTTACTAGCATCATCGAATCTTGCACTCTGCTGTACGCGCAACGACTACTACAGGGCTGCGTTGCTCGTTTGCCATATTGCCTACTATACTGGCAAAAACGATGGTGAGCTATCGTCGTGATTGAAATAAACGTGGCTAACAAGTATTCAGACACTCTTTTAGCGCAAGTTGCGAAGGTGACATTTGATAGCTGTATAAGCAAAGCGCTCAATCTCCAAGAAGAGCGTGTGCTGCACGTCGGTCGTGGTGGACAGCAACACTGGTTTTTGAGTAACTTAGCCCACCTTCTCGACGCAGGGTCGGTAATCACGATCTCGCTGACAAGGTATAGGTGCCGCAGTCGGGTTGGTCAGTCTACAGTTCGATCCTTCGCAGTCAGACGCTCTAAAGACGCAGGCTATCGACCGTGTTTCGCGGCTGTTGTACAAGATGCTGTCACTGCAGGAGGAACCCAGCGAGCAGTCCTTGACGAGTGAGGTGAGTCGTACTCGGGCCGCAATAAATCGAACGCTGACGAAAACAGGTCTTACTCGAAGATATGTCCTCGGCATCTACGCAAGGCAGCACGATCATTGGCACCTTGACGGAGCCGCTTTTAGCAGAGACATTCACCAACGCCGGACTGCACCTCGACGCATTTGGCCTAGGCAACAATTCAGAGTGGATGCTGGACGATCTCTGGTTCTTGAATGACGCCTCAACGCTCGACTTCGACGGGTTGACCCATTCATTCTGAATGTATCTCATGCATTAGACTAGGCGACTTTGTATGGGTTTGAAGAATACGCTATGACTACGTGTCAGGTTTCTGAGGCTTAGAGAAGAGCCTAAGGGTATTCACGGGCTCTTGAGGGGTAGTTACAATGGCTAGTAATATTGCAGAGATGATCAGGTGGGTCGAAGGCATGCTATTGTGTCATGATTGAAGGCATTGTTGACCGCCAAGATCTGTGTTTGCCCTTCAGCTGGGCAATGTCACCCACTCAAAAACCTTTCCTTCAAAATGATCTCGCACCTTCGAAAACACTCAGCAAACTCCCTACTCACCAATCTGCCAGACCTACACTACTACCAGCAAAATTTCGCTCCCATAATCACTCAAGATGGAAGCATACCTTCAGCCAACGCACTTCGAGCCGGCGAGCGGTGCCCTCATCTTTTCCCTCGCCATCATATTCCTCATGATCAATATAATAGCTGCCTACATGGCGGCATCATGTGCCAGGTCTGAGAATCGAAGCTCAGGTGAGTGTTCAGACACATTTATCTTCGTGCAGCTGCATCTGACATATTACTAGACATTATGATGTCCAGAGTGGAATTCCAAGGGCTCTTCCGAAAAGCGGTGAGCGAGGAGATGAAGCCGGTCAAGAATCGCATGGCGGTCCGCGAGGACCAGATGGCAAAAGCCATCGAAACGGCTCTCATCAGCGAGGTCCGCATCACCGCTCTCGAAGACGACTATAACAAGGCTATGAAGGAGATGGGAGCCCTTCAAGCCGATCTAGCAGCCTACACCACCTCTTCGTCGTCTGACCGCCGCTCCAGGGCCTCCAGCCATAGTCAACGGGACTCGGATGTTGACGGCATCTACGGTCCTGGCGACGAAACCGACGAGGCGTCTCAACCAAAGTCACCTGTTCAAGCACCTGAGATATACAGCCCTCAAATTGATCAGGAGACTGTGGACGAGCTCGCTGAGTTGGGTGGTTGGAGCCTGAACGAGGAGCCGGCCGCAGAAGTCAGTGATGGAAACGTCACTGACGCGGATGCAGAAGGCGAGACGGACGATGAGTACGAATCGCCGGCGCTGTCAGTCCCAACGCTGCCCATCCCGAGCATCACCAGCGAGCCCCTTATCCTCCCTGGCCTTTGTAGGAAGTTGTTCAGGCCCTTATCAGCGTGCAAGACGAAGGGTGCACGCACTCATCATGAGGAGGCCGGGAGATCCTCCGGTATGTTGTGATTGATTTGCACTCATGTCCTGAGTCATTCTAACCCTCCAGGCTAGGCTACCTCATACACATTCGCCGCTTCGGAACTACCTGAAGGCATCCTCGCTATGCTGTCGTCCTACGTTCTGTACCGTCGCTCACACACCCACGCCCACTTCGACTCCCTCCAACTTTCCATCACCCCGCCATCTCTCCATCTCTCGTTCGAAGTCCACCAACCCTTTGTACCATATCGCCGCTTTGGCCTTCTTAATCATCGCGACATGGTCATCCGGCGCTGGCATCTCGAACGCTTCGCCCTCCAGATTGAGATACCCCGGCGTACATATCACCGCCGCACTGAAGAATGCGGCTCCCTGCGCAATCTGCATACACCACGCTTGTTCCGCCGCGGCAGTAGCCTCGATCACAATACTCTCTTGCTTGTTCGCCGAGCGTTGATGGGCAATCGCCACAATGGAAGCAATGTGCTCGCTCAGTACATCGTTGACATGGACGTAATTTACCGTCACGCCCGCTTGTGCTGGGCTCTGGATGAAGAGATTGGGAAACCCGGCTGTGAGGACTCCGTGCAGAGTGCTGATGCCCTCCTCTTCCCATTTATCGGCCATACGACGCCCGTTACGACCGAGGATCTCGATCCCAGTGCGCGAACCTGGGTCATATCCTACGGCCGGAGAGCGGTACCCGGTGCTCAGGATGAGGATGTCGACAGGATATTCTGTGCCGTTCGCAACAATACCCTTGGCCGTAAAACTATCGATTCCCTTGCCGTCCGTATCGATCAGGTGGACGTTTTCGCGGTTGAAGGCCTCCAAGTACTGATCGCTGAACGTCGGACGCTTGCACCAAGTTGGGTACCACGGCGTCAGCTTCCTCGCTGTTTCCTCATCTTGGACTATCTGCGAGATCCGCGCGCGAAGTTTTCCCGCGTGCGGAGCATCGAGCGCTGACAGTTTGCCGATGTGCTCTTGGGCTTTTTCGGGCGCAATCCTACCGAAACGGTTGCTACCGATGATTGCACTGTAAGTGTCTAGCTTCGTCCACTCATCGTCAACAACGTCATCCTCGTCGGGCTGCAGATGTCCTGATACCGCTTCTGCGAGATTCTCCCAACGGTTCTTCTGCCATCCGGGCTTTGCAGCGATCTTCTCACGCCACTCTGCTGGATCTGTGTCCCGCTGTCCTCGAGTAAACACATGTGAGGGCGTACGCTGGAACACATACACCTCCTTGGCATTATTGGCGAGCTGCGGCACGACTTGGATTGCAGTTGCCCCGGTGCCGACAATACCAACACGTTTACCCCTGAGCTTCTCCATCTCCGGGAAGGCGTCATCGCTGGATCCTCCAGTGACACCGTAGTTCCAGCGCGCAGTATGAAGCATTGGGCCATCGAAATCCGCAAGACCAGGCACCTTGGGCACCTGGGGATATGGAAACAGTCCGCTGGCGATGGTGACAAAGTCAGCGTGGAACGAGATACTCTTCTCCTCCTTCCCTTCTGGACCCCGACGCATCACAAACTCCGATTTCCACGCCTTGACATTCTCATCCCATTTCAAACCAGTAGCTTGCGTGCGAAACAAGACCCTACCAGTCAATCCAAACCGCTCGACCGTCTTGTCAAGATACTCCCGGATCTCGACGCCCGAGCTGTACTTTTGCTTCGGCATGTACCCCATCTCTTCCAGCAGCGGCAAATAGCAGTACGATTCAATATCGCAATGAAGACCCTACATACACAGTAGCCACTGGTCAGCAAATATACATGACACTCCGCAACCTCACGCGAGTGCCTACCGGATACCGATTCCAATACCACGTCCCGCCCGTCCCACCAGCGCTATCCACCAACAGAATATCCTCGGCGGCGAACCCTTTCTTGATCAACTTGATGGCCATAATGATTCCCCCCATTCCAGCGCCTAAGATGAGGAATTTGATACGACCTCCTTCATCGATCGGCACCGGTAGCGCATCGAGCGCCGTATGGTCGGCCCATACATCATCAGCAAGACTGCGGAGACGCTCGTTCGTGCTGAAGTGAAGCTGTTGAAATTGTTTTGTGCCGTCTGCTCTTTTGCGCTTCGCAGCTTCGAGGAAGTATTTCTGCTCTGCCGGGAGGGCGTTGTCGTTTGATTCGATGAAGGTAGTGGTGGAAGTCATTTTCTTTGCTACGGGGGCTGGCCAATTTGGGAGGATAAGTAGGGAGAGATCCTACGACGATGTTGAAGTACTTATAAGGCTTTGGAGAAACCATAGCATTCTCGGTGCTTACTTACACAATCTGGAAGGGAGCTGCTACCCCGCAATCAAAGATTTCTGACGTGAGACGCGTATCGTTGGTTCGAGCAAACGGCACATGTTCCGCCCCGCATGTTAACGATCGTCCGTTTCCGCTGCACCACGCCGTATCCAGCTTACCGGGGGAACCCCGTCATTGGGCTTTGTGCTGTATTTGTGAACCTCCTCCCTTCACCTCGTCATTCGTGCTTCACAATTCATGTATATCACACTGCGGCATCCCAACATATACGCGAACCTCACAGTCAACAGTCATGACGCGCAGGAACCTAAACAGATCGCATACGAACTCTACATAGACTATACATGTCAGAGATAAATCGAGGCAACAAATTGGAACGGGGCATTGGATTTTGGTTATCAACCTGACTTGTGATGGGGCTGCTAAAGGTGGAAGGAAATGGAAGGCGTGAGGAGGCTGTGTGTGGCGGGATCCTTCGACAAAGAAGAGGAACGAGGGGAAGAGCAGGTAATTATTATTTTCTAATAGACCAAGAGAAGCTTGGATGACGGGCTTTATGAAAGAGAGGATGGGATAATAGTAAATAGGGTTTATGTAGGTATACTGTGGTTGCAGCGGTAAGTAGTGGATGTGGCTGAGGGTGGTGTGTCCGCGTGCGGGTTGGTTTCAATACAAAAACCATAATCTCACCATTAGCAGCATGTATTTCGATACAGCTAGCTCTTCTGAGCGCATTGTGGAGCTTTCATTTAGCCCCTTGCACGTTTGCCACCATCAGCCACATTCACTACTTACCGCTGCAACCACAGTACACACATTCTGTTGCGCCTCGATCCTACTTCGGTCCGACTCGCACCGAAGCCGTATATACATCCCGGCACCCACATCCATAGCAATACAATAACATCACTAAGAAAAACTTCGTCACTGTTA